>CAHIKZ030004771.1:1190000-1305000 GCA_903632075.3 Acanthosepion pharaonis
TTTCACAAGTAAGACGTGCAAGAAAAGAAACTTACCATGGAACTTACGTTTACATCTAATCATTTCAACTGTAAAATGATGGGACCTTGATGCAAAATGATAAGACGTTGCTGCAAAATGATGAGGCCATGCTGTAAAATGATGAAACCTTGCCGCCAATCTGGTACTGTGAATAAATTTCTAAAGTCTAGGTACCAAAGAGGAAAACTTATCAGAAAAATTGCCATGGAAATTGTTTATAAAAAACACGGGGAAGGTACGTTACATCGGTTGGAAGTTTAGGCGACTCAAGTGTTAGGCGTCAAAACTCTGATTAAAGGTCAGATTTTGATAAACCTCTCAAATTTATCAAACTAAAAGGTTTTCGCGACAAAACCTTCATCCATGCTAATAAGATAATGTGTACTACGACATCTCATCAGAACGCCTGATGAGATGCGGTAGTACACATCGAAACATGATTGTATTTATGTAGCGTTTACTAACATGTTGATGAAATATCCTGAAATAAAGAATTTTGCTCTTCTTTTTATATTGAACCCTCTTAAATTCATGTTACGAACGTTGGAATTTATATTCGATTCGTTCACACACACACACACATACATTATATATATATATATATATATATATATATATATATAATAGTAGACATTAAGATTAACACCCAGCGGTGACAGTCTGTTTTATGATTAATGTCAATCTTCAGGTGATGAAGATTTCATTTAAGAATAAAAGAGACTCTCGCTGCTGGGTATTAACATCAATGTTCACTTTTATATATTTACATACGCTCTATCTTGAGCACTTTGACCCATACATATAGCATACCTTAAAATTATATTTTTAACACACACAGAGACACACACACATATATATGTGTGTTCGTGTGTGTGTGTGTATGTGTTGGGACCGAATATAGCTTCTAAGCTATATTTAGACAGTATGATAGGATAAGAACGAAATGGAAAACGTTTATAAATTTAACATGTTTCGCTTTTAGTTAAACGTCATTAGAATTATTTGGGAAATACATTATGTAAGAGAAATTTCCATAGAAACTGAAATAAAACAGGCCATAATTGCGATTTGAAAAAATGGCACCCTACTAAGAAACGAACATGCTTTGCGATGAAAAAGCTATTTAGAAGGGATACTAATAAGCACTTGCTCATCGATAAACTCATGCCAAACAAACTTTTTAATATCCACAACTTTCATAAATCCCATACTTAAAGAATACAAGATCTGTATAGCTGCGGTCGATGTAACCTAAGTCTTTCACCCCCACAGCAAACATCCCGCAGTCAACATACGGACATTACCAGACAGAAAGAAAATGCCCACTTGGTGTACACGCGCACACATCATCGCAAGACCAACTAGAAATATACAAATGCACAAATATACAGGTACGCCAACATCTCACTACCGTCTTCGCGAATTATACACACGGACGCTACCAGACTGACACCCACCAGAATACAGACGCACACACACACACAAGCCCTGGACATTGAAAAACAAAAACAAAAACAAAAAACACAGAACTAAAACTACTGGAACATTCTTTTCCATGATTATTAGCTCCACTTTTGGTAGGAAATCATACAGATGCATGATGAGATTTCTTCTTAACCATTATAGTTCTCTGTCTCATCCGCCATATTTTTGTTCTTTCTTGTCTGGATGTCAGAACGCTATAGTCACTTGACTGTATCCCTTTCGCGTGTTTATACAATTCTTACTTTGTAAACCGTTTGCCTTATTATTGTTGCCTTGCTTAGTTTTGTCTTGCATATTGTTTACTTCGTAATATTTTGCTCTGTCCTTTTTCTTTCTTTTTTTAATTGTTTACGGGAAACTTTATTAATCCCGTTTTTACCCCGATATATAAAATATAACAAAATCAATCCTACGGGAATGACTGTAAAATCATCCCCCTTCTCAAATTTATGGACAAATCCTACAAATGTATGCTGGATTTATTCCTAACCAATAAAATGGACCACATTTTTTCTTGTCTGAACGCTACAATCATTAGAATGTACCCTTTATGTATGTTAACACCATTCTTACTGCGTAGTTTTGTTTTTTGTTTTTTTGTTTTGTTTTTGCTTTAATATTGTTTTGCTTAGTTTTGTTTTGCATATATATTGATTGCTTAGTATTATTTTGCCGTGGCCTTTTTCTTTCTTTTCTTTTTGTTTATTGGAGACTTTGTCAATTCCGTGGTTGGGCATATTTTGGCAATTACACCTAACCCTGGCCGATTACTCTACAATAATTCATTTCCCCCAAATTTCTAATGAAATAAAAGCGAAAAACGTTAAATTTCTAAACGTTTCCTATTTGTTCATTATCCTTACATATATATATATATATATATATATATATATATATATATATATATAATGAAAGCAAAGTCATTCGAAATCCATAGGTAATAGTTTATTTCATGGGATCAGGCGTCCATCTTTTTAGACCAAAAAAATTTACAACAATAAATGGATTTTAAATTTATTCAGACACAAGCAGAAAAAAGTAAAAAAGAAAAAGTCTGGAAGAGAGAGAAAAAAAAAAGAAAAGGAAAGAGTTTCAAAAATAAGACAGATATTTCAAAATAATGTTTTTATAGGGGATGAGAGAGAGAGAGAGAGAGAGAGAGAGAGAGAGACGTGGGGGAAGAATATATATTTATATATTAGTACTGAATTTGTTTCTGCCTCTTCTAGGGGATAAGAATATATTTACTTGCCTTGCATTACATTTGAATTAGTAAAAGAATTTATATATCGTGCAGTCGGTAAAAAAAATGTAGTCGAAAAATCATTGGTTGCCATGTCTAAAGATTGAGTTTTGTTTCTTCATGAAATGCTTAAATTGTGTAAACTAGAAAATCAAGCAAAATGCAATCAACATTTCTGTTGCGAGTTTGGGTTAATTGTCTAGAAGCGATAACTTTTTTTTTTGTAATCATGTTGTGTAATAATAAACTTGGTTTGCTAATTACGCAAAAAGGAAATGTCATGAAGGGCGTTTGCAAGTGAGGTGGGACTGGTCTGCAAATGAGGCAGTCTCTGGCATTGATAGAAACTGCCTGAAGGGGATTTTTTTCTCGTTTTGATGTTTAGAGAGGAAAAAAAAATGATGTTCGAGCATCGTTTTTGTCTTGAACGAAAACAAACGAACATGGAAATATTTTGTTAAGCCCTTAAATTGAAAATCGAAATTATCCTTTTTGTTTTTAAGTTTTATTGACTTCTGTTAGAGAATTTAATCAGGAGAGAAAGATCGAACAAAAGATACGGGTATAATAGAAGATTTTTTTTTATTTTTTTTTATTTTTTAGGTCACTTGTATCAATAATCTAAATAGAATTAATCCATCGGCGATATATTTCTTAGAAATATATTTTTTTATTTTATTTAAATTAAAATAAAAGAGAGATAATTGGAAATCGCAAACGTGTTATTTGTTCTTTACAAATTAATGTTTTTGCTTAAAGGTGTGATTTATTTTTCTGATTTTATATTTTATGAATTATTAAATGATTCATTATAAAAATTGATAGCCTCAAATGGATTTCATGTTATCCATAAATATCTTTATATAGAAAAATTATACAAACTGAATATTCAGCTTATAGCTTCCAATCTTTATTCGACACGACATTTTTTTAGGAAGATAACTTCTGTCGCGGATTTATTTATTCGTTGTAGCCGGAAAATCTGTATTACCCTCTCTGTCTGTGTCTCTGTCTGTCTCTCTCTCTCTCTCTCTCTCTCTCTATATATATATATATATATATATATATATATATATATATATATATATATACCCATCCCCTTTCGTTTCCGCCTCTCTCTTTCCTCCTTCTCTCTCTCTCTCTCTCTCTCTCTCTCTTACTCTCTCAAGCATGAAACAGATTCTCGATGCTCGGTGTTGACCTCAGAGTCAACTTTTATATATATATATATATATATATATATATATATATATATATATATGTGTGTGTGTGTGTGTGTGTGTGTGATAAAAATATACTTTTAAGGTAGCGTAAAAATGCTCAAATGGGATAGACCTTGTGTAAATATCAGAGTGGACACTGAGGTCAACACCGAGTGTCGACAGACTGTTTCATGCATGACCACAACCTTCATGTGTTTCGTGGTGGCTCGTCTGTTTATATATGCTGATCAATGGGGCATTGTGGGTAGCAAATAATTCATACCTTTTGGAGGGGCCTCAGTGCGAAATGAACACACTGGAATCAGTTCATCGATTCCACTTTCCGAGCCGATAAACGTTTCTTTTAATACGTCTGTAGCATTATTTTTTTTTTTCATTTTTCTCTTTCTTTCCCCGAATTATTCATATCTGATGATACATAAAACCCAATTTATATTTAAGGTGCAATTAATAGTAATTAGGTGCAATTAATAGGAATAGTGTCTGAGTATAAGATACCTTCGTATATAATTCTCTTCTACTTACATATAATATTATGGTATTATGGAATCTGTTTAGTTGTAAGTACGTGCAGTCGAAGACGTTTGGGTAAACTTTATTCCTACTCGATACCTGAACTTCGCATATAAGTACCGAGAGAATTTTTGTGTAATTTTAACAGGTAAGACTGAGGTCTTATACGTCCCCCCAATACGTTATTCTTATAAAATCAATAAAAAATAAAAGATCTCTTTTAAACAATTTCACTGCAAATATGATGATAATTTCTTTCAGTTCATTACCTCCTAATCTATAATACCATTGAATATATTGCGATATTTGGGTAACATTTGAAAGATAAAGGGTTTCTTATTGGTCTTCAAATCCAGCGCGTATACAAGGTGCATTCCAGAAGTTTTGAGACTTTTTGAAGAGAGACATTTATTAATTTCAAACAAGTACATAACTCTAATCTCCCTCAAAGATCCTCTGACTTCAATGCACTTGTTGTAATGTCTCAGCTTTGTGAAGGCCACATGGGATTAATACAAAGTAAAAGTGTCCAAGATCCTTTCACAGCCTCCTTCATCTTCGCAATGTTTTCAAAATGACCGTGCTTGAGTTTTTCCTTCAGCGTGGAGAATAACCAAAAGTCACAGGGTGCAAGGTCTGAACTGTAGGGAGGGTGAGCGAAAGTGTTGATGCCCATCTATGTCAACACAAAACTTTATTGCACACCGCGCTTCCAAATTGTCTTCACTTCGCGACTGCATTCAGCAAACCAGTCAGTTGTGACAACCAGTTTTTAGTAGGGTGTGTTCAAAGAGCTGTTACAGCCGTTTCTTTCAATCTGCAATAACAAAAGTTGACAAATCAGTCTATTAGGTGAATGGTAATGATATACTAAAATTACAATAATCAAGGACAGTTACAACTGCCTATGCTAAAATTGTCTTAAAACCTATGAAATGCCTCTTGTATTTTTTTTTTTATTGGTCGTCCGTTTTAAAATAAGATGCGAATACAGAAAAACCTCTCATCAACGGATTAATAGGGAAAGGAGTGGTCTGTTAAAGCCGATTGTCCATAGATAGGTAGGGATTATTTTGAGTTATAAAACAACTATGGTGGTTACTTTTTACACTTTCCTTCTACTTCGATGCCATAACGAAGGCAGAACAATTAATACATTAATCAAAAAAATAAAAATAATAGATTTCTCACAGCTACTTTTTTACGCACACGTTAATGTATCGTACTTTATATACTGTACACCCGTCTTTGTTTACAATTGAAAGGGCCGCCACCGTCGCCGGGCGGCCACTTTGAGAACTAATACGACTCGTTACGCTAAGCCCGCAAATTTGGAAATACATCGCTGATGATTTGGAAGTTTTTTTCTGCGGGTTTTTATTATTATTATTATTATTATTATTTTGCCTGCAGATTTTGTCCATTGCATCCGAAGTCCGTTGATGGGGGGGGCGTAGATGAGAGGTCTGTCTGTAGATATGAAAATGGATTCTGTCACATCAATACGAAAAGTTTGATATGATCCTCTGCAATACTTGAAATAGAAAGTGTTATCTAAGGTGAGAAAAATTCTGGTTAGGATTACCGATAAAGAACTTAGGAGGCTAATCTTTCTTCATCCGCCCCCGGCTCTTTCACTCCCTCTCATATCCGTCATTCTCTCTTCTTATCTACGCTTTCACAGTTAAGTTTAAATCGTCTTTAAATCATCGCTAGTTTTACTTCTCTCAATCAAGCAGAAGGCAAACGTCGATCTGGGGGAAAGGGCAGAGAATGATGGGTCGGACAAAAAAACAATTTTATGCTCAATTACCAAATCCCTCGACGTTTTTATCAGTTTTGTAAATGATGAGATGTAAGGAGGGAAATAGGGATAGATAGATAGATAGATAGATAGATAGATAGATAGATAGATAGATATGAACAGCTGACATAGATACACCCCTGGTCAAAATCTTAAGACCAGATAGAAAAGGGTTAAAAAAAATAAAATAAAATTCTGTTACTTTAATCAAATCTGTGAAACATTTACATTTAATTAGAAAATGTAGTTTATCAACAAAAAAGTGAACATTTTAAGCTTTTAATTGATTAATTTAAACAAACACTGAAAAAAGGTTTTTTTTTGGTTGGTCATAAAGAAATGACCATGTAAATAAAAATAGCAATTTTATATGGCCGTGGTGAAAACTAAAGAGATTGTTTCCATTAATTTGCACGAGGGTGTATATATATATATATATATATATATATATATATATATATATATATATATATATATATATATATCTTTGACTCTTCCGTCGAATCCGACGTACGAGGGTCAAGCAGATCAGTTCCCAGGAAACCGACAGCCCGACAACAGCACATGAGAATTGATTATAGTGGTGAAGGTTTCGTGCAGGACCATCCACACTTTTTGAAGGGTCGAATACAGAGACCTGGCGCACTACGTGCCACAAGGTCCCCAAACGACCCTCCGCAGGTTTTGAATTCAGAGTTGTCCTTCTCCTAGACCAGTTGCCATCCAAGGCTATAGAACCCAGTCTGTCCTGCTATTTACCCATAGCTGGAGGGAGAAGAAGAGGATTCATACCTTTCCCAAGGGTATTAGCACGTGCTATATATATATATATATATATATATATATATATACACATATATATAATATATATATATATATATATATATATATATATATATATATATATATATATATATATATATATATGCAGGTCGGTTGGTTCAGATGCCTGGTTGTTTTTTGCTTGCCTACCTGGCTGAACGATTGACCTGAGAATTGTGTTAAGAAGATTTCTGTTTTCATTACAAACAAATGTCCAGAACAATCATTCACTAATGAGTCCCATCACAAAGGCTGAATTAATCTAAAGCAACATTTTCTCTTCGGCTCATATTTCGTACGTAAATCAAAGCTAATTTATTCTTAATTTGTTACATTAATTATTCTTACGAAAGAAGACGAAATTCGTCGTTAGAGTACTTAAGAAATTAATTACGATTTTTACAAATCAACTCCTTAATCAATACAGTTGAAAGGATATTGAAAAAGCTTTCTCAAGTATTTCCTATTGTTATATAAAATCAGACGTACTATAGGCAAGTTGTTTTTCTTTTTCTCTTTAGTTTCTTTTTATAAATCCATCTCACCACACCCACTGACGCACACACACACACACACATATATATATATATATACATATTTCTCGGGCAATAATTGTCGAACTTAGTCTATTTCGTTACATATAAAACATTTTCTTCTGTGTTTGTTTGGGATAACACTCACCTATATACATATACATATATACTCACATATACATACATATGTATATATGAGTGGGGTACCTCGATGTGGTGTAATGGTTAGCAAGCTTGTCTCGCTAGAATAATTGCGACTGAGTAGTGAGTTCGATCCTCACTGGGTGCCCCATACTTTCGGCCTTGTGCCACATCTGAGCTACGCTTGGAAAATCACTATATGTATATATGAGTGTCATCCCAAACACCACACACAAATGATCAAACACAAGTAAAGCATAAATAGATTGACTTTTGAAAAAATAAACCAGTTTGAAGATCACGAAAGCGTGAAACCCGGGGTTACAAACTACTAACTATGCAACCGCATATATTAGCTCTATCACAGATATTGAGCACTTTCCAGTAAGTACGACACACATAGACACACACACACACACATTAAATTCCTCATTATAAAAAATATTATTTTGTTGCCCCAGTTCTTAATAGAATCACGCAGGTGGATTTGAGTCTAATTAATTACCCCTTCTTTGTTTAACTATTAACTCATTTTTTCATTGACTTGCTTCTTTTATATATTCTGAATTATATATTTGGCTCGACCGTCAAAATGTATAGAAAAAAATCTTATTTTTAAAAGTGTTTCGCCAATGCAAAATGTTTGGAAAGCTGAGTTAAGCAATGGAATTTGATCTACACTAAAATGAGTAACATGTGCAACGAATTGAAAACACATTAATTAATGAAAGATATTAGGCAAGAAATTAATTAAATTATAATTAACGATTCAATTAGATTTCAAGGGAAGTGGATTTATGTTCATTTTAAGTTTAGTGAGATAGCAGAAATAAATTCTACCCCAGCGAAAAGAAAAAGCTCTAAATAATACAAACAATGTAACCGAAGGTAGCGTATTTCTTTTGAAGGAACACATTTACTGACTTAATATTATTAAGTTGTATTATTGACTTATATTATTGTTATATACCGTACTTATGAACTGTAATGGGTATGTCCCAGTCCTCATAAATACGTTGGACACTATTGTAAGCGGGGGCAGTATGCTAAGTAGGGCACCTCTAGCCGTGGCTTACCTACTTCACGCCGCTGGCGAGTATTGTATTTTGTTGATGTTATAAAGATTACCATTTCATTTCCCACCTCCGTTTTGTCTATTCCTCATTTAGTAACACTTCCTAGGTTACAACAATTATTGACTTACAGAATAAAGTCTCTAACCACTACATTACAAGATTGTATATATATTTGGCGAAACATTGCCAAACTTGGGAATTTCACTATTACAATCCACGTGCACATACAAGTACGCATGCTGGAAAGAAGATCTTCCAAAATCTCAGGATGCTTGGTCCTTTGGTTAGATTCTGGAACGGGGCTCAAGATGAGAACTTTTTCAGGATACCTCATATGTTATTTTTGATGTATCTATGGGAGGATTTGATGGTGTTTTTAGAAATAGTTTCGAGATGTAGGTTTATATCACGATATAATTGTTGTCAGGGTTTTAATGGTAGGACGATGCATAAACTCAAAAAGCAATATATAAAGACTTTAAATAAAATTAATTTGAAAGGGGTGGATATTCTTGACGTCTCATTTGATCCCAAAACAGTCTACATCTTCTACACAGAAAATAAAATATTCCAGTGTATATAAATGCATGATCGCCTGAAATCTGACTTCAGTGACGGAGGTGTTTTTTTACCAAAGAAGGAAAAGTGGATATGAATCGAATTTGGTTTTCAAGAACGGAAAAGAACCACGTTAGATGCCAACAGAAAGAGATTGTTAGGCTGACCGCCCTGCCTCGTCCACTATTTAATAAACCTATTAAAACGAAAGTGGGAATTATATTTTAAGCTAATTAAATATACTTCCCGCTTACCAGTAAGCTTTATGAAATAATTAATAGTAAGAGGATAAAATCGAACTACTGTTATATAGGCAACGTAATCCGACATATTAATAAAATTAACATCAATATAGTGACTACGTGATACAAATTTAACCAAAGTTGTAACAGTAGATATAAAGATAGTTCTCCTTGTGAGGATTAATGCTCAAATACTAATATAGTCTACCAATCCATAAAATAAAAATGAAAATCCACATGCCTTCCATTGGTGATATTTAATGGTCAAAGAAACAAAGATACATTAATTCCAGAACTTTTTTTATGAGATGGATGTCCACCAAAAGTACTACACTTTCTATACATATGTGGGAGTTAAACGATAAAGGCAGACAAATACTAGAAATCACATGGAAGAAAGCTTGCTAAGCAGGATCTAAAGACTGTGGGCTATGATTGAAAGGTAAAGTCCCTCAGCAGGATTGGCAAAGAACTATAAGAGCTGAAGTGCTTTCTAAATACAGTACCTGTTATAGCCCCTACTTCTTAATTGATTAAACGTTTCCGCAGTATGTCGGAAAGAATCAACTCGAAAGAGATACTACACGCCTGAAGATCGCTCAAATAACCCCTTTCACATAGAAAGCGTTCAAACGAACTACATTTCTTAGTTCCACAAAGTTCTAACCTTCCCAATTAAGACACGCCATGCCACGCCCATTCTAGCGAACCACCCTTATTCCCTTCGTATTCCATTAGTGCGATGTAAGTTCCAATTGAGCGGCTTCTTCCCAAGAACCGCTTCTTTTGTGGAAGCAACTCCCAAGACTATATATCCCTGATCAGTAATCTTAACCAGCTGAAGACTTTGGATAACCAATATCTTCCGCGTATATCTGTGTCGCTTAATCTGTAACCTTATATCTTGAGCGGCTTTGGACATAATTTTTTAAAAAATGTTAAAATGACAGCTGTGCAGGTATTCTTTTGTGCCTTTTATTCGATTTTACTGACACATATAGCACAAATCTGAGTTTCATGCACAACACAATAGTCAGGTGCTGGACGACTGTGTTGTGCCTGAAACTAACGGTGGGAAAAAATGTATATTTATTATTAATATAAATTACGACTATGTTATTATACATTGGGCACTATTCTATTTTCACCAACACTCAATAATGTATAAATAGATATTATATATATATGTGTGTGTGTGCGCGCGCATGTGTGCGTGTGTGTGTGGGGGAAAGATGTATGACAGAGTAGAAAAAAATTTCCTGCGACGCGTTTCGTTCCTTAGGACTTCATCGGATGGGACGAAACGCGTCACAAGAAAACTTTTTTCCACTTTGTCTTACATCTTTTTTCAAATACTGTTTTTGATACATAAAAAATTCTATATCGTTATCCCATATATATATATATATATATATATATATATATATATATATATATATATATAGTTTAATTTATATGAAGAGATATGTAGATATATTGTGCAATTTATAATATCTTTATTTATCGCGCAAGATAAATTTACTCGAGAGAGGGAGATAGGCAGATATAAATATTTAAAATCCACCGTCTGAAGTGTTTGTCTTTCTACAAGTATTCAGAATTAATGGCTTGAAATTCTTGGAGTTTAGTCGTCGTCGATACAAAAAGCTGCTCTCAAATGACTCAGATGGATTCCAGGATTGATATTTGGTTTAATGGTCATTAAAGTGGTGAAAGGTTCTAACGGCTTTATGGAATGCAAACTAGTCTTCTTTTAATAAACATCCACTGACAGATTTATTTTTACTCCAGTGGTAGTGGAGACTTCTGGGGTCATTGGCGCTCGTTCGATGGCGTTCCTTCGGAGGGTTAGCGGGATGGCCTCTCGATTAAGGAACGACACTCGTGAAACGGAGTGGCTCTTGCAGCGTGTCTCACCGGCGATGGTGCGCGGTAATGCTTTCTCCATCTTTGCGACTGGCAGACGATAGCAAAAAAAAATGCTTTTGTTTATAGATACTGTGTTCAAATAAAAACTTTGTTTCAATTCAATCAATCAGAGTGTGTAATGCAAAAAGAAGAAGAAGAAGAAGAAGAAGAAGAAGAAGAAGAAGAAGAAGAAATGGAATGAAAGACAATGATAATTCAATAAGTCTCTTCAATGTGAAGTGGAATGGAAAAAGTGTCAATGAAAATGGAAGAATGTATTTTTTCTATAATTTCGTTTTTCGCTTTTTTTTTTTTTTTTTTTTTTTATTGATACGGTTAATCCAAAACAAAATGCATCTTTTTGAGTGGATTAATTATGATAAAAAATTCTATTAAAAAGGCATAATGTCTTTATCGACAGTTTGAATATAAATAATCAACGTTATTTTATTCTTTATAGGCAATTTTTTTCTTTCTTTTCACTTACCAGTGCCGGCGATCTTTTCTTTTTTATCTTTCTTCTTTTTCGTCTTCATCTTCATTTCTTTCCTTCTTTTCTTTCTGTTTAATTTTTCATTTATTCTTCTTTATTTTATTGTTTAACCTATATTTATTTTATAACCATACGTCGAGTCATAACCAACGACATAGTCTAAGCGAAGGACGAGGCTTTTTGTTGTTTTCACATAATTAAACAAAAGACAACTATTAACGTAAAAACAAATCTTAAATGGACAAAGCTCTTCGCAGGATAACCTAACCCTAATCCTTCCAATGTCATGCTTGGCTTCAGAGGATTTATGCACTTACTGGAAGACACACTCATTGGTTTACTCCATTAGTTGGTCGCCGACACAGTGGTCTACATCTTTAAGAAGTTTAACTATGTATGGTACAATTTTATAGATGTGGGTTACACTGTGAGGATGGAAGTCACTATACTGTAGAGATGATTTCTGGACGGGCTTGTTCATTATGAGGTACCGTAAATCTAAATGTCCTATTGATTAAAAAATTTAGCTTTATATAACGAAAATAATAATTTAAATATGAATCTAATATTCCAAACATTACGATGAACTGTTCTTTATGCTTTATTTCTTTAACACCATGTCACCTCAGGACATTGGTTATCCTGACTTTCCAGACTCCCGTCTGTTTTCGTATCGATGTTTTAGATTATCATTAAACTTAATCTTGAGAAATAAACAAATAAAATAAAACACCGGGGTCGCTAACCTTGCCTAACAGCCAGTCTAGGAGAAAGATTATTATGCACACAGAAGCGTGGAGGAAGCCATTGGAATCCAATCCAGTGTCTTTCCTAAGAAGTCGTGGCAATTTACAGATAGTAAAAGAAAAGGGATATGTGACATTAAGTAACGTTTTCTTCTTTATTATTATTATTATTATTATTATTATTATTATTATTATTATTATTATTTCCTTTGATTTCTGGTGTATATTCATTTCTTTCCGAGTCTAGCCAGAGACCTAAGGTCAGAAATGGCATTATGACATTTCCACTGACCTACTAAAAAAAAAAAAAAAACACATATTTTACATAAATAAAAACCTTCATAAGGTGTGAGCTGTACTCGTGAGAACATTTTTTGTATTTCTTTAAGGCATGGGCTACCAGGAATCCCTTCAATGAATCTATGGGAATATTTTGGAAAATCAATCCGAGGGCTCCAAATACAACAGGGATAGTTGATGTTCTCATGTGCCGCATTTTTGAGATTTCGATATCAAGTTCCTTGCATTTTGACAGCTTTTCGGAGATCTTCAAAGACACAGTACAGTCTGCAAGGATTGTACTAATCAATAAGGAGGCATTTTTTTTCGGTCTCTAATCACGATGTCTGGGCGATTAGCTATGATTGTTCTGTCTCTGTGTATAGTGTAGTCCCATAAAATTGTTACAGGTCCTATCTCCGTAACCAGTTCTGGGTGTTGCTGTTGTTGCTGTTATTATTATTATTATTATTATTATTATTATTATTTCTGCTATGGACACACTACCTACCAAGTCTGCGGAAAGACCTAAGGCAGGTCGTGGTGTGTTGTTATGGCCACATTTCATGTTAATTTTTTTTTTTTTTTTTTTTTATCTCCGATGAAGTTGCTAGCGTTACATAGACAAAGTTCTCCTTAGTGTGTGTGCTGTACTTAATAAGACAATTTTCTGTATGTGTCTCTTAAGCTGGGGTTTCAGGGATTCTTTCAATGTGTTGTTTTGTTCCATTTTTATAATTCCAAGTGCACCTATTACCACTGGTATTATTCTTGTTTTCAATTTCCACATTTTTCTATTTCAATTTCCAGGTCTTTTGTATTTTGATAGTTTTTCAAATTCCTTGGTTGCTATGTTACAATCCGCTGGACAAGCCATATCAATTAGTAGGCAAGTTTTTTCTTTCTGGTTTTTGACAATAATGTCCGGCCTATTTGCTTCAATTTTTTTCTGTCTGTGTGGATGGTATAATCCCATAGAATGGTGACATCTTCTATTTCTGTAACCGGCGCTGGCCGATGTTCATACCAGTGTTTGCTTACACATTTTCCAAAGTGTTTGCACATTGTCCAGTGTAAGTATTGCCCCACTCTATCGTGACGATTTTTATATTCATTTGGGGCAAGTATAGAACATCCTGAGATTAGATGGTCTATTGTTTCTTGGTATTTGTCACAGAACCTGCATTTTGGATCCACATTATTATGTATGATATTTGCCTGAAAATTCCTAGTGAAAAGACTCTGGTCTTGTGCTGCAAGAATAAAGCCTTCAGTTTCAGACTTTAATCCAGATGCTCGTAACCATCGATGAGTATTAACTTTATCAACATTGGGTTTATTTGCACGTTCTGGATATTGGCCATGCAGAGGTTTGTCTTGCCAGCGTTGTTTCATCTGTTCAAGGGCTTTATCCTTGGCTTTTTTTTTCATATCTTTTGCTGCAATAGTTGGTTCTTGGCTTCTGTTTTGATTTACTACAGAATCTACTAAATGTAAATGTTGTTTGTATTTACTGCCTTCTTTTATTATTGAATATTTTTTCTTTCTGTTTTCATGTTGTTTCACTAATTTTATCATCCAGTCATTTGTTGTTTCCATGTAAGTTAGTAAGCCAATAGTTGTTGTCTTGTATGACAATTCTAGCTGAATAAGACCTCTTTTATTATTATTATTATTATTATTATTATTATTATTATTATTATTATTATACTGTTAAATAGAATAATGAATAAAAAAAAATTAAAACGTAAAAATTATAGGAAATCTAAGAAATTCTTTTATAAATAAAATCTTTCAGACTTTGGTTTATAATAAAAAAAAAACAAGTCATCATTCAAGTCTATTATCTCCCTTTATTATAAAATGAAAAGAAAGATAAAAACCAAATAAACTTTTATTCTTTGAATTAAAGTTGAATTCCTTAAAAATTCCCCAGTTGTTCATATATCGGTTATATGTAACGAAGAGTTGTCTCCCTTCATGGTTTATTTACATTTTTATCACAGAGCAAAAATGATATGAATTCTTAATGTTTATAAACATTGAACAGGCAAACAGGTTATTTATTTTAAAGAAATTCATTTTATTTAAATAAAAAGGAAGATAATGGCGCAAACTTGACTCGATTTTTGTTTTTACTTCCAGTATTGGGATGAAGTCAGGAGATGCGAAATTTGTTGGAGCCTGGTGGATTGGTTTCCTCTTGAGTGGGATGATAGCGCTGACCATCTCTTTGCCAATGTGTGGCTTTCCGCGTGAGTTGCCAGGTAAGCAATTTAAAACACTTTTTCTTTTTCAGATTTCTTTCACCGACTTTATCTCTTCATCGTCGGCGAGTGATCGGCGTTTGCATATCTCTACCTCCATCAAAATGTTTTTTTCAGAAATACAAGAATAAGAAAAAGGAGTAGAAAAATATTTCTTTTTAATATAAACAGACAAATTTGGGCCAGATTAATAGATGCGTAGAAACCGGGTGATGTAATATTCCATGAATTGTTCAGATGAGTTTCCTCATGATTGTAACATTTACCACATTTGTTTACGATGTATATTCCGGCCATGCACAGGTGTATTTTACATCTTGTAATCATTGAACATGTGAAGATTAATGGTTAAAATGCTCTGAAAATGGAATCGGCATGCCGAGTTCAAATTTCGGTCGTGACATTTTGTGTTTATTTTGTAATTTATTTTAAAAAAAGGTATGAGTTTTTTCCGACCCTCGCCTGTGAGTATAATAGAAAATTTTGCTAGTTTTTTTTTTAATGTCCTCTCCCTGCCCAGTGTAGACGATCATGGCTCTCCACGGATCCTTGTCGAGAACTGACATGACTTCTTAGGAAAGACAGTCGATTAGTTTCCTGTTACCTTCTCCATGGTTTTGAATGCAGAATAGTATTTCTCCTATACTGGCTTCCAGCCAAGGCTGTCTAACCCAGTCTACCGTTTTGCTAAATCAAGCTTAGTAATAGTTTAACACATCACAGAAAAATGACTACAGAAAAATGACTACAGGAAAGAACAATATGCTTGTTTCTTGTGTTTAATAATTAATGGAATTTCTTCGATTAAAAAAGGTACAATGTATTGGAAGAAATGTTCTAGAGAAGCTCTTTGCAATAATTTGGATGATTTGCAATAAGATTATCCGAGCCGACATTTCAGTAGCCCCTAAAGACCGTGCCAAAAACGAACTGCTATCCTCTAGTTTTACAAGAGCCAGATCAGGCCAAAAATGGAGTACTGTTGTCATATTTGGGCAAAAGTTGCCCAGATCTCACTCTTCAGCACTGATAGAGTTCAAAAGCATCTCCGAGCCCTTGTGGGTGATGAATTATTTTCCACCCTTCAGCCTCTCTCCCACAGGTGGGATGTGGCAAACTCTACCGCTACTTCAACGGAAAGTGCTCGGACGAACTACATTCCCTGGTCTCACCAAGGCAAATCTTTACAGCAAGAACTCGCTATGCTGTGAGAAGTAAGTTCGAATCGAGCAGCTTCTTCCCGCGAAACACTGCCTTGTGGAACCGACTCCCTACAATCTTAACCTGTTCAAGGCTCGGGCTAACCCACTCCTATATACACAAATGTTCTCCAAACGTAACTCCGAGTGACCTTGTAAAGGGTGAACTTCACTGTAAAAATAATTTAATGCTGTTTAATCTGAAGATTAAAACCATTTGTAATGATTTTGAATTTGACGGTGGAATAAAAGGCGAAAGTAAAAGTGTTATTGCCGGGAGCTACGTATTTGGTTCATGGTTTAAGCGGTCACATTTCATCAACCAAATATATTAAATTTCTTTTTAGAGCTGCGAACTACTACAGAAATATCCGTCTTCTGCTGCTTAGACTCGTAAGATAAAGATTTTAAACTTCACGTTGTTTGAAAGCAATATTATTACCAGGAGGCTAAACCAACACACCTATTACTTATGGGTGGAAATAAGAATGTCTTTATTTTCATTTTCTTTAAATAAAGTCTGAAAGATGGGTGCTAATAAGCATAACTACCTTAAGGACTAATTGAGTTCTGTTCTCCTAACATCTGCGCCTGAACTCGGAAATTATATTCATTAACCATTTTTTTCATTGTATTTTTTTTCTCTCATTTCCACTGGTAGGAGTAGATAGATTCGCCTATCGTCCGGTTCATACCCACCCCCGGTCTTTTGAACAGGAGGAGGGAGTTTTCACTTGTTTCTTATTTAGGATTGGGTTTCCGGTTCCTTCTAAATTCTGCTTCAGCTCTATACTCTGAACGCTTGTCCTTTCCTGCGTTAATAAAATGACAATATTTTTTGTTAAGATGTTTGACGATAGGAGAAAACACAAAAAATTGGTACCTTTCTCAAAAGCATTAAAGCAAAAAGAACATTACCAATGTCTGCTGAAATTCGAATTCAATCCGATTATTACCTTTTATTATCTTGACCAGCCATCATTAAGCTACGCTGCGCCCTAAAACAACTTAAAAATATGTCCAATTCTTGATCCTTCTGTAATATTGGTAATGATTTTATTAGATTTAAAAACAAAATTATCCGTGCATGAAGGTGACGTAATGGTTATCAATAGAGAAAAGGGAAATAACCGTGCAGTGTTCAAATTCTAACTGAGACCGTTTCCTTCATCAGTGCCTTTGGAAAAAGCACGAATCCATCTTCCCTCAAATATAGGATAGGCTAAATGACAGAGCAGAGTTACCAATCTATAAGCATTGCTAATATTGGGATTAGGACAAGAGGGGGCCGTGTCACCTACTTTACATCTTTGTCTAGATTTCCCCAAAACTTTTATGCACTATAATGTAGACGTACAGTAACGACAACAACTGAAAGGGCAGAAGTGTACAACACCTTCTTTATTCTTCAGATCTTGCTACATCTGTTTCTCCCTATTCCAATTTGCAGTCTTATAAAAGATCCCGCAACGAGCAATTTATTTCCAATATGCTTTCATGCCCACAAGTGCTGTATGTATATAGCCGCCCGTACAGTACTACAAATCTGGATATTTTCATTAGATAGATTTTTTTTAATACTGTTTTTTTAACTAACAAAAGACTGGATTGCCCCAATTTAAATGATTTGCCATCCTTACAAAACCTATCTTTAATTTAGCTTCACAAAGCCGAGCCATTTTTTTTGTTTTCTCAAAATATTTTTACATGAATTGTCATCTGGCACTCTAGATTCAATTTCTTCTTTTGTCTAACTTCTCTGGTTGGAAAAAAAGATTTTTTTCTGTCATCTAGGAACTAGACGAAAACCCCAATTCTTCTACAGACCATTTTACTATCATTCAAATAACATTGGCCGCAACAAATTTCTCCGTTACATCTGTTTTTGATGTGAATATCGTGATAACCAATGAGGCTAAAAAGATTCCAACATTTGAAGGCAAATTCATATCAAGTAACAGTAAGTAACTACCTTAATGTCGAAAAGTTAAAATTTCGCAATCAAGCTCGTAGTAAAATGTCAAATGTTGTCTTAGGTTACAGAGGTTAAAAGGTCATTATTTCTTTTTGTTTCACATCAAAAACGTCGGTAGATTTTTAAATTAGGTCTTTAGTGGGTTATTTTTCTTTATAAAATATTAAAAAGTTGTTTTATTTTTTATTTATTTTTTATTTTTTGAAAATAATATCTTAGAGGTTCGAGAGCAAAGAAACATTTCTAAATGAAAGCCTTTCCATTAGATAACTGATAAACTCACGCGCGCCTATATATATGAAATTAATGCGTCAACGCAAAATTATCTTAAAGTCAACGTAACTATCGGCGCATGCGTTATATACTGCATTGTACGCGTAAATTACGAGTAAATGATCGACCTAGAGTAAATTAGAGTAAATATAAGCTGTTTCTCATCCGACAAACATGAGATTGCAGATGCGAAAACAGGAAGTTAATTACCATATAGGGATTGAAAAAACGTAAGGTGTTCATTATTAATGATCATATATATATATATATATATATATATATATATATATATATATATATATGGAGAGAGTGTGAGAGAGCAATATATATGTGTGTATATATATATATATATATATATATATATATATATAGAGAGAGAGAGAGAAGGTTCATCCGTTATATGCAAGCTTTGCAGATACACTGTCAGCGTTTATCTACGGAACTTGAAGTCGGAATATGATAAGTCTTCTAAACTTTCATTCATCTATTTTGTTCCGCTATTTTTTAAATATTGAATACTTTGTTTAAAAATCTGCTCGCCTGGACTACGTCTTTCGTCAAACAATAATGATGTTTATCATATATATATATATATATATATATATATATATATATATATATATATATATATAGAGAGAGAGAGAGAGAGAGAGAGAGAGAGAGGTAAAATGCGAACAAATGGTGTATAAATTTCTAGGATTTATATGCAGACATCTTCATATCATGACCGAAAGAAAAAAAAAAAGAACCTTATTTTTCGTGAGTTCGAATTTAACATAGGTCACATTCAATTAGTTAATTACGGTAAAGCTCAATTACGTTTTTGTTTTCTCTAGAAACAAAAAAGAGGAAGTATTTTGCTTTTGAAATTAAAATAATCGTTCGCTCGCCAGTAGTTTCCCATCGCCCGAGGAGACACGTTTTTAGTGTTGAAATATAATTATGTAGCGGTTTTTAACATGTTTTTTTTTTATGTTTTTGGTTTAATAAATCCTGCCACATTCTTATTTATTAAACAGCGTGCATTACGTCTATCGATCTGTGCATTCGAAAAAATCTTCATAAAGAAAATGTGCTTTCTGGCTAAAATTGAACACCATTGTAGGAGGAACTACTATTTGATCCGTTGTACTTAACCACTTGGTGATGAAGGCCATTATACTTAAGCAAGGCTCGATTTTCCCGTTTAATACAAGTAAACATTATAATAATATTGGGTGCAATACAAACGTCGGGTTAAAAATAAATCCATTAATTTTTAGAAATATATGCATGTATGTATGTATGTATGTATGTATGTATGTGTGTGTGTCTGTGTGTCCTTTACATCATCGATGCGGAAAGAAACTACAAGAACTTCTAAACAAATTGGTAGAAGAAAGCGAGATAAAAGGACTATCAACTGCAAGAAGACAGGAAGTATGGTCGTCAGTATAAGAATAAGATGCGAGTTACGTATTGGAAATGACAACATCAAGCAGGTGCACAAGTTCAAATATCTGAAAAGTGTTTTAATAGAGGATGGAAAATGTGACACCGAGATCCGAACACGAATTGGACTCGCTGAAGAAAAATCCCAAAGGCAAAACAAAGGTGCTGAGAAACGGTAGAATTTCGTTAGAAACAAAGAATTGTCTTCTGGATTGCTATGTGATATCCATCCTCTTATAAGAACAAATCTCCCCACAGATGAAGAAATAACTAAAGATAGCAAAGAGTAACAAGGAAGTCTTCCAGAAAATGGCAACGGAAAAAAAAAACACTCAGAAGTAGGAAGCGACAGCTGTAATTCCTTTGACACGTAATAAAGAAGGTAAATGGCGTAGCCACTCAAATGCCAGTCTACTGGAGCGGCTAACTAATCCCCATTACTGACGCCTGCTTAGACATATTTATGTTTGTTCAACACCCACAGAGGCCACATGTAGTTTATACTGCAACTATGCTGAGCGGACCTTGGTTACAATTTCTGGGGGAGAGCTCTTTTTCTGGTCTGATCTAAAGTCTGAACAAGGCTAGCACGCCCAAACTCTCGGTCACAAACCACCGACAGCCCCCAAAGGTTCCGTCTACCCAATTTCACTCAAAAGGCTTGGGTCAACCCATGGCATGGTTTTCAGGTACTTCCCCAAATGCCGCACGCTGGGGTCGCCTACTCCAGGCTGATAACATCAAGAAGTCATCTTCCTGACATGGTGAGATTTGAACCCGGGTTTCATGGTCAGTGCCCATAATGAGGAAGGAGTCCTTGAAAACATACCTCTCTCGGGGAATATTGATAGCAAGAGAGATAGAGGCAGGAAGAAAGCTAATTCACCTGAAAAGTTTGTATGAATGGATGACAGAAGGGGTTGGGGGTTCTTAGCAAAGGGCGAAATATCTGGTAAGTGCCACACGAGATAGAAAGTTGTGACGAGCCATAATCGTCAATGTCCTAAAGGGACACGGCACATAGAAGATTCGTATTGCCATTGGCCAGTCATGATGGTCACCCGGAAACAAAAAAAAATGAAAGATGCTGCGTAATTTCTCATTCATTTTGAAGAATTAAACAACTTACAATTACAAGCTAAACACATGCCTTTTTCCCAAAATCATTGAATTGTTTTCTTTTAAATTTTTTCCACGGCACCAACTTCGCAAATTCATGATTTTTATAAAACCTGCTCTTCAAGACTTCATTCTGGAATCAGTAAAGTGCCTTTGTACATGAGTTTAAATCAAAATACTGGGCCCATTAAAGAAATGTCTATTTAGTTATCTAACTAGGTCTTGGACTAAAACCTAACAATGCGGAACAGATTTGCATTTCACAAGGAATGTTGAAAGTTTCCTGGCCTGACCATAAAGTCTATCTATCTCCATCCCCGCAAAATCTGATATTTGGGGAAATGGGTCGGGCCGCGAACTTTTCTGCATCCCTCGTAAATAGGAGAAACAAGATACATTTCTTTGCTCGAAGATATTTTTATAAACAGTGCTTCTGTTTCTTTTTTTTCTTTTTCTTTTTTCATCACTTCGAGAGAATGTCGGGCACTTTGAGTAAATTCTAACAAGCTCCCAGTTATTTTGCTGTTTACTCATCTAAACATAGCATATACGAAATACCTTCAATCAAAATGGTGATTTTTATCACGGATAAACAAGCGGCTTCTTTTTAATTTAAAATAAATAAATGAAAGATAATTTCAGTTCACACCTTGAAGTAAATAGGTTCTTCGATGTTGTTGCATTCATTTTTTTTTTTTAACTTCGCTTATCTGAGTTAATTTTAGCAATTTTAGAAAGTAATATTTAGCATAAGTGATTTTGGAGACTAGGCTGAAAATTACGGAGATTCATGTTTGCCCACACCCAGAAAGGGTGCAAAACATAAAAATAATTTTTCTGCGTGTAAGCGCTCATCCTTTCACGTACGTGCATACGTAGACGCATGCAGACATACGCGCACGCACACACACACACACACACGCGCACACACACACGCGCACACACGGCGTCAGTTTATGTTTCGTTACTAATTGAATCCCAGTGACCTCCCTTGAACCTCTAAAAAATCTAGAGTTATTTCCCTTAGACAAACAAACGTTATATTATTCTCTGGTAAATAGTACGCCTCTTGTGCTGGTTTCTTATCTGTTCGTCTGTAAAAAAAGTTTCGAGCATTTTTTTTCTTTACTATCTGTGTATTTTGATGTTTATTTTTTTTTTAATCGTTGAAAACTTTTGTTTAAAATATAACGTAATATAAAAAAAGGTGCACTTTATTTTTAAATGTCTATTTCATGATCTTCCATGTTTAACTTTCTCCATTTACGACAGATTAAGAAGAGATAGTTCTCGGCAAAGAGTTTGGCATTGTTCTACCGTATTTAACGTTGCTACATCCACACTGGATCATTCATGCACAGTGTCGTGCCAACGCTGTGGTTGCCTACACATGCATGTCTTTTAATGCCAATTGATTACCATAACTTTTAATTAGATTTTGAAGAAATGGGACCGTAGAGTTTTTTTTTTTACTTTTTCATCAACTACTTCCCGCACTCAAGAAATGACATTTCTAAAGCTTTAATACACTGTTCCCTATGAGAACAGTCGAGTATATTAAAACTTTGGTTCGTGGACTTGTTGAAATAGTAATTGTGAGTTCAATCTCTGGGCCGGAGTGTGTACTTAATCAAACCCAGCGGAAACAGGGTGAGCAATAACTAACCTGTACTAAAAAGAAGAATTAGACGCGATATCTATATATATGGTCAGTGGAACGAGAACAGTCTACCCCCGTATATTAAATAAAGGGTTAAGTTCGGAATTCTATGTAGGCTACCCGGTTCGATATTCACCTGATGAAGGCCGGAGGGCACAACGGCCGAATCGTCGTGATAACAACAACGAAGAAGAGAACAATAGTCCAAATGTAAATAACTCCTTAACCCAGAAATTCAGACGTAATTCTGAATGTTGGTTGAGAAGTGCCATTCCTCTCCAAAAGAGATACTGGTTTCTACGTGCAAATGTGTCAAATAGACATATATTTCTGATATATACATATATATATATATATATATATATATATATATATATATATAATAGTTTGATAATTAGTATGGATAATTCGAAATAGGATATAAATCCAAAGATCGCTCAATGTAAGAACAGAGTAATAATAATAATAATGAAAGCGGGTACTTTAAAAATCTATGGTAATATTTTATTTCGCGAAATCAAATATTACCATGGATTATCATTATATATATATATATATATATATATATATATATATATATATATGACGTCATACATGGGCAAAGTCCAACAATTATTTTTTAAGACATTTTTTATGTTTATACGTTCTGTTACTTTTTAAGTAAATGCTCTGTTTATAATAAACAGTATTAACAACATTTACCGGCCTGAATATCCGAGAAATTTTCATGGAAAATATCCATCCTCTGACAGTAATCGAACCTGTATTCTATACAGAACCGTCAAATAGCCTGACGTGCCGTAACCGATTGGGCCACAGAGGATCGTTTGGTTAGAAAGGTCGATTTTACTGTTTTCTGTGGCCCAATCGGTTAAGGCTCCTTAGGTTATATGACGGTTCCGTATAGGATACAGGTTCGATTCCTGTTGGAGGATGCATATTTTCTATGAAAATTTCTCGGACATTCAGGCCGGTAAATGCTGTTAATACTGTTTATTATAAACAGATGCAAAAATGTATAGAAAATACGTATCATTTTCTTTAATAAGATTTCTCGAATATTCAGGCCGGTATATGAAAATAAATAAGTATACTGTTTAATAAATAAACGGATAATATTCAAATATTATTAAATAATAATAATAATAATAATATATAGGTAAAATGCGAACAAATGGTGTATAAACTTCTAGGATTTATATGCAGACATCTTCATATCATGACCTAAATAAAGTTAAATAGTTTATTTTCCTGACTGTGGAACTCCCTTCCAGGTTCTTCAAAAATGTTAATGCAACATCAATCACTACCTTCTGTTTTCCTTGTGCACTCTGACGTCTCGCTAGATCAGTTACGACTGAATAGTGAGTTCGATCATCACCGAGTACCTCTTACTTGTGCCACATCTAAACTATGCTTAGAAAACCGCCAACATCTTCTGTTTTCCTAAATTCTATTCTTTTCTTTTCTTTTCACTAAAGCCATATCATTCTCTTTCCCTTTTAGTAACCACTTGTGTCTTAGGGGTTTTATCACCTTCCTTAGGGTGAAAGGATTAAAAAAAATGTTAGTGGTCAGCACTCAGAAAAGCCCAAACATATTATGGGTTTCAAATGAAATTGACTCTATAATGTGAATAGGAATTTTGTTTAATTTATTTGTTTAATAAATCCTAGCAGATATAAATAAGAGTTACACGAACAGCTGGATATAATAATAATAATAATAATAATAATAATAATAATAATAATAATATTAAATCGTCTTCTACCAATATCTTGCGTGTTGCTGTTGTAAATCTTTATGTGAGGCAAACCGTTATTTGCGGGTTTGAGGATAAAAGAAAAGAAAAAAAAAAACGTGGCCATTCTACTGATAACGAGGTACATTTCAATACCCCCAGAAGTAAAGGCATAATGTCGACGAAGGTAACAGCATTCACTAAAGACATTGCTAGATTATATCGATAAACAGAAAAACAAAAAGTACGTTATTGCGCACAAGTCATAAGAAAGATAAAATATGTGACATTTCACAGAAGAGCATTCCTCAGTCGCAGTGACCGAGAAGGAGAACTCGGTTAATATTGCAAAAACGAAAAGAACCCCTTATATGTTGTTTTCGTTAAGTCTACTTCTTTAGGTTGTTAGCTACATATTGGGGGACATCAAAATCAAGAAAATACAGAAATTTAATTATCTAGGTAGTGTAGTAACAGATGAGAGAGAAAATCCAAATGCACCTAAGAATAGCAAAAGATGTCTTCCAGAAATGAAACAAAGTAATAAGACATAGGAAAATATCATTAGAAACAAAGAAAAGAGTGCTGGTCTTCTGTGTAATATCCAATCTATATGACAATGAATGCTGAACAATTACCTCAAAGATGAAGAAGACTTGAAGGCGACATGAGACGTGGTTCTCCCAACAAATGCTAAGAACATGGACAGAATGAGGAAAGGGAATTTAACACTCACAGGACATACTGAAGGCAAAAGAAACATATTTAATAAGTTTGGATGGATGGTAGAACAAGGACAATGAAGGAAAGTAAATGGGAAATTCTTTCAGATAAAAGTAAATAATACTGATATACAGGGTGCGATGGATAAATTGTCGTCTAAACGACGCAAAAAAAAAAAAAAATGAAAATAACACTGACATCTCATTTTAACCGGTATACAGGGTGCGATGGATAAATTGTCGTCTAAACGTCGCAAAAAAAAAAATGAAAATAATACTGACATCTCATTTTTAACAGGTATACAGGGTGCGATGGATAAATTGTCGTGTAAATGATGCAAAAATGAAAATAACACTGACATCTCATTTTAACAGATATACAGGGTGCGATGGATAAATTTTGTCATCTAAATGACGGTATTATGAAAATAACACTGACATTTCATTCTAGCAGATATATTTATCAAAATTATACAAAAGTACCTTGAAATACTAAAAAGTAAATTTATTCAATAAAATCGCCATTGGCTTCAACCACGGCCTCCAGACGACTTCGAAATCTCTAGCATCTTTTTGGGGCGGTCTCCTTGTTTAAGTTAGTGAATGCTGCCATCATCATTGTTTTCAGTTCATCTTTGGTGTTACAAAAGGTTTTGTTGGTCTCTCGCTCAACTGCGCCCCACACATCATAATCAACGGGGATTGCAGTCTGGGAAATTAGGTGACCACATGTAAGTGGTGATGAAGCCGCAGAAATTGTCTGACAGCCATCACTGGCTTCTCCTGCTTGTGTGGCATGATGCAGAGTCCAGTTGCTAGACAACTTCCAGCAATCACCCTATTGACCCAGGGCAGCACTACCTCCTCAAGGTACTTGATCTAGGCCTCCGTGTTGAGTCTGAGACTCTATGGTAAGATGAATGGAGGCATAACGTCGACATCACTAATAATCACTCCAAAAACCTTCGTAATCACCATTAGATACATCCAACTCTTTCCGAACCCTCTGCACTGCCCTCAGACTGAGACCCAACAATTTGAAATGTTCGTACTAGAGCTTCCGGCGCGAATGCCAAGCAGTACAGCATGCCGTTTCCAATTTTCTGGCAGAGTGAATTGCGTCATGGTGCTCTTTTCTCATAGACGGTGCCAATTGACCCTAATATACTGTGAAGTCGACAAAATCAAAAACGAACACCGTGTATGCGCGAAATTAAAAATATAAAATGGCGACAACTCACGCATCACACCCTGTACAATGTGTTTCGGTTCCATCCGAGTTCCAGCGGTTAAACCATAATAAAATTATAGCATTCTCTATTCTTCTATTGAAATGTATTATTTTCTTAAGTGTTTACAGCACCTTTAACTCGAGGTGGGCATTAACACTCATATTGACAATCGCAGTTTTGTTATCACAGCTAGCAATAAATAATAAACCCTTTTGTTGGTAGGTCGTAATACGTGTACGCAGCCTTGTGAGTGATGAATTATTTCACACTAAACAATCCCTTTCTCACAGCTAATCTACCGCAACTCTATCCTATTTTCAGAGCAAATATTCAAACGAATTACATTTCTTAGTTCCATCAGTTCAGACCTTCACATCTAGGATTCACCATGCCACGCGCACAGGGTCGAAATCATTCCCTTCGTATTTCGTTGATAAGGAGGAATTTTCCCTGACAGCGTATTCGCCATGACTTTGTGGAACAAACTCCCAAGAGGATCACTAAGATTTTAATCACTTCAAGTCTAGGTTCAATCGTTATCTATCCTACATATCCTCATAACATGTAGTTCTTACTTACTCTCTTTACGTCCATACAACAGCCTCATTCAATATCCCTCCAGTGGCTCTTGGGTTTGTAATGGGTGGACCACAATATAAATAGGTCGGTCTCTTGGTATTGACTAATCTTGTAATATGGCATAGGATCACAAGTATGATGATTTTCTAAACGTAGCTTAGATGCAGCACAAGGCCGAAAGTATGGGACACCCAGTAAGGATCAAACTCATTGTTCAACCGGACAAACATGCTAACCATTACATTATGTCGAGGTACAAGATCACAAGTTTGATGCTGTTCGTGATTGACTACGGAAAATAATAGTCGAGATTGCTTTTACGCTATTTTTTTCTTTGCCTTTTAAGTTTGTTTTTTCAATAAGAAATATGTATTTATCTATTTTATTGATATTTACTTATTCTGTACGTTTTAAATTTATTTATTTATTTTTAGGTGCCACAAAATATAAACTGGAAAGGGAAGCGGAAGTTTATCACCAGGAAAACTCCGAAGAAGAAAGTCACGGAAGCTTATCGTCAGACAATGGCTTTAAGCTTGGTTGGAAAGCCATTATCAGCTCTTTAAAAATCCTCACAAGCAACCCAACGTTTATGTTCTTAAACTTGGCAGCGGCTTGCGAAGGTAAGGCATTTATTTGAAAAGAAATGATGACAGAAAATCTAAGCTGTATGAATGAGGTACACCCTTGTGCAAATTAACTGAAACAGCGGCTTTAGTTTCCTACCCACTTGAGTGACAATGTGTAATCGATTTCTATTTTTTCCTCAGATTAGGTCATTTGCAGTGGTGTGCAGTAATATGATTCTATTTTTGGGGTGTACGATGAAATTTGTTTGGCCTTGAAAAATATTGCGTCATCCGTGATTGCATCAGATTTTCATCACGCCCAGACAGTATTGTCTCGACTGTTGATTAGTTGTCCTACGGCCATTGTCTACTATGGACGTTACTCCAAGGAAGCGTACGAAAATTGTAACGCTGCACGAACACAATAGCAAGCCTTACCAGTGAGCAAATCAAAATAATATTGACTGGTTCGGAAACTCTCCAATCGAGAATCTGTGGTCAATCTCCAAGGAAAGACTTCGTGGAATGCACATACGAAGTACTAATATATCCACTGGCTCATGTTTCATTGAAAAAATATGAAAAAAAAGTAAATAATAACGGAATTATTCGTCTTGTTTCAATTAATTTGCACAAGGTTGTATTTAGCTGCAGGTAACATGAATACGAATAGTGTAAGGGTTCGTGAAATTGTAACCGGCGATCCATGTTCAAATTACGCTCGATTCTGTTTCGTTCGTATTAATGCCTTCCAAGCAGTACCTCTCCTTCCGGTGAGGGCTGGGATCAAATTATCCAGCGTCTGAGACGTCCCCTAAGAGAGGAAGTGCCGAGGGGTCATGAATAATTTTTCAACGGTATTGCCGTTAAGCCCACTTTAAACATCGATCTTGTATCACAGTCGGTAGTTACGCCCTTGGTAAAGATATGAATGTATCTTCCTCCAGACAGGGTTTAAACAACAGAGCATATTGGGCTCTCTTGCCTTTGGGGTGGCAACTAATCCAAACCAGCCTGGAGAAGGTTACCTAGACACACCATGGCTGCAACGACTGTAGTACCTTTGGCGTCAGTACGACTCTCATGGGCTACGGAGCGCATGACGTAGCGTAACACGAATATCCTTATTCACCAGTCTTTGTTTGATGTTTGTTCATCATTATACGAGATTGTGTGATTTAAACTAAAATTGAGTGGTAGGAAAAATAAATTCCCATTCGAATCTGTTCCCGCTGACAGCTAACGTGTAAACCGGAACAACGTTTCACACGGGACACTGTTTCCTGCACACCGTAAACAATAATACTATCGCTCTTACTCTGGAACTTTGGTATAACCTTCACCAGTCTCAAAGAACAAACTGCTCCTAAAACAAAAAGTCAGCTCTTTTTATCCTTTCTTGGTCTTGGGCAAGAAACCGAGATCTCTCGCTTGTGTTAGCCCCGTTCTCGCCGATAACGCATGCGCTGTGTCACTTCAATATTGATTTTTCGGAGTTCGCCTCGCAGGTCTATGATGTCTACAAGCACATGTACAAACAATTCGCTTTCTCTTGCTTCAGCGAGGTATGTCTCCATCCAAGAGATCTGTACGGAAAGCGTTCAACTATTTAATATTAACCTCCTTGACTACTTTCTAACCTCCTGCTCTGACAAATGCCTATTAAAATTTTATTTCCACTAGGAACGTCAGCGCGCTCCCAAACCAAAGCCATCCCTTGATGCACCTTTCCTTAGAACGATTCTTCGTTATGCAGAGTCACACTGGGACAGCTTTCGATCCTACATGATGAAAACTCCCCTCCCAACCCTCCTCGAGCATGCTCCCTCAAAACCTTCTGCCCTTGTCACTGATTGGATTCTTTCTAGAATGGAGAGTTTTATACCACAAGAAAATTCCAGCAAAAAACAGTCAACCTTGGTTCACCCCTGAAAGCGCTGCAACCATAACTCACCGAAACTAGTACTTTAATATCTGTCGCAAGGAGCGATGTAGTTCTGCCCTCACTGCAGTCAGAACTGCCCACAATCGCCGCAAAAAAGTTCTAGAAAACGCCAAGTGCAGCTACGTACGAGCAGCCCAGACCAAGGTTGAAAAGAAACAAATTGGATCACGTGAATTCTGGAAGATCACCCACCAAATCATGAACAGAGGTAAAGCGACTGTGTCCACAATATTAAATGGCTCGAGGTCATATCCTCCTCGACAGATAAGGCGAACATCTTCGCCTCCACCTTTACCTCTAACTCAATGTTTGATGACAAAGGCCATCCCCTCCCCAGGTTCTCACGTCTCCCTGAGCACAATCTCGGTAATATTACCGTCACAGCACGAGAAGTCTCTTTACCCTAAGAAAGCCACTGATCCAGACAAAATTCAAGTGGTTATCCTTAAGAACATCAACCCGGAATTATCCCCAATCTTAGCAAAGCTATTCAACCGCTTCTCGAAGGAAAAATCCTTCTCCGGCCACTGGAAAGAATCAAGTGTATGCCCGATTTTCAAGAACACAGAGCAGCGATCTTTCCCCTCCCAATACAGACCCATCATTTTCCTCAGTATAATCAGCAAGTTTTTTGAGGCCGTAATCAATTAAAATGTCGCCAAGCCCCTAGAAAACAGTATGGATTTCGGTCGGGCCGATCCACTGTTGATGTCCTAACTACAATGACGACAAACACACCTCGAGGACCATAGAACTAGATATCTCAAAGGTTTTCGACAAGGTGTGGCACAAAGGCTTACTACACCATCTATCCAGTTATGGATTCACTGGAAAAGTCTTTTCGATCATAAAATACTTCTTAACAGGTAGGCCACTGAAGGTAGTTATCAGTGACCAGCCCTCCGGAACCCTAGAGGTCAACATAGACGTCCCAAGGGGCACTCCACGGACCAACCCTCCTTTTGCTCTATATAAATGATCTGCCTACGAATATACTCAGATCATCTGTAAACATCTATGCCGATGATACGACTATTTATGGGCGCACCTCTAAAATTCTTGATGGTCAGAAATTGGCGACTGATCTCTCTTCCAATCTTTCACAAATTACCCAATGGGGTAAAAACTGGCTGTTCTCAAAGACCAAGCTAGTTACATTCCATCATCGCTGATCTGACACTGAAGTACTACCAATCCTCTCGGGGAAGCACCGTACCTTGAAAGACTGCTGGGTCTCAAACACACACCCGACCTCAAGTGGAACTCGTACATATGATCCATTGCTAAGAATGCAGGTAAAATGGTCAGCTCACTGTATCGCTCCAGTAAGTACCCGACTCCACCTGCTATCCTCTACCTTTACAAGAGCCAAATCAGGCTAAAAATGAAGTATTGTTGTCATATTTAGACGGGAGCTGCCCAGATATCACTCTCCAGCCTTGATAGTGTTCAAAAGCGTCTCCGGGCCCTTGACGGTAACAAATTATTCTCCATCCTTGAACCTCGCTCCCGCAGGCAGGATGTGGTAACCCTCTCACTGTTCTACTGATACTTCCACGGAAAGTGCTCGGACGAGGCAAACCTTCATAGCAAGAGCACGCCATGCCACTTACATAGTAGAAAATCTCCCACATTCCCTCCATATTCCGTCAGCGTAAATTAAGTTCCATTCCAGTAGCCTCTTCCTGCGAACCACTCCCCAGTGGAACCGATTTCCAACAAACAGGATGTTTCCCTGATCTCTACAATCTTAACCTGTTCAAGGCTAGGGTGTACTGTTATCCTCCACTCCTATATACACAAAATGGCCTCCAAACGTAACCCTCTACATCGACTCGTCCCCGGAACTTGTAAAGGATGAACCTCGTTGTAAAACAAAATTTTAATTAATATATAGCCTACCTAGGGCAATGGGTCTTTATTCCCATTGAATTTTTTTTATTCACAGATGAACGGTTAGGTCTTCTATGATTGGTTGCCAATTTAAATCAAAGCCATGTAACCGATTTTCAATTTATATTTATATTCAAAACGTCTTCATACTTTCCGAACAAACCTCGTAGATGTCCTTATTCTGTCAGTCATGCTTGCATTAATTTTTAATGGTAATGTTGATGATAATACTTGCCGTTTCCTTATAAGGAAATATTCGGCATTCATGAACCGAGCAGCCAGTGCTACTTTCGGTCGAAATTTATAAAATCTTCCTATTAAAACAGTTTTTCCGGAAAATAGGTTAAGTCCAGTAGCTGTTATAGCTCTTCCCAGAGTAAGTGAGCGGGGATTTTCCTTCCTAACCTTTTGTTAGATTTAGTGTGGAACATCAACATCTTGATTAGATCATCATTTTCTGTTCGTGTTACATGTAATATCCATTTTAGTTGTTGCGGCTGTTGAAAGTCCTCAAGTGATGTGGTTTCTTTTATTTGGTAAAGTCAGTTTTTTTGTGATTCTATAATGCCAGTTCACAAGGTTCAAAGAAGGATGACCCCCCCCCACTAAGACCTACAGGCTTCATTCGCGGGAAGCCATATTTATCCATTTTTCTGAGAAAGCGGTTGCCTACAACTAACAGTTATATATATATATATATAATGTATGTATGTATGTATGTATGTATGTATGTATGTATATATATATATATATGAACGAGCTTAGCGCCATGCATGACATCCATATGAAAGTGTCGATCTGAAGAAGCTCTTTCGGAACATGACTCGAGTCTTTTTGCTAATGTTTTGGTTTTGTAGCAATTTGCGTTGTTGAACAAAACTACGCCTGGCACAGCCTATTTTCTTATCTCTTCTACTAGAATTGTTTTAACTGATCCATACACCAACGTATTTGATGTGTTTATTATGCATTTTTACAGTAAAATTCTTTACAATTAATTTCTATATCAAAAATCATTTATAATATATTGTGAGAGCATTTCAGATGCATTGACATTGTACATATAAATAATAATACTCTATCAGCAGCCATTTCCTGACCATTGACAACGTGTCTCTTCTCATTTTTAATTTTAACAGTTGTGTTTATTCAATATCAGTTGCACTTTCTGACTCCTGAAAATCCGTTTGTTCGTAATTTTCAATATATATTTCTATAGTAAAAAATATTTTTGTTGTAAATTTATTTTCAATGCGTTATATATATATATATATATATATATATATATATATATATATATATATATATATATAATCCTGTCAGTAGCACTTGAAAATTATTTTCTTTTCGATTTTCTATGCACATCTGATTGCTAAGTTTAGATAAAAAAAAATCTATTTTAAATTTGTTCACTGAAAGGACAATGTGGTTCGTTATGGAAGCTTGTGTTTATGTGAAAATTTTCTAAACAAAAAATAAATCAATAAATAAAATCCAAACCATGAGATAATTTTTCTTTGTCTTTTTCAGGCATACTTCTCAGCGGTTTTGCAACATTTGCACCGAAATTCATCGAGTCTCAGTTCAGCCTTTCTGCATCAGAGTCGGCAGTCTATGTCGGTGAGTGGTTTCGATTATTACTTCCTCCCAATAAAAAGAAAACATAATTTCACTTTAGGAAATTATTTTGGGACACTTTCAAATCCCACACAGAATTTGCATTTAAGTTTATTGACAGCAATAGAAGTAAACAATATTATGTTTCGCCAGCATTTGTGCGGGAAGTATGGCTATCATAGAAGCAAAGATTTGAAATTGTGGTTTTTACCTGGGTTCGAACACTTACCTAAAGCACCTATCTCATCTACTAATCACGCATATACAGATTTTCACTGATAGAAAATGATACCGATAAGTTTAAACTGAAATGTTGTGAGGGATTTGTTTTTTACTATTTGTCAACCCATTGTGGGATATTTATTTCCGAAAAATATTTTGAATTGTAAAAGTAATTATTTTTAAAATTCTTTCTGCGAATGAATATTGCATTAACAATATTTTTGGAGTTAATAATTTTTCCGGATATTCTACTATTTAACCCACAGTTAGGGGAGAAGGGATAGATTCATGATTTTTCTAAGAGTATTTGTGAATGCGACGATATCGACTGGTACAATTCTCAATTTTATTAAAACAAAATTATTTTTTTAAATATTTTAATTTGTGCTAAATTTCCAAGGATTGATTGTAATGATATGCCAAGTAATTAAAAACCGCCATGGATATTTTGAGTTTCTTTCTCGTCTATAAGAATCTTCTATTAAGAAATTTCACAAAATCCCAGCAGAAAAACATAAGCAGGATGGAGGAAAAGTGTGCTTGAAGAATATTGTATTTATTTTTTTTTTTTAGTTAAATAATCTTTTTCCATTTGGAATTAGGTTCAGATAATTGACGCTAGTCTTTGAAAAGCTACCTTTGGTTCAACGCTATCTTCTGTGCCGTAACCAAATTAATTAAGGACCGCGTTTATCTATCAGCTGGTTTCTCCGCTTTCATTATCCCAAACACCAGCTTCTTTTTAGTCCTGAAGATAAAATCTCATGTGAACTGTTATGTATTTGATAGCTTTTTTATCTATCTAAAAGTTTTATTGAAGGCAAGATCTTAAGCAAAATACTGTTAGTGCCTCATTCACTCAGCATTAACAATGGGTACCAGCCAGTTTTAAATGCTACAACCACAACCATTAAAATATTTGAACACTTGTTTGTATCAAAAGCCGAAAGATACAAGATTATTGCTACCTTGTAAAAAATGTAAAAACAGAGAGAGAGAGAGAGAGAGAGAGAGCGAGAAAGAAAGAAAGAAAGAGAGGGACGTAGACAGAGAAAAAAGAGAGTGCGACACAGAGAGGGATTGGAGGGATGGCCACCTTAGCTAAAGGGGTTAAATCATGTTTCATGACCTAACGATCTGTTGAGGACATTTTAGCAATTTTAAGAGAGGCTGTCACTTTTCTTATAACTATCTGGGAATGGTCATTGGGCGAAAAATACAGTGTGCAGCAGTAAACAATTTATTAGTAAATCTATGTAATTTTATTAGTAAATTTGTGTAATTTACATGAGTCCTGATAATATAAATATATGTTGAGCATTCAAGGGAGAAACAGAAAGAGAAGGTGACAGAGAGAGTAAAACAAAAAGAGTGATATATATATATATATAGATACAAAAAGAGAGGGTGACACGGAGAAGGATTGAAGTGGGGGTCATCTTAGATGAAGGCAGTTATTTGTAGTGAGGATTTACATCATGAATTGTGTCCTAACGGTCGGCTGAAGACATTTCAGTATTTTTAAGGGAGATGTCAATGGTCATCAGCCAAAAAGTACAGTGTGTTGTATTAAAAAAATGTATCAGTAAATTCGTGAAATTTACACAGGTTCTGCTACTCTTTTAGAACCTTTTCAAACTTCTGACTTATTGTTTTTCGTTTCATTTTTTTTTTATTTTCACAGGTTATGTCGTGGTACCTGCCGGAGGGGGAGGTACATTCTTAGGAGGAGTACTGGTGCGCATGCTCAAACTGAAAGTTCGCGGCATTATCCGAATGTGCCTCATTCTCTCGTTGATTCTACTTCCTCTTTTGCTCATCTTCCTCTTACGGTGTCAAAACAACCGATTTGTTGGTATTAGCGTACCATACAACGCCCCAAATAGGTTAGTATTCACAGACGTCTTATAGTTATCATTTTGGGATCTATGTTCAAAGCCATATTGTTAAGGCACTTACGAAGAACCACAAGCAGTTGGAATTGTTTGCAGATGTTGTAATATATATATATATATATATATATATATATATATATATATATATATATTATTGGCAATTAGAAAACGTCCATAAAAGTATAATGTCCTGAAATTGAACGGTTTCCAACTGTCAATAATTTATAACACCTGCCGGGATTATATAGCCCAATTTGTAACACACACACACACACACACACACACATATATATATATATATATATTAATAATTTCACCCCAAGCAAGGCAATAAACCCACTAAGATGCAAATGGTTAATGATAATGATAATGATAAAATATACGAAAAAGAAAAACATTATTAGGGAGAGCAAACAATAAAAGGATAGGAATTAGACAAGCGTTAACGATTGACATTGCATTTCAATTTTTGAAGATGAAAGTTGACTGGTAAACCAGGATTCGAAAGAAAGTCCCAAAAGCGAGAATTGCGAGAGAATAAACTATTAACATAGAAGTTACAATTTAATCTAGCAAAGAACAATTCACCAGAACAATTACCATGAAAATATTTATAGAAAATGCACAGGGAAGCTACGTTACGACGGTGATAAATTGACTGAATCCGAGATGTCAGGTCAGGACCGATAATATTGTAGATTCTTCTTTGTATTTTATCAAGGGTCTATAAATACGTAACAGAAAGACCAGACCAGATGTAGCAGCAATATTCAATGCATGGACGAATGGGAGATATATAAATTGGCAAAATGATTTTTTTTTAAAATTATTTCGCACAAAACTGTGAACCAGTTTTCCGAGCAGCAGACTTAGCAATTGATTCAATATAATCTTCTTGTCAGCAGAAAACGATAGCCCGAGAAGGCTCAATGTGTCACTCACCTGGCGGTTAACATCAGCCATGCTGATTAAAAGCAAAACAACAACAACAAAAAAGGATTTCTAAGATGATAAAAAGAGAGAAGAATTTTAATCCTTTACAGTACACAGAGACAGAAAAATCAAAGCTAATCACCTAGATATTGTGATCAAAAACCACAAGAACAGAATGTGCTTTCTTATTGACTGCAGGCTGTAATATTACCTTTGAAGATCTTCAAAACCTATCAAAATACAACGATCTTGAAGTGGAAATCTCAAAAATGTGGCGCATGAAGATATCAATAATTCCAGATGTAGTTTGAAGGTCTCGGATTAATTGGAAAAGGTTCTCATAGATTCATTAAAGGGATCCTTGGTAAACTATACCTTAAAGAAATAAAAAAAAATTGTTCTCACAAGGCTACCAACTTACAAAAGGCTTTATCTATATAAAATGTGTGTGATCTTAGATTGTTTTATCTTTATTTTTATTTTTTTTACAAAAATGTTCAGTGGAACATATGATGACATCTCTGACCTTAGATCTCCGGTTGGGACCCGGAAGGAAATGAGTATACAACAGAAATCAAAGGAAATAATAATAATAATAATAATAATAATAATAATAATAATAATATAACAACAGAATGAGCTAATATGTTATCGCTTCTAACTCATCAGAACTCAATTGAGGAAAGTAGTTTTTCTGCCTAATCAGAAAGAAGATATAAAAAAAAAACATACATTCCTATCAATAATATATTAAAACGGGTATATCTTTTATAGACAAATCATTCAGTCCTAACAACTATTTCACTGAATGTGATTTGTTTACAAAAACTTTCCTCGATTGAGTTCTGACGAGTGAGGAGTGATAATCGGTTAGCTTATTCTCTTTTTTTTTTTCTTTTTTCTTATTCTTTCTCTTTCTTTTATTAACTTTTCTTTCTTTCTTTGTCTATTATTAATTTTCTTTTTTTTATTTCTCTTTTATTATTTTTTCTCTTTTAGTATTCTTTCTTTCTTTCTCAGCTTGTTCTTTCTTTCTCTTTTATTATTATTTTGATCTTTCTTTTTTCTTTCTTTCTTTCTCAACTTCTTATGCTCTCTTTCTTTCTTTCTCTTTTATTATGCTCTCTTTTTTTCTTTCTTTCTTTCTTTCTTAGCTTGTTCTTTCTTTATTTCTCTTTTATTATTCTTTCTTTCTCAGCTTGTTCTTTCTTTATTTCTCTTTTATTATTCTTTCTTTCTCAGCTTGTTCTTTCTTTCTTTCTTTCTCTTTTATTATGCTTTCTTTCTTTCGCATTGCCAACTACCAGAGTTGATTTCCCTTCTTGTCCATTTTAATTATGTCTATTCGTGTAGCTGTTATTAAATTTCAAATATTATTTAATATTTCTTTCTTTATTTAATTATTTTTTATACAAATAATCAATGTCACTTAGTGCGGCTTGTTTTTTATGCGTCTTCTTTGATAAACTTGTCTAGCTTTATTGTTTTTCCTTTATTAACACTTTGTCCCTTCCATTATCTTAAGTGCTACCATTAATTACTACAATTAATAACATAATGAAAAACAAATTGACTATTTCAGGACGACGACTCCATTTTTGGTTGGTAATCTAAATGCCGAATGTAACATAAATTGTCACTGTACTGACGGAGACTTCGATCCAGTGTGTGGACGAGATGGCTCCGTTTATTTTTCCCCATGTCATGCTGGCTGTAAATCCGTTCTGCCTGGCCCACAAAAGGTAAGTAATAAAAAAAAAAAAAAAAAAAAACAGTTCAGTATCAAACGAATTACTTAACCTGACCACCGAGAAAACAAATTAGATTGGGACTCGAGACATATTTTTAAACCTTTTACCTCAACATCTGTCTATATTTTTGAGATGAGCTATTGCAACTATTTACACTATTTATATCGTTCGGACTGTTGCCTTCATCTTTATTGCAATATTCACGACGTTTCGGCCGTTGCAAGCTCCGGCCTTCTTCAGATGGTATACATTGGAATTTCGAATCCTTTATTTACCACACACACACACACACACACACACACACACACACACACACATGCACGCGCGCGCGCGCACACACCGGTGTTTCATGCACAAAGCAATTTTCAGACACAGAGTATAGAATGACCGTTACGTAATTTAAATTTTAATAAAAAAAATATATGGTTAGCAAAATGCTGGCGCAGTTTATACGGGGATTATCGTGGTATAGGTGAGGGATAATATCTACAGGGTGCAGTGGTTAAATTGTCACCATTTTATATTTTTCATTTCGCGCAAGCGAGTTCTTTGTTTTTTTTTGTTTTTTTTCATTTTGTCGACTTCATAGGGTCAGTTGGACATCGTCTGTGAGAAAAAGAGCCCCATGATGCAATTCACTTCGCCAGAAATTTGGAAACGGCATGCTGTACTGCTTGGAATTCGCGCAGGAAGCTTCAGTACGAACATTTCGGAGTGTTTGGGTGTCAAACTGAGGATAGTGCAGAGAATTCAGAAAGAAATGGATGAGTCTAATGGTGATTACGATGGTGTCTGGAGTAATCACGAGTGATGGCGACGTTATGCTCCCATTCATCTCCCCACAAGGTCTCAGACCGAACACGTTGGTGAGGAGGTATTGCTGCACTGTATCAAGAGTGTGGCTGCTGAAAGATCCTTTGTCTGGCAACAGGACTCTGCACCATGCCACACAAGCAGAAGAACCCAGTCATGGCTGTCAGACAATTTCTGCGACCACATCACCCCTTGCATCTGGCCACCTAACTCCCCAGACTTGCAACCTCATTGATTATTATGTGTGGGGCGCAGTTGAGCAAGAGGCCAACAAAACTCCTTGTAACACCAAAGATGATCTCAGGTCAAGGATTATGGCAGCATTTTAATTTAAACAAGGAAACCATCCAGAAAAGTTGCAGGAGATTCCAAAGTCGTCTGCTGATATTTTTGTGTAATAGTTCTGTTAAAATGAGATGTCAGTGTTATTTTCATTTTTGCGTCATTTAGACGACAGTTTATCTATCGCACCCTGCATATTTATTAATATATACTTAATAGTTCTGTTCGAAACGTTGTGAATATGGCAATGAAGATGAAGATAACAGTTTGAATAATATAAATAATGTAAATAATCATAATACCCCATCTCAGAGATATAGACAGCCATTATATCACTAGAAGCTAGTCACTGGATCTGAGCAACGTCTTTATCCACTGTTCCATGTGTCCTTGTGAATATGGCAATAAAGATGAGGATAACAGTCCGAATAATGTAAATAATGCAAGTAATCATAATACCTCATCTCAGAGATATAGACAGCCATTATATCACTAGAAGCTAGTCACTGGATCTAACCAACGTCTTTATCCACTGGGCCATGTGTCCTTGTGAATATGGCAATAAAGATGAGGATAACAGTCCGAATAATGTAAATAATGTAAATAATCCTAATACCTCATCTCAGAGATATAGACAGCCATTATATCACTAGAAGTTAGTCACTGGATCTAACCAACGTCTTTATCCACTGGGCCATGTGTCCTTGTGAATATCGCAATGAAGATGAGGATAACAGTCCGAATAATGTAAATAATGCAAGTAATCATAATACCTCATCTCAGAGATATAGACAGCCATTATATCACTAGAAGTTAGTCACTGGATCTAACCAACGTCTTTATCCAGTGGGCCATGTGTCCTTGTGAATATGGCAATGAAGATGAGGATAACAGTCCGAATAATGTGAATAATGCAAGTTCCCCTAAAATACTTTTAAAATATTTCAAAATTTGAGAAAGAATCATTGTTCACTAATCACGCCTTTTTTCTGTCTTTTTTACGATTTTTAGTCTATTAATTGAGCGATGCTTAGAATACACCGACCGCATTCCCTGTAGAAGGGTAACAACCCCCCCCCAACTAAAAGGGAGAGAACCTTCTTGGTGGATCTTTATAGATATTTACTCATGTTTTTCTTCTTTGATCTTTGCAGAGGTATAGTAATTGTAGTTGTATCCATGCGAACAACGACACCAATATGGGTTACATGGCAGAAAGTGGCAAGTGTCCGACACAGTGCAGCAAGTTGTCTCTCTTTATGCCGATCTTTGCAATTGTCATGCTAGTGACATTTATTATCAGTATGCCTGCCTTGACAGCGACATTACGTTGTGTGCCACAAAAGCAGCGATCTTTTGGCCTTGGAATCCAGTGGATTGTGGCAAGATGTTTAGGTCAGTGCCTCTTTATTAATAAGTCTTAGATTAAAAAAAAAACAAAAAAAAACTTTACAATAATCTAAATTTTATGAATTCCATGAACGATTTTTTTTCCTTCGATAATTATATTTTTTTTTTTAAATTTGAAAAATCGAAATATTATGAAATTCATGAACGATAAATTTTTCGTTTTTTTTTATCGATAATTATATTTAAAAAAGAAAATTAAAAAATTGAAATTTTATGAATTATATGATCGATTATTTTTTTTTCAATAATTATCAAAAAAGGGTTATTTTATGAATTCGATGAACGATAATTTTTTGTTTCTTTTGTCGATAATTATATTTTTAAATGTTTTTAAAAAATCGAAATTTTATGAATTTCACGAACGATAAATATTTTGCTTTTGTTTTTGTTTTTTGTTTTTCGATAATTATATGTTAAAAAGTTTAAAAATCCAAATTTTATTAATTCAATGATCGATTAGTTTTTTGGGGTTTTTTTCTCGATAATTATAAAACAAAAATCTGTTTAAAATAATTAAAATTTTATGAATCCTATTACCAATTTTCTTTCTTTTTTCATCAAGTAATTTATGGAATGCTAAACATGTTTACCATTTAAACATTTCACTTTGCTTTTGTTTTCTTGCAGATGTGAACATTCTATAATATATTCATACAATATACCAAAATATGAAATGTTGTTAAATATTTTTTGACGTTTCAAAAATTAGCATTTTTATTATTCCAAAAATTATTTGCACTAGTATTCTCTCTTTGTTGCTTATAGCACAACATTTCGGCCGGAGAATATAGCGGCTGAACTATAATAAAAAAAAAACTCTCAAGGATAAGATAATAGTCTGAATAATTTGTGGAATAACATCTGAGTCTCTTTAAAGAACAAATCGCAGAAATCTTGTCAGTTTTCAAAGATCTGAAACAGGAAAATAAAAAAAAAATGTTTCTTTTAAAATGCATTACTGTTTGGTTACGTACTGTATATTTCCGCGTATCAGGCGAGCTTTAGATAAGACTAGATCAGAAAATATAGCAAATTTTCATGAATTTATCCTATACCTGTAGTATAAGACGACTGCTTATTGATTATATAAAGATGCTGCTACTGGAAATGTTACTTACTCTATCCTTAAAAATTCAAAATAAACGAAATTCAAAACTGATTCTATATCATGTTTTTCATACACACGTCCCATAAAACGGAAACCATTGTTTTGTTTTCGTTTCATCACGTGATCTCTTGCGAATACTGACTCTTTTTTATTTCCTATATCTAAATGTACTATTTTTTTCGGTGTATATTTTTTTATTCATTCTATTTCTCGCTTCTGTCGAAGCCAGTTGAAATTTCTTATTAACTTATACTTATTCATATATGAATATTATGTTATCTTACTGTCGTAATTAACACTAACATGATGATTATTGAACGTTTAGCAGTGAATGCAATCATAACTCAATGTTTACATTTTCTCAGCTGAGCTTGCATGGATACAAGTTTCTTTCATTGATATGGAATTATTGTTCGAATAGACAATTTATTATGAAGTTATGCCAGTGATATATTAGGTAGAAATGGTTCTATTCCTTTTTATTTCAATTTATTTGGCAATGTCAATCTTTTCATGTACGCTATTGGTAATCGGACTGAGGCTGAGGTTAGCCTATCGACAAACATCACTCAGAATTTAAGGTTACTTTTTTCGAACTGTAGTATAAGACGATCCCAATTTTTAAGCGTGATTTAGGAGATTTCGTCTTATACGCGGAAATATACGGTAATATGAAAAGTTTTCTCGTGCTGTCAAAAATGATGGACTATTTAAGTTTCTGATATTTTACAAGCACAATTTAATTACAAAATTACTGTCCATTTTTTCAGCAAGCTAAAGCATAATTTAACACATGAATTATTGCATTTGTCATTTTTAAAACAACATAAAAATTCTATTTCCAAATCATCTGAAGCATTCTGTAAACAAATATCGGCAATTTGCCAATCACTACGTAGTAGACTCTTATGGTGACGTAGAAAAGTGTCACTCACCTGATATATATATATATATATATATATATATATATATATATATATATATATATATATATTATTGTTGGCTCCCGTTCGCTTCCGAGCATCGGGATCGTCATCCTATCCCTTTATTCCCTTTTTCTCTCGCGGTGGCGGTGGCGGAGATGGCTGTGAATGAAAGGGAGTCTGACGATGCCATTCACGAGAATTTGATTTTGGTGGACAACTCTGCGCGACGGAAAAGCCCACACACTTGGTCAAAAGCGCCTCCCCCTCGGTTCAGTGGGGATTGAGACAGGCGAGATCTGGCAAACTTGGTTGCATCGGGGTCTGGGGGTGCTTGATCTGTCAAGGTGCTACTTGGTTGCAGCAGCCAGACTGGCGCTGCCCTCTTCTGACCGTTTAGCCGTTGAGATTGCGTGCCTATTCCCCTATTGGGGTTTTCGGGGGGGTTGGTCGTATTCTTCTTCGCGCGCGCCTCTGTGTGTATGTGATTATCTCTCGTCGATTTCGACGTATGAATGTCGAAATCGACGGAAAGATTTCATTATTTATATAAAAATGTGTATTGGAACAACAGTGGGCAAATGAATGACAAAATGGAAAAGTTATTTCTGGCGGGTTTCATTCTTAAAAAGGACTTCTTCAGACAAGTAAATGTCCTATTTATGAAATTAGTTCCCTTTCAATACTTTTTTGCTTTAATAAAGAAAAAATATATAAACATAAAAAACTGCATGAAATACATCTGACTCTCGAAATTTTAATTTCGAGGCTGAGCGTCTCCACATCTTTAACGTTTCGATGTAATCTGTAACCGGCGTTTGTTATAGTTCTCTCCATACCTTCTCCACCGATTGATATATAATATCGATTCCATCAAGAAAATATTTTTGTAGAAGTTCTTTCTCAGAATAAAATGTGTCATTAGTAAGTCTTCCATCTTGCCATTATTTACCCAACCTTATGTTTTATGTATTGTGATCCTTTAGGACGTGGGTGATAGTGGCTCTCCACAATTTCCTATCATTGGAGCTTTGAGCAATGTTTGTCCCTTTACTATCCACTCCGGTCATTGTTCTGCCATCCATTTACACAAGCTCGTTAGCTAGGTTAGTCAGTGTTTCATTCTGTCCCTTCCTTTTATATCTTCTGAATATCAAATTTCCCGAACCTTCTTTCCTCAGTATGTGTCTCAGAGATTTCAACTGTCTCTTTCTGAGCCTAAGTAAAAATGTCCCCTTTTTTTTATCCCATTTTCCTTAAAGCTTCTTCGTTACTCGCATGTTCTGCGCATGGTATTCTCAGCCTTCTTCTGTAGAACCACATCTCTGTTCCGCACTACGTATTTGGCTACATACATAATCTCGTTACGAAATTACGTGGCTGCCGACAAATTGAGAGCCACTCCACGTTGTCGCAGATGTGTTTTTTTAACCAAATCCCAGTGCAATTATACTGTTTAAAAGAAAGACAAATAGAATAAATAAAAGTAACACAGCTTCTCCTACCAATTCATGTTGCTTTGATAGGAAGGCCTGTTCACAAGCGTTTGCTAAAAGATTTCTGATAGCAGAACACGTGTTTGTAATTTCTTTTTATCTTAATTAATAGCTCATTAATGTCATCCATGCATGACTAGAAGCCCTTTTGTGCTGTCAGTGCAAAATAAGTATTCTGTTGGTAAAGATTTACAGCAGTTTCGTCGGTCTCGTCAAACTAATTTAACATGATGCTTTTTTCTTTTATAAGTTATGGTCGTTGTTGACGACTTAACATTTGTTTTTTTTTGGGGGGTGTTTTGTTTTGTTTTGTTTTTTGCTTTTTGGGGTTTTTTTTGGCGGAGTGCGGGGAATTTATCATTTTTGGAGACAGAATAAAAATGGTTAAATATAGTTAAAGTTTTTTAAAAAAACTTGGAGAGTTGACTTACTGAAGGGAAATAACTGAAAATGAGATATCTAGAAAAGCATGGCACGTGGGACTAGAACAATCTACCCCCAGTGGACGAAATAAAAGGTTCGGTTCAAAATTCCAACGTATGTCACCTGAAGAAGGCCAGAGCGTAGAATAACCGAAATGAATGTCGTGAATATAACAATAAAGATGAGGACAACAGTCCGAACAGTGTAGATAGTACAAATAGTTACAATACCTCATCTCAGTTAATATAGACAAATATTTTTATTTCTCAATCAGTAACATTATTATCATTATTTTCAAAGGGAAAAATTCGCTTTGAAAATCACTTCATTTCTTGTTGAAAAAATTGGAAATTCTAATCGATGAATCTGAATTGATCTCTTCCTTGCTTTCCAAGGTTTTGTCACTCGTAATTTTTCCTGGTGAAACATTAAAGGCGATAATCAAATAAATAAAGATGTTGAGAGAGTTCTTTACAATAATTTGATCTGGAGTTCATTTTATTGATCTTGGACTTGTATTGTCATTCTAAAGAATGACACACTTTCTACTGACATTTGAGCATAACTCTCTCTTCTTCATTTGTCATTGTCAATAAAGAACGGTCATCTTTGTCTCACTTTATTTCAAAAGTAATAAATTGTTTATCTAAATATTTAGTCGTTTGGAGAGCAGATAAAAACGTCTCTAACAAATTGAAGTTCTCAAGAACATCAACATTATTATTAACAATGACAAAAAGCCCACAACGAAATAATTTATTTTATTTCTTATCAAAAGAATCTGGTGATTTTGGATGAAAAGGATTCTAATTAAGCTAGATTACTGATGCCTTCTCGACTTTTCACTTTCATAATTTAGAAACTCTTCCGTTGATCTGAATAGCAATCTGACGTTGGCAAGTTCGATAAATACAGATTCAAATTAGATCTTTCTAATTTAGCAATTTGATCTCTTTATTTTCCAATTAATTGGTATTACCATTCTGAAGAATGACGTATTTTCTGTTGACGAAATCAGAGACATCTGAGTGTAAATCTCTTTTCACTATTAGTTCTGTTTAATAAATATCTTTTTTTTTTTTTGCTTATTGAAAGAATTTTTGACAGACGAATTTACGGGTAGTATAACGGTTAACAATACCGAAAGAAAAATTGTCGTGGCGTGTTCAAATTCTGACTGAGTCTGATTTGTTTACTTCGCACTAATACACTAAGAAAAACTATGAATCCCTCATTTCGCACTAATAACCTTGGAAAAAGTATGACTCACCCGTTTCGTCGTTTGTTGGCTCGCAAATCACACCAGTTAATTTACAAAATATATTTGTAAGCCCCTTTAGTATTAATACATATGTTGATACCAACCAAGGCATCTGCGTTTTGTGTAACATTTTCATTATTTCTACACACCTTGAAAACTCTGTCCTTCTTATCCACGGATTTATTAATGTTTCGTATTAACTAATAACGCGCTTTCAGTCTTCTTACCAAAAAGTATTGTTCCTTAAAAAGAAAAAATATGAAAATGAACACCCCACTCAAATCAACTTCCTGGATCTAGTTTTACTATCCGCGGATTCACTGTTTCTATGAGAATGAAAATATAACACATAATATACAACTCCACATCTCGTAAAGTAATGACTCGAAAAATCAAATTTAATAATATAGTGAGATTCTCAATAGGTGCCTCATATCAGGCTAAGCTCAACTTAGTGAATAATATTAAATAATGATATTTTAAAATATATTTGTTTCAACCAGGATTTAGCCACAGACAACATTAAACTATTCTTCAAGAACCATATAACTGTATAATGTAAGAGAAATTAATTCTTACATTATACAATGAAATAACAGTCCGTGGAGAAATTTAGGATATTTTTTTCATTTTATTACTTTACAATTTTCAGCTTTTTAAAATTTTAGTTTTAAATTTTAGCTTTAAAAATACCAAGTTATCCCAATAACTAATAAAGTCGTATTAAGTGTTTTATCAACAGAGCCTTTATCATTTGCTTTGCTATTCAGGATCAGCATGTTGGGGTTATACTCATGACATGACCAGCATCAGGACTAGCATCTTATTGGTTATACTCACGACGTTTCGGTCGTTCTACCCTCCGACTTTCTTCGGGTGTCTGTCTTCATAGTCGATAACCTTCTTGAAATTTTGAACCGAACATTTTATTCAATCCATGCGAATAGAATTGTTCTTTTCCCGCTTTTCATACTTAAGGCAGATAACTCATATCATTTAATGCTTACCAGCCTTATTCGGTCTAAGCAGGGATTGAATTTACAACTGCCAAAGAAACCAATAGGTTTTAACCAACACTTTATCCATGGTCTAGTGGATATGAAATCACCCCTAAACATAGAAAAGGAATAAAAATGGATTGAATTAAAGGGAATCGGTTCGAAATTCCCCCCAAAGTTTGCCAAGTATGAAGACAGACACCTGCAGAAGGCCGGAGGGAATAACGGCCATAATGCTGAGATTATAACAATCAAAATGGACGTGCCGGTCCGAATAGCAAAGCTTAGAGTAATGATAATTCCTCGTCTTAAAAATCCCGACATAGCTCCAAGCTAAAGTCTGAGATAGTGATCTAAACAGATCACTAATAAAATTACCGATATTTATTATATCAAGAAAAACGTGTGGATCTGTCTATATTTCTGAGACGAGGTATTGGAACTATTTACGGACTGCTGTTTTCATCTTTATTGACATATTCACGACGTTTCGGTTGTTGTACGCTCCGGCCTTCTTCTCATGACGTTTTGTTGTATTCTCTGACCTTCTTTCTAGAGAAAAAAAAAAACAACAACAGTAACAGAAAAAAATGATTGCTGATGTATTAGGCTTATAAGTCACAAAAATTAACTCACATGGCCCAGTAAATTGAAGTAATCCAAAAAGTGACTTGACCCAAAGAGTTGTGAGTTCAATATCTGACCACAGCAGAGGAAACAAACACTTGGAGAGTTGAGTTACTAAAGGGAATTGACTTAAACTGAGATATCCAAAAAAGGCCTGGCCCATATGGAATTAGAACAATCTAATCCCGTGGACTAAATAAAGAATTCGGTTCGAAATTCCAACGTATATCACCTGAAGAAGGTCGGAACATACAACGACCGAAACGTCGGGAATATGGCAATAAAAACGAGAACAACAGTTTCAACGACGTAAATAGCGTAATTATAGACGTGTGTGTGTGTGTGTGTGTGTGTGATAATTTTAATGATCAATATTTGAGTAGACACTCTGTTTATTTTGAGACAGTATATTTATTTTCGTCTACCGGCCTGAATATTCGAGAAATCTTATTAAAGAAAAATATATATCCCCTATCTATCTATCTATCTATCTATCTATCTATCTATCTATGCCTGTCAGTTCGTATCTATATATCATGCTCTATGCGCCATCCTGTAAAATTACCGTTTTATTTCTTTTATGTTTATAGAAATATAACTACTTGTAAGAAGCATAAATTACCAATAAGCTTAAAGAAGCTTATTGATATGTTAGCTATTTTAAACGTAGGCTTCCATATAAAATCTTTCAGAACCCTTGTGTACAAATATTGGTAAGAAGAATATTTTGGCTAAAGTTCATTTATTTATCGATATTTATTTTCCTAATTTGACTTCATTTTATTTTTCTAACTGATTTACTGGTTTTGCTTTAATTTTCAGGCTCGATTCCTGGACCCATCATGTTTGGCAAAATGATCGACCTAACCTGCCGTCTTTGGCAGCGGAACTGCTCCGACAATGGATCTTGTTACTTTTATGACAACGAGCGCATGGGGGTCTACCTGATGGCGCTGACGCTGGTTGTGAAGGCCCTGTCGTCGTTCTTCTTCTTTTTAGCGTTGGTCATGTACAAGGCCGCACCCACAAGGAACCACGTGAACATGACCAGCGAGAGTACGTCTTCGGCCCTCTCAACATTTAGCCACCGTACTGTTAAACACGACAATAGCATTCAGACGTGCTTGCAGGATGTCAACGAACAATGCGAACGGACGCTAATGGAAGACTATCCATCACAAACCATTACACCGTGACTACAAAACGGTTAATAAATCATGTACGCACATTGATGCACACATCTACACACAGACACACATATATATATATATATATATATATATATATATATATATATATATATATATATACACGTGTATGTGACCATACTTATATGTGTATTCATATGCGCGTAGCTATGCATATATATGTATGTACATATATAATATATGTGTGTGCATATATAATAAAAAGAGATCTTAGCAAAATTGTACGGTGCATTGCAAATTGTGGACGTCTAGCAGAGGAAGCGACATTTGTTTGAAAGTTGCTTTTTCCTTAAGTGAATTCAAGACAAAACAGTTTGAATGTACTACTATAAAGAAACAATGGGCATAAAATTCCAAGTTTTACGGATTCAAAAATACATTTACACAGAAAATATCTTTTATTTTTTTCTTTCTTAAAAAAGACAAGGAAATATCTTTATGCAAACAAGGACTTTTCTTAAAATCTTTAAAAATGATTGATTTATTTGGATGTCCATTTTATTTTAATTTTTTCTTTTTTTTTTTTTGGTAAGATTGGTATGAATTGGAATGGTATATGATTTGGAGTGGTTTGTTATAACATATATATCATTTTTTTTTTTTTTTTTTTTTGAGTGGTGTTGGGTTTTTATAAAATTAGTCTCGGCAACTTTTGGCAAAGCATCAAGTATACAGAACAAGACAAGACAATTTAAAGATTTGACTCCGAGAGCTGATTCGGGAGTTATAATGACCAAAAATACGAACACAAAATCATTAATCTATGTTAAGATAGACTACATAGTTTTTGTTTGTTTCTTTCTTCCTTTTTATAACGCAAAAACGATATTCTTGATTTCTAAAACACTATGTCTAATTTAGTTCAACACAAACCGATTCTAAAATTACCAAACTTTAATAGAGAAGCCGCGGAAACATGGCGATACGTAACATTAAGGCTTGATTGTGAAACTGAAACACATGAAAATTGCGATATATATATATATATATATATATATCTTGGAGAGGAGATGGGTGCCGCCATGCTATTTGAAAGCCAACTGAAAGGACCATGAGGAAGAAGAATAAGAAAGGAACACCATGTCGGATCGACAGATAACCCTGAACAGGGTTGTCTGTTTCTCCTACCCTCAGGTCCCCACCCCCCGGCGATTGAAGCAGTCGTGGTACTGATGATCATATATGTGTGTGTATTATCATCATCAATATCATATACATTTATATATATATATATATATGTGTGTGTGTGTGTGTGGCACAGAACTGTTCGGAAACAATCGATATTTATGTTAGCGCGAAGTCAAAAGTCATCGTGACCGAGGGTTTGTACGTGATAGCTTTGTTCAAATTGTTCATCACACCAGATTATGCCCTCTCTCCCAGAAACTGTAACTAAGGTCAGCTCAGTATAAGTGCAGTATAAACTACAGATGGTGGTCTGAGGGTGTTGAATAAGCACGCATGTGTGCGAACGGGTGTCTGCATCAGGGATCAGCTAGCCACCCCAGAAGGCGAGTGTACTCGAAAAAACGAGCAGCATTCAGAAAGAGGGAGGACAGAGAAAGAAAGAGAGAGAAAGAAAGGGGAGGAGATGCTAATAGATAAGACGGTACCAGTGAGAACACGCCTATTATCACACAGTGTCACACACACACACACACACACAGAGAGAGAGAGAGAGAGAGAGAGCTGCCCTTACTTTTCTGTTGAAACTAGAATTTCAAAAGGACGGAGGAATTTGAATGAAAGCGGTGACTGGAATCTTTTTTAATAATTTTTTATAATTTTCATTAACAAAACATTTTGTCCGAGACTGCTCATAGTAAATTAAAGGAAGAGAGAACATTTCCTAACTATTTAATAAGAGGGGTGATTGGCATAAGAATGTCCTGGGCTAATTTTCCCCAAAAAAATGAATAACAGTCCCGACCCGTTTATTTAAATCTCAAAGGTCATTAAGGGTATATATATATATTTATATATTGGCTGGGGTTTGGGTTAGTGAACTTTTCTAGTAGACCATTAATATAGAGTGAATTCGATTCTACACGCGCACACACACACGCGCACACGTACGCACGCACGCGCGCATGCCATAATTTTTGTTAATTTTGGGGAAATTCAGTAATTATTAAACGTATTTTCGCGTTCTAAAATGATTAAGAAGCAACCATAAAACATATTAACTCTTATACTCGTGCATTCTTATAGCATTGTTACCTGACTGTGCTGGCCCATTTAGGAAATTGTCACCGGTTTGGTTTCGATTGTATATTCTTCAATACAGACTAAGTTAAACGACACTCCTTACACAAAATAAGTTATACTTTACAAAACAGGCTGAATTGTGCGCTAATATAGGTCTACACTGGTTCGGAGACAGCAATGCAAGCAATGATTAGTTATAACAGAAACGATAGGGAAATTAGTCTTAAAATCATGTATATGCATCGACAACGGGCAAGCTAAGTTTTGCAATGACGTATAAGTACGCACACAACATATATTATAAATTCAATCGCACTAACTTTCTGATGAACGGATAGCATCTGCGATACTTTAAGTCGAGAGGATAAGTTTTTAAACTTATTTGTTTACCACACACAGACGCACACACACACACACACATATATATATATATATATATATATATATGAAAGAGAGAGAAAAATGCAATGTTGATTTCAGTGTCCACCATGAGTCTATATCGGAGATAGACGTAGACAGTGTAGATATACATATGTTTGTGTGTGTGCACGCGCGTGTGTGATGTGAATAATCAGTGAAAGACAAATCTTTTATACATGTCACATGCGCAAAGATGTTTTTAAAAAAATTTGTAAAAATAGCCCAAATAGAAAGGGAGATGATCACACCTCGATATACCAATATCAATTAATATTCGATTTTAAAAAATCGAAAATTCTAATTGATTTTTCTTAATATTCCGATATTCCACATTCTGAACTCGCTATAAATATCGATTATTAACAAAAATTTAGTCTGAACTCATACTTTTTCAAGCACATTTTTCTTGAATATACATATATATATATATATATATATATATATATTTTTTTTTTTTTTTTTTTCTTGAATATATATATATGCGCGCGCGCGCGTTTATGTGTAAAATTGGATGAAAATCGGACGGGGAGGTAAATATATAAAACAATTTGTAACATTTATACTTTACCATATTTCGCATCACCAGGAAAAGAAGTTTATTTAACAAATTCTACATTTGTGAGACAAAACAGGGTTCGTGTTAATCGGATAATCGCTTGATATTTACTTTAACTGTATCGTTATAGAAACAAACATGAAATAGGTCCTTCAAATTTTCCATCCGAACAGACAGAAATGAATCCGTCAAGTTGAAAAAGTATTTTAACTTATAATAGGTACAATAGGTACTATATATATATATATATATATATATATATATATATATATATATATATATATATATATATATATATATATATATATATATATATATATAAATAAGAGACAAAACAGATTTGGTAAAACTTCACAGTTCGTAGCATTTATTTTTTAAAAAAAGTTCTCCATACAAAGTAGAGCAAAATATAATATTTTTATTATAATAGATAATAATAAAAATATTTCACACAGCTACACAAAATATTTCATGTTTCAGTACTATGATTGTACTTCTTCAGGCGATGGTAGATAACATGATAAAAAAAAAATATTTATTTGGGAAATTTAAAAACAAATCGTTACCTTTTTTCAGAAGTTAGTGAGTGGAGGGCATAAGGTCAGAATTTAACTTCCGAAAAGAGGTTACGATTTGTTTTTAAATTTCCCAAAAAATCATTTTTTATCACAAGTTATCTACCATCGCCAGATAATACAATCATAGTATTGAAACATGAAAGCTTTAATATAGTGATTTAAAATGTTTTTATTATAATCTATTATAATATATATATATATATATATATATATATATATATATATATATATATATATATATATATATATATAGGTGTAATGAATATGTGTTTGTAATGTGTATATCTATACATATTTTGTTAAATAATACGAACTACGAACAAGGATTGTATGTTTCGAGTTTTGGGGTTATTTTCTGGAATCGAATATGTCATTCGATATCTTGTAAAAATCTTGTAAATGAACCGGCCAAAATTGTGTTTAATTTTCCGAGTAATTTTGACAGTTGTTGATCTTTATTAAGGAAAGTAGGAAGAAAGTCAAGAGATAGGCAGTGCATCGTTTATGTCGTTAACGCCCTGCAGTTTTAAATGAACGTAGGTTTTATACTGGCTAACTCTCGATAACTTCTTTCCTGAAAACGACCAACTTGTTCATTATACCTATATATATATTTATATATATATATATATATATATATATATATATATATATATATATGCTTACGTAAACATCTTCATATAACTCACAATTTTAGCACGTTCTTTTACATGTTACCTCCTGTCATTAAATGACATTCAACATCAGGAGAAACTCCTGCGAAAGGCTCAAAATAGACAATCCCTGTCCGTTCTACTTAATAATATATATGGGCGGGGGCGCTCGTGCGTGTGTCGTCACGTAAAATATCCTTTGTATAAATCCTATACATGTATCTATGTCTAACTATATTTGGTGGGGGTGCGGATTATGTGGGTATTGTCAGTAAAAGGATGTCCCTAACATGTGTAACCTGTAATTATTATAAAAAAAAAAAAAACGAAAAAACAAGTGAAATATCTGAAGTTCAGAACTAAACTTTAGCCATTGTTCGATAAATTATTCGAAACAATATTCTTGCTTTTATTGTTTTAGTCATTACGTTTGGGCCGGTTTGCTCTCCGACCTTCGTTCTGGCCGTCTTCAATAAGAAAGAAGAAAAGACTTCCAGTGACAGAAAAACATTGGTTGAGAATTGAGAAGTTTTTGTTATTTTTGATATTGTCAGATACTGCATAAGAAAAAAAAAGAAGGGGGCTGGAGAATAACTAAAACGTGATGATCAAAACAACAAAGATGAGAATAAAATCGTCTGATTGATGATGACAGATGAAAAATAATATTTCATTTTTTTTCTGAATTTTTCATGTGAGAATAATTCCTATGCGTATATATATATATATATATATATATATATATATATATATATATATATATATATATATATAGTAAACTCACGTTTACTGATCTGATGTATTTATTTACGTTTTTTCATATCTAATCTTAAACAAACTGTTTTTTATTTCGATATGTAAATTGTACATTATCATTCTTTTTAATTACTCGCCTTTCGCACACATCTGTCCAATATGACAAATACATTTGCCATGACGAATTCCTGTACAATACATGAATAATAATTTTTGTATTTTTTTTTTTAATATTTTATATATATATATATATATATATATATATATATATATATATATATTGCAATCTTTTTAAAGAAATCATACGAGGAAAAATGAAGTAAATCATATATTTATTAAAGAAATTAAATATATTAATCATTGCCCCAGTTCCAGGAATAATGCTTAAATAAATAAAACAATAAATGAGCAAATCCAATATGCTCACGTCCTCATATGTATAAAGTTTCAGTGTCGTTCTAATGTACGCATGCGTCTTGATCGCCTGCCTTTGGACGCATGCGTCACAGCCTCTACAAGTTTCAGAATAATTGTACAGTTTTTTTTTTTTTTGTTTGTTTTTTTTTTAATAGCTTTCCGCTATAGTTCTCTCACCGGCCCAATTACATCAAAATGGTCTCGTTGATTTAACCAGTTAAGATGTTCTCCTTCAAGTGTGAAATCATTTGAGATTTCTAGAATTTATTGTTTGAGAGAAAGGAAAAGAAACCTCAGAAAGAGGATAAAAGTTTGTTGAAAGACATCTTGGTGTATTCGGCTTCAGTTGGTGATAGTCGAACGAAGATCTCAAAGTTCATCACGATTATGTTTCTTTGTTTCTCATAATGTTTTATCCACGAAGGTCCTCGATGTTTAATATAAAATTTTCATTATTTTATTCCGGAAAAGATATTTCTTTCATTCGTAAAAGTAAAGCCTCAACTTTTTCAAGTAAAATATTTGATATTTTGTTATATAATCTAAATATTGAATCATAAATACTTTTGAATTTAACGAAAATAAATACGTAGTACGTATTTTTTTTTCTAATTCAAAAGTATATATCATTCAATCGATAGTTGATATTTTTAACAGCTATATTTAGGAATTTTGGTGGAGATAAGAATCAGTAGCAGCTACTGAGCTTTAAAAAACACATTCAAAATAAATAAATAGGGAAAAATTGTGTTTAAATAATAGAAAATATGTAAAAAAAAAATAATTTCTTTGTCGTAAAATAATTTAAGTAATGATAGAATTAAATAGATTACATTATTGTAATGTCTTTTATTTTTATCTATTTATTTTTCTATTTTGCGAGGATGATTGTGTCCTTACTTTTATTGTTATTACGCACCATCCTAACGTTTCGGAGAGTCCATTCTCTGACCATCGTAAATTGATTTTATTTTTTTAACCTTCCGGTGCAGAGTAAGCTGTTGACCAATACTCTGCTTATATAGTCCGGCTTCTGTTGTCCTGGTGCCTTTTTGTTGACTTGCGGAGTCTCGCCGCGGCAATTTACAACACCTTGTTGGTTTCCGTTTTTCTTTCTCTCTGTCTTTCTCTTAAGTGTATATGCGCATGTGCATGTGTGTTTTGATTGATTCCATATTCATCATCATGATCTCCTTCCAGAGAAAGTAATTACTTTTCTTCGACTTCATTTTTAGTTAAGAATTAAAAAAATTAAATAAAAGACAGCAGCAATAAAAAATGAAGATAATAAGTGATGAAAGTAATAAGGATAACTCATCTCTCAATAACTGATACAAATATTATGGATTATTAGTTGCCTACTAACAATAAATGATTACTATTGTTAGATTTACACCAAACCTATGAGGTGCCTGCAGTATCTGCCGTCGGTACAGATATCTACTCAAACAGACAAACTAGGGAGAAATCGAAAGAACGTAATTATTTTTTTTCTTTTCTAGAAAGAAAACATACTAACAATATGTAGAAAGATATTAAATGCCTTTTCCCCGGTTCTGAAAAGGAAAGCTAGTAGATGTTCTTCATTCACAATTTGGGTACGTCGTTGGCTGTGTTTTACCCACGTGTCAGGAAAGCATCTTCACTTCAATGCTTCTGCCTGAAAAGTGACCTATGTACTGATAGAGATCACTTATTTGTCGTTAAGGATTACGTGACCGACCAAGCGTAATTAGGGAAGAGGAAGGAAAGTTAACTCAACACTTTAAATAATGTAATAATGGCAGTCACGTTGGCTTTACTTTTGAAACAAATTAGGAAAATTTTCCCGAGAATTCAAGTTCAATAACTACGATTAATTTTACATAATTATGTTAAAGAAATCCTTTAATCAGTAATATAAACAATTTAACCTGAACAGAACAGTTTAAAGAACCGCGCCAAATGTTTCATATTAGTGGAAAAAATGACAACAATATTTACATAAATGTGCAATTGCATTGGTTGTATTTTCTGCATGAGTAATGTATAATTTTAATTTATACAATTAACTCTATATCGTCACTTGAAAAAATCATTCTGCTTTCTAAATTATTAAAAAAAAATCAAAACGAAACAAAAGAAATAAAAAAAATCAGTATATTAGCAACCTGGTCTCCCCTATTTACTAATAAGTTATTCCCTTGTTATGTTATGACAACACATGCTATATTTACTTATTAGCGTCGGATAATGCTTCTCGCTACTATGACAAAGGAATATTTTATTAATAATTTGGGGCGATCAGACTGCGTGACTGATAAATATATAAAGTCACGTTATATTTTATATCATTGTTCACTGTCGTGAGACCAAGGGAGAGAGAGAGAGAGAGAGAAGAAACAGGAAGAATTCGCTATCTTCAAAGATTATTTTTACGCCAGAGTTAGATTAACAATTATTGGATAAAATGATTTATTTCAATTGTGTACGTTGATTAATCTTTTTTTTAAAAACGTTACATTTATTATTTTTTCGTATCTGAATGATCCAGGAAAACAAGGGCATATCGAATCAGTAAATGTAATTTATTGTTGTCTCAGTTGCCAAAAGAAGAAAAGAAAAGGAATAGTCACATACCATAAAAGGGGAGATAACTTCATTATTAACGGCTGTGTTAATTCCAAAAGATCAGACGCTTTGCGACATTTATATGTAAAATGTACGTAAACCTGTACTTAATATATATGTGTGTTTCATGTATGTAGGTATGAAAAAAAAAACACAAAACAAATAGGTTGGGAGATATCCTTTTTGCACCAGGACTAGTAATTGCAAATTGGAAAAAAACAAAAAAAATGAAAAGAAAGAACCTATCAACTGTGCATTATACAGCCGCCCCACCCCCGCCAAGAAAAAAAATAAAAAAGACAAATGTCCTATTTGAATACATGTGTGTAAGCTTGGAAGTACTTATGTGTGTTGATTTGTGTTACACATGTAGATACACGATGAGGTTTCTTATTATTCAAAGAGAAAGTATTTCGACTGACAACGACTTCCTGTCACGTGGTATATCCGGTTTTGAATGCTTGGGAATGTTTGATGTATTGAATTAATCCTTAGTGCCCCAGAGGGAACAATTCCAAAGCATAGTATGAAATGAAGGCGAAGCAGAAGGGGCACGGATTTCTATCCGCCATTTTTTTTTTTTTTTTTTTTTGAATATAATATTGTAAAGTAATAAGGAACATTTTTAATTGGATTTTTTGTAAAATAGCAAAAATGGTAAAACTCAACAGATTTGTCTTAATATAAAAAAAGGGTGAAATTTGATTATTTGTTTTGTTTTATTTATTTTTTCATTTTATTATTTTTTCTATTTGTATGACTTTATTTTTCATTTTTTGCTGTTAAAGTATTGACATTTTCTGTAACGGAAACACGCTTTGTGGGTAGGTGATTTATTTTGTTGTTTTTTACATAAAAACATAATTTATTACATGGGATATTTGAAATGATTAGTTAACTGACACAACAACAAAAACACATTCATATAATGATCGAGGGATTCACACACACACACACACACACACACACACACACACACGCACACACACACATACATATATATGTAGTTTACTCAGGTTTGTTTATTAGATATTAATTTATGTCACTAAGCGTCCTCCTGGACTTTTCAGCTAACCTGGTGAATATTTATGAGCGTCTGTTAACTTCAAAATTTTGAAAAATTAACATTTATTCTCTTGTCTATAAAGACTTGTTACAAGATAATAATCCTTGCATTTGCCTTGACAAATTCCCTCGGTGGATGAAACGTATCGGCTAAGATAAGTTTTCTTTTTGGTCTTTATTCATATATATATATATATATGTATATATATATACGTAAGGAAAATTATAACATGTATATTATATATCAGCGTCTTTAGACGCATTTCTGGTCTTTGTTGATGTTATTATTGCAGCTCTGTCTTGGTTTAGTTTCCCATTGCGGGTTTTCTTTATACTATAGACACTAAGAACTGATGATTCCTATAGGTGATTTTGTACTTTCTCTTTTAGTTTCTCTATTCTTTCTCACACACACACACACACACACACACACACACACACACACACACACACACACATATATATATATATATATATATATATATAATACCGAATTCTAATTGGTACGGATTATTCTAAAGAGAACTTTTAGTCCATATGAGTGCTCAATGTATGATACCGAACAAATTATAATAATAATTAGGTTAAAAACCTTACCAATCCATATTCGGGAATAATTTTATTTCGATGAATATAGGTATATATATAATATAGTCGGTCTGATGAGATGAATATACCTGTACTCATCGAAATAAATTTATAATCGAATATGGATTTTTACCGGGTGTAACAGCAAAATTGTCCAAATCGTGTAACAGCATAAGTATCTATCCCACAAACTGTTTATATCTAAAAAAAAAAAAAAAAGTCACTAAACTAATTGAGTTTCTTTTTCCAGGTTTTCAGATAAGACGTTTGGCCATCTTGGCAATATTTTTCACTGAAAAATCCTTTGAGTTATTCAGCTAAAAAGAGAATAGGTTAAAATCGTTTTGTGTCAGACCAACTGTCTTCCCAACTGACCAACGGTAAGAGGAAAAAGACCTCCTGTAATAGTACCAACATTCATACTCTGGCTTCCATCTTCAAAGCCATTCAAGAACCATCTAGAGAACGGTCACTAAGTTTAAACAAGATGGAGGATAACTGGATCAGGTGGTCACAACAGGAAGAGGGACCATCATTTCAGCTGAGAGCTAAAGAGATAAAGTAAAAAAGATCCAACTCAATCCATAAGGCGTTTGGCACGTGATAGGAGGAGTTTCAGCTATGACAGTCCAAAGAGCAGTGAAAATGACTTGAACATGAAATCGTACGTGAAACCTATGAGGCGTCTTGTTATACCAGGACACAAAATTAGAAGGTTAGAGAGGGTGAAGTTCATCTTGAATACGTTGGAAAATGATCCTGGAATAATATATATATGTATATATATATATATATTTGAACTTTATTTCAATCTTGTTCCCCGTCCTTCTCTGTATCCTTTCCTCAAACACGCCTCTTTACTCCTGTTCTTAGTCCTCTGTAACCCTTTGCGTGCTAGTGGCACTTCGCCTTGCTTGGGGTGAATTGCCTTAAAAAAAAAAGCAGATTCTGATCCTTAGCTAAGATTAATTAATGATGAACATGTTAGTTTCGTTTATGATCGATTTCCTCACGATTCTTCTGTTAAGCTTAGAGAGCAATTATGCATTCTTATTGCTCAAAGTGGAGTCCAACAGTGTTATAAAAACCTTGGAGAATTCCAGTAAGATATCTTTAATCGTTTATAAGATACAACAACGATTCAGAGCTTAATCTAACAATTGGACAATTTTACTGTCATACGATTTGGACAATTTTGCTGTTACACCCGTATATATATATATATATATATATATATATATATATATATATATATATATGTGTGTGTGTGTGTGTGTGTGTGTGTGTGTGTGTGTGTAGAACTGATGGTTTTTTATTTATTAATCTGACAGATTTTATTACTTAAACATTATTTTTATTTTTAATGGATACCCATATTTGAATAGACGCTCCGTTTATTTATTAAACAATATATTTATTTATTTTCCTCTACTGGCCTGAACACTTTGCTTGAGCATCAACACACTTCGTGGCCGAGAGGTCTAAAGTACGTCGGATCTAACGACGGTTTTTCCTGACCAGAGGAACACATAGTTTTCTTTAATAAGATTTCTCGAATATTCAGGCCGGTAGACAAAAAATATACTGTTTAACAAATAAGCGGAGCATTTTTCAGATATGGGCATGCACTAAAAAAAAAGTTTGAATGATATATATATATATATATATATATATATATATATATATATATTAATAAATACACACACACATATATACATTACACCTTACCGATAGAACGAGTCAGAGTTTCATGCACAGTGCAATCTTCAGGTGCTGAGTATAGACTGGTCGTTATGTAATTTAAATTTTTTTTAAATATATCAGGTTATCGTAATGTTGGCGTAGATATATATTATACTGGGATGTCAGTTTTTTACTTTTAAAAATGATATTTGGCGTTGGCTATCAGTGAAGAATTATATGTATAATTATTAATGTATACTTAATAGCTCTGTTGTATTTCAACGAGCACTCTTTTATTAACACCAGCATTATATATACATATATATATGGACCATTTTGGGTAGCAAGGTCTGTTATTTTCTATATATTGTGTTATTCTAAGAAATATTGAATAGTTAGATATGGTTATTTAAAATCATTCTAATGGCTATCGAATAAAAATAATTATGTGCCAGAACGTGATAATTTCATCGTTTTTATATAAGGTAGTTTGTTAGCTTTTAAATCCTTATTGATTTATGATTGTTTATTATTGTTTTTTTTTAGTGCATTTTGTATTTATTTCTTTAATTATTTGTTGTCGATTATTATTATTAAATTTACTTATGGTAATGCGTACATTTGTCCAGTTTCTTAGTTTGTTTAATATTCCCTTAATTAATTAATGTATTTTATTTTTAAGGCTAGTTATTTTATTTGTTTGTATATTGCATTATCTGTGTTGTATATAATCTATATATTTTCATTTTTCTTAGTAATGCCTTAAAATATATTCGTTTCTAATTTTTAAACAATGCAGCAAAATATTTGTCATACCTGTATTTTAAAATAAATTCTGATCTTTTATTTAGTAACTTTGTTGTTTTGAAAACATAACTCTACCTATTTTATCCTCCAGACTTTGGGGAGTTATTGTTGTAGGCTGGCGGCGTTTTCCTGATTTTCCATGATATATAGGGTGCATTTTAGTTTTGGTTTTTTAAGTTCCCATATATGTTTACAATTACTCTTATGTATATTTTGCTACGTTTCTACTGTTCTTACAATGGTATATTACATTGCTTTCCTCTACAGACGTCGGTAGATTTGATTGGCGTTGGTGATTTGTTGGTTATTTTTCTGTAATATTTTTTATTATTTGTTTCAATTTACGGTGCAATTATATTATACATTTGTCTCTCTCTCTCTCTCTCTCTCTCTCTCTCTCTCTCTCACACACACACACACACACACACACATACATACATATATATATATATATATATATATATAAGAGAAAGAAGAAATATTTTATTTTGCTTTCTATAGATTATTTTCTATGTTAATAACGGTTTAATGTTTAATGTTTTTGAAAGCATTCGTAAGAGTAGAAATAACATCTGTTTTATAAATAATGAGGGTGTCTATGTGTATAATATGCCTGGTAGGATTTATTTCTTTTTCTTAATATTTAACTATGTTTAATTGTATATTGTGTGTTTAGCTGTTTGTTTTATGACATTAAGCATATAAATATATATATTAGAGCCAGCTCACCATAGTCGATATGGCAAGGGCAATATCGTCCTGCAGAGATCATCCCAGCATGTGCAGCACTATATATATATGTGTGTGTGTGTGTTATATATCTTCCAAGACTGAAATGATAGATTTAATCGTTTTCTCTTGATTTTTCAACGCATTTGTGGTTGTGCATGTTGGCTTTGGGAAGTAGTAATTCTTTCAGGAAAGGTGTGATTGGGAAAAAACCGGGGCGTAGATCGGTATTTTGATAATATTCGATGACGGCACTCTCGGGGATTTTCCTTCTGAGTAAATACCCTACAAATATGTTGAAAAATCAAAAGAAAACGGCTAAATCCATCATTACAGCCTTTGAAGATATATAACACAAATGTTTATCTCATGTCCCAATCCAAATAATATATATATTATAAAAAGTATAGTTTAAAATTATGCTATATTTAAGGGTAAAAACGCCTAATATCATAGTGTATATGTGTCAATTTTTATATATATGTACACACACACATGTATGTGTATGTGTGTGGTTTTCTACAGAGTACTGATTGTTGTTTTGTGCTGAAACTATCTCTGAACTGAAAGACAACAGTGAGTGGAGAAAAAACAGTTCTTGGTGATTCATATTACAACTGACGTTAAAGAAAATAAAAAAAAAAACAGAAATTAGTAAAAATCTAAAATTTGCATTTTCACCTCCAACCACACCCCAACTTCACAACGCTTTGAACGATTATTTGAGTTAATAATACCTACCACAAAAAAAATGTATCAGTCAAATTATTTTATGGATGTTATGAAATAACTTAAATGGATGATTATTTATTCATAAAAATTGTTTACTTGACTGAACCCTTATAAAAATGAGGATTACATACACAGAGATGTAGCCTTTGACCAAAATGGGTTCATATTAAGCATTTATTTCTCATGTATACTGAGTATTGTTGTATGACACAAGACCAAACAGAAGAATTTACGGTGAAATATAGTCTTGCGCCAATCTTTCATGGTTTGCTTACCATTAAAATTGTCATTCGAAATTCTCTGTAAAATTATATTAAAACTGGTTATATTTATAAGAGGAGGTGGCTCAGTATCGGAGATAAAGCATTTAAAAATGTGTGGACATAAGAATCAACAGTATATGATGACGGTCAGTTTCACTCTTCAATGCGATCTTAAGATCAAGTTCGTCCTCAGCATACGTGCAACGAGTTTTGTCTGAAGAGCATATTGAGGCATGTAACAGACAGTTACCATGCAGTATTGATTCCTATGTTCACAGATACACACAGAGAGTCTCTCTCTCTCTCTCTCTCTCTCTCTCTCTCTTATATATATATATATATATATATATGTGTGTGTGTTTTATGTGTGTATGTATGTATTATCCATGCTTTCACAATAAACAAATAATGGAATTACTGAAGAGATTAATGTCATATGAATAGATTATCGACATTGGTTAAGCCTAATCTACTTCAGGCCATTGTCAAACATATCGAGGGATGGGGATAGTAAACTATGTTTCATTAGTCAAAGAAGGTTTTCTTTCTTTAAATCTTGAAATTCTGATTATTACCAACTTTTGACTTTGGTGGGAAAAATCTTAGTATCAAATCCTACAAGCCATTGTATTAACGTCGCCTTCATCTAAACTAAGACTTCATCTGTAGGGTATTTTATGAGGATCAAATTCACTCTGTTAGTGAAATGGTCTGCTAAACAGGCTAGCTAGATATTGTGTTACGGTAGGCGCTTCAGATTTGAAGTGTGATAATAATTTGATATAGTAATGATATAGTAATTGTGAGTTCAATCCCCGGGACTGGTTGGCAGACTTAGGCTCAGTGGAAACAGGTCAGGCAATAACTGAACAGTACTAAAAAAAAAAAAAAAAATAAAAATAAAAAAATAAACACGAGATATCCCCAGACATGAACAGAAGAACGAAAACAATTTACCCTCATAGATTAAATAATGCTTTCAGTTCTAAGTCCCCGGAAGGATAGCCAGATCGACAAGCAACTGATGAACACCTGTGAGCATAACGGTCGAAAAGTTGTGATAGTAACAACAAAGATGAGGACATTTGTCCGACAATTGCACCCCTGCCAAATCATGTAAAATTCATGATGGTAACACTTTACATTGACGGATAAAACTTTTGAGCCATCTACATAAAATGATTATACACCATAAGAATTTACGGTTGTTTAGCAGTATGCTTTTCTCAGTAGTATCTGTAGACCTTGAGGATTGGAAAATACGTTGTTACGTTTTTGTAGATGTATAACAGAAGATAAAAGGCTTTAAGCTGAAAAAAAAACATGCAAAACTATTGGGCCAATGAAAGATTTGAGATGAAAACGTTATGATAATATTTAACATGAGTATAAGGTACCTTGGCAGTTTATTGTAGTTGACACTTAGATTGCTTTTTAAACTAAAATCATGGCAAAACTTACGTTTGTATACTTAAGGTTGTGACTTTGAAAGGGAAGATGACATAACGAGAAATATCAGATTGGTTGAGAATCTCCAGAAACAGTGTTCCAACCACCTGAAAGACGTTTGCTACTACCGGAAGTGTCTTAAGTGCAACGAAAACCGGAAGACCACAAAGGTTAGGCAAGAGAGGTGAAAGAAATTTCGGTAGGCAATCCAAAATTAATAGTCAGACATGTGAGGAATGAATGTGGTCTTCACAGTGAGGTTTCAATTAATGCAGTACGCAGAGTATTACGAAAATCAATTTGAACGGACGTATAGCAGAAAAAAAAACATCATTTAACAAAGAGCCTCGGAAAAGAAGATTGAAGTGATCGAAATAACATTTAACATGGGATGTTGGAAAGTGGCAAAAATTAATTAGTGATGAATATAAAATAGAATTACATTCCAATGCAAGAGAATATGTATAACCAGTGGGAGAAAAAACAATGAAAGATAAACGACAAAGACGGTAAAATTTTGTGGTGGACACGTAATGGTGTGGGGATTGCATCAAAAGCGATGGTGGAAGAAAATTGGTAAAAGTTGACGGAAACCTAAACAACGAAAACTATATTAGTTTACTACAGTCTAATCTTCTACAAACTACTACATTTTTTCAGCGTGACCGTGCTCCTTGCCACACATCCCGTGCAATAAAAAGATTTCTTGTGGATGAACGTGTTCAACTTTTGTAAGCCTGCTCAGCACAAAGTCCTGATCTCAATATAATTGAACCATTTTGGTGGGAACTGATGAAAGAAGTGCTCCAAGAAAAACCACGCATTCTCCAAGAGCTCTATGATTAATATGAAGAAGAATGGTGAAAAAATGCCAAAGAGAAAATCAGGACCTTGTTCCATTCAATGCCACATCGAATTGAGGCAATCTTCGAACCAATGGCAGAAACAGTAATTAGTAAATTCATACTTTGATGTTTGTACTTTCTTTAATAATAAAGATCGCTTTTGGGCAAAAAACAAAAATATTTTTAACTTAGGAAAAGAGCTGAATGTTGAAATTTTTGCTGATGGCTCAGTATTTTTGCATGGCCTTTTTTCAGCTTCAGTGTATTTAAGATGCTGTATCATCCATCATACAGCATTAAATAAACTACAGTGACTTGTTTTCAGGTGCTCCGAGATCATAAAATGTACTGAGAAAAGCATACAGCTAATCACTCTCGATTTGAAAGTAAAATTAACAAAAGTAATTAATTTACCAAAGAGGCCAAAAGGTTTTACACGCCAGTGTATGCCATGCGATAATTTGGGTTTTAATTCCATGAGCCACTGAATATAACTTAGCACGAAGACAGGCTAATCTATGAAATATATAGTTTTTTAAATTTTAAATTTACATCTTATTAACTGTTACGTTGTGGAGGATCACGATCGTGGCCAATTGATAAAATAATCTATAGAGGCTTTTATTTACAGAACCACAGCATAATAGTTAAAGAAAATCCTTGAATAACAATTGGTTGTAAAATAATTCAGACCAAAATAGCATCTGAAGTCCAGTTTTGCAATTCGAGTTGAAAGGTTGAAATGCTTGTCTTCTGAAGTCTGTAAAATAAAGGTTCGACCGTGAAGGATGTTGGTCATCATTGGCCTAAATGTAAGCTTAATTAATCAATTCCTTTCACGATTACAGCACATTTATTTGAAATGCTACTTCAACAATACATACACTCCGATGTAAAGATTTTCTTCTTTTCTTTTTATCGTTCAGTTTTACAGTTGATGATGAAAATACGGAGTCTCTTGGAAAGAATTGGAATAAATGAACGCGATGTTCAGAAATGAAGAGATTAAATTTCGTTTATTACCGTTTATGACAAAATCTAATCAATTTTTTTTTATTTGTCCTTGAAAAAAATCTACCTGTGCTTATTATTTATTTAACGCGCGTATAGAAATTAATTATATAAAACTTAGTATAAACATCAGCCTGACGAGTGAACAATTACAAAAGGGCTTGTCAACGAAACTCTTGAGTCGGAGTGTTGAATCATCATTTAGATAAGTGACATTTCTATTAATCATATATATATATATATATATATATACACGTGCGTATATATATATATATATATATATATATATATATATATATATATATATATATATATACACACACACAGTGTGTGTGTGTGTGTGTGTGTTTATATATATATATATATATATATATATATATATATATATATATGATGCTTTGGAGAGGGGCTTTTGGTAAGCGTCCTAGTCTGGTTTGCAATTATTGCTGAGTAGTGGTTTGATCTTCACTATGTACCCCATACTTCAACCCAAACTCAGCTCAGCATAATATTTTAAGTGCACCTCGGCGTAGATTAAGAAATAGTTCCTCATTTTTGTGGTCCTGTGTCTAACTAAGCTAAAGAAATTTAGCAACAGCATATATATATTTGGATTCGTGTAGTCATCCCATACACTGGTAATTTTCTTTGTGTATTTTCCAACCACATCCCCGTGAGGGCGATTGATATACATTGTTTTTTTCCTGTTTTGTTCGCGTGATGTAAAATAGGTTAGGGCATATTACAGAAATTGAGTATAAATGCTACCCACCTCTTTCTTTAATCTACATTTTAGTCTCCTGAAGATCGCGTTAACGTGTAACTTAAGTAGCGACTTGAGCTGTTCCTCGTTTAGGGTTGACGCTGTGAAGCGTTTTTTGCTCTAGATAGCCGAGACGTTGAGTCCTTTAATTGCTTTTACTGCTTACGTAGGTGTTTACATCTTAGTCCTTTTTTCTTTGCTAGTTTTTTTTTTTATCTAAGGTTTTAGGCCTTTAGGCAGGTACTTTCTTGAGTTTTAAATGTATATATGTATAGGTATAAATTTTGATATATCAACAGTCAAAACATGAGGAAATACTATCGATACCAGCCTTGAAAATGGCTAAAGAAGTGAAATGGAAAAACGTTAGGATGCTAAAATATATATATATATATATATATATATATATATATATATATATATATAAGGATGAACAAAACAGCCCTGACAGTCCGAGATGTATTCCATGCTCTGAATCTGGTATGGTCGAATTTTATTTTAATCCCTTCTTGCTTACGACTTTTATTTCTTCACATTTTATCCAGACAAAAAGGAGTTTTCTTCGTTCTTCGAAAGAGAACTTCGTAAATAGAAAAAACAGTCCCCCAAAAACTTTATTATTGATTTGATAATAAAAACAAACTTGAGCCTTGGTTTACATAACCTTCTCAATTACACGAAATCTTCAAGGCGCTAATTGCTTTCACTATAGATTGTTGCAAACTTTGCTTCAATCGTAATAGCTCCAAAGACTATGCTTTATTCTTAATAATACCGAGACTGAGAATAATAGAACACAGACTGATCACTTTTTAATCTGGCAAAGCGTATACCCACCTGATATGACACCCGACCAAAGGCTTCATTTTATGCAATATTATCCAATAATTTCACACTTCCTTAAAGCCATTTTTACAGTCATTAAGAAATTCGTCGACCATGCTCATTTTAGAGTAATAGGGTGATGGATCTCCGGTCATTAATCATTGGTGTTCAGCCCCAGTAAAAAAATTTAATAGGGTAAGCGATTCTTTATCTAGGCAATAATAGATGGATGATTATTTGAAAGTTTTAAATGTTGTGTGCAGTTGATAGGATATATACTATGCAGGCGCGAACATATACCAAGAAAAAAGGCTGGTTTAGTTGTTTTTATGCAATGTATTTTTGGTGTTGTAACTGTTTATATTTTGAGATCATTTTCATTTGAGATCATTTCTTAAGTATATGAAGCTGTCCCCTATCTTTCTCCTGTCCCACACTTTGGAGGCTTACATTTCACTTGGGGACACCATTTTTGTTTTTAATTTTTGTGAACAGCTGGCAAAAGAAATGATGGATAGCTTCGTTGTAAAAGTACTTGTAATACCCTTATTTGCCACTGTTTTTCTTCCTCTTTACTCAATTAAATAAGTGGGGGTGCAAATTCTGCGAATGTTGAAAATGAATTATCCTTGAAATCTGAATTTCTTTAATCCACTACAGAAGACACATTTTCATATTTTGAGATCTTTGCAGGCAACAAAAAAATATTGCTCTTCCAGAAATATGTTTGGAACGACGAAAGCAGGCGTTGACTTCGAGATTTATTTCAATAATAAAAAAAAAGTATATTCTAAAACACTACAGCATAAAGGAAGGCATCTTGCCGTAAGTTGAGTTCGCAAGTGCTAGAATTGTGGCAAACAAGGATACGTTTCTTAAATATCTATTAAAATCTTCCAAGCAGAAAGGACCAACCAGTTTATAAAGAATTAAATGTTGGAACTTTTATCCTTTATTTGGGATCAAATGCCAACAATTACTGAGAACTGTGAACCGCCTCAGGTTTTTGGCTAATTAAAATGGCTGAAACAAAACATCTTTCCCAATAAAACATGATTCGTTTTTTAACTTTCGATGCTGTTTTATTATTATTATTATTATTATTATTATTATTATTATTATTATTATTGTCATTATCACCAAAAGCAACAACTACTATAATCATCGGTGGAACAAAATTGACTGAACTATTTTAAGAATTTTTTGAAATCTTTCGGTTAGTACCTGTGGCACTTCACCAATGGACAAAGAGCTTGTCAAGCTGGCCATTTTTATTGCCTCATATCAGTGGTTTAGAATGTGGAATATTTAGGGCGTAATGAGACATAATTAGATTCATCTCATATTCTTGGGCAGATCTTCGATAAGTAAAATTAGTTAACTGCTCAGTGTGCTATGATGGAACTACACAGTGATTAGCTATAAAACTCACGCTCAGTTTTGATGTTGACATTAGTAAGCCGGCATATATGGCAAGAGTTAGGACTTCATGGGGAAATTGCGGCACGACTGATAAGTGGAAATATGAATTTTGGTGATAGGAACAATATTCATGCGAATGGGTCAGTGATTCTGACTAGCTAGATTTAAATATAGGATGTTGAAACTCTGTCCTCACTCATACACATGCTCGTGTAAACACTAATCATCATCATCATCATCATCATCGTCATCACCACCATCATCAGTCCTATTTAGTGGTAGGGTCTCTCTCTGAATGACCTTCCAGTTCACTCAGTTCATCTTTGTCAACCCAGCTTTCCCTTCTTCTTTTTGCTTAAGGTGACTTATTGATGACTGCAATTAGATGACACTATTATGACGTGAATTTTCAGACGTCGTAAGACTTTTATGACTTGTCATTTCAACTTCATGTTCTCGTCATTTTATTTAATCCTACTAGTTCGGATTCATTTTTCAAAGACGAGTAGGCGTAAAACCTCTTGTGTTGTATATCAAATTAACTTTTTCAGTCTCTATTAAGTTGCTCATACAAAAGATGATTTTTTTTCGTTTTCACATTGATTTTGAAAGATAACAAAACCAAAATCGTTATAAATATAAACTGGTCGAATTATACATACACACACACACACACACATATATATATATATATATATGTATGTGTGTGTATATATATATATATATATATATATATATATTATTATTATTATTATTATTATTATTATTAATACAATAGAGTTCCATGTAATAACAACCATCAGGCGATTGAGCCCTCGGTTTATTTCATGTTAAGGTTTTAGCTTATTTTAATCTTTAGTCTTTACTCTATATATATATATATATAAATATATATATATATATACACGAGGAATGTCAAAAATTTTCCGCACTTTTATATAAAGATATACTATGACGATATAGCGGATAATTTTTTTTAACCTCGTGTGTGTATATGTATATATATATATATATATATATATATATATATATATATATATATGGAGAAAAGAGCGAGAGAGAATTAATATAAGTAAAAGTTTGTCACTTGATTGATGTTACCTAACTCCGGGATTACGTAGGCGGACCTGTCCGTTCACTATTCATATTATTTTTTGTTCATACCAGAGGTTCCCAAACGATTTGGGGCCATGTTCCGCTTTGGTATTTCTAAAATTCTGGTTACCCCCCCCCAACCTCTGTAATATTTAATTCTTACATATTCGAAATTTTACTGCAATTCACGCGCAGGAACCTTAAAAGCCCCTTAACTTGATCTTTAAATATGCCTCTAAAGACCATGGAGTCAGGCCTGCTCCTTTGTTGACCGAGACACGCGAGTGTGGAGATTCGGGTAATACCCTGTAAGCCAATTACACATGTACTTACATACACACAAAATATTGTTATGTATGCATACTGTATATGAATCATATGCATTAACACGCATTAACATTAACACTCTCACTCAGACTGACTAGAAAACAATTCACTGTTAATTACTCATTCTCGAATTGCCCCCGTATTTTGTTGGTATAGTAAGTCGAAGGGTGCACATCTTACGCATGCCCCACCAAAATATTACTATTCCCCACCGGTGGGAAATATTGGTTTATAACTTATCTTTGTGTCTTCGCTTATGTTAAGAATCGTTCTGTTATAAGCCTTTTTAATGCGAATGCCTCATTGCACATCGTAACTTTAGAGAATTAAGATTTTTAAAAATGTCTCCTTTTCTTTTAAATCCAAGATTATTTTAATGGTACATCTGCATTGCTCAAAAGAACAGCACCGAAGATATCACTCCTTTTGAAAACATCCACACCCACACAGATGCCATGTATTAAAATTTAACACAACACTTTTCTTTCATCCACACTAATCTAAAAAATAAATTTCTAAAGTTTCTGGTTTAAACATCATGCTGCTACCTTGCTCGAGTAAAATACTACATATTAAGGTAGAAAAGACAAATTACTGTCCGTTTTGATTAATTTTACAAAATAAATGCAAAATTTGATCCCTGTTTTATATAAATGGAGGATTTATTTCACCTAAAATTAGAATTTTCATTTTCTCTTTTATATCGCAAAAAAAAAAAAAAAGAAAAAAATACTTGAACGTTTGCTTTCAAAATAAACTGGTCAAAAATACCAACTTCACAATCTCGAGGTGAGCCGGAAGTTGATTTTTTTTTTTTCAAAGTAGAGTATTTCCGGTGACAGAAAAAAAAACTAACGTTATCTTTCCAAGGAATCGTTAAGCCCTGTTCTGATGTAATGCAGAATTTGAGGAAATACAAATTATTTTATGAGAGTTTGAATTAGTTTCTATGGATGCCAACTTACACATTTGCAAACGAATATCTCGGTTAAAACATGCCCGTGTGAATGAAATCCATTCCTACAAAAACGAAAAAATAAACAAAAATTCTATTAAAAAAAAAAAACAATTGTATTACAAAAGTTTCATGGTGCTATATTATTGTGAAAAAATCATCGCAATAATAATTCATTTTCCATCCTTAATTGTTGTGTTTGTTTGTGTATTGTCATTGTTTACTGTTCGTTGAACTCAGAGTCGGTATCCAGGCTAAAACAACAACAACTAATAAACCCCAAATCTATTTTGCCTGATCCAACGAAGAGTGAGACGCTTTAAACCATGTTCGATTTTTTTCAACTCAACTCAAAATCAATTATTTTTCTTCTTTTTAATTATTTAACATCACAAAGAAATTTTACGATTTTTTAAGTGTATAAAACACACACCAGTTTTAAATGCAATCTATAAACTTACACTAGAACGAAAACTTTTATTATTTATTAAATTTTGATCAAATGATATTTGAGAGTGTAAAAATAGAATTATTTCGCGACAACCCGATTTCTCCCTCTTCATTTTATGCACTATGAATTCGTATATATGTTTGTGTGTCTGTGATCATATACATATATGATAAAAATATACTTTTAAGGTATGCTACATTTATAGGTAAATGTGCTCCGTATTAGAAATAGAGCGTATGTAAATATAAAATATAAAAGTGAAACTGAGGTCAATACCTAGCGGCAATAGTCTGTATCACGCTTAATCTTCAGGCCATATATATATACGATGAGCTTATTCTCTACATTATATGTAACATATATGTAGTAGAATTATCTGCCCTGACAATACCAGATAGCAGTTTTTGGTATGGCGTAATCTTTTACGAAGCCTGTAGATGAAAAGACCGACTCTGTGAAAGAGAAGAATATTACAATAATAATTTGTAAATATATATTTAAGACTCACATGTGAAAACATAATAATAAAACGGATTTAACAAAATATTAAGTTAATTTTAATGGCCTGGACAAACTAGTATTAATTCTAGTTGACATAAAGTGAGAGAACGGTTTTCTGTTGTTATTAAGTAATAAACTGATCAGTACAGGTTTAATAAATATTAATACAATAACTGGAAAAATGTTTCAAGATTAATGTGAAAACCTATTAATAATAGTAAGGACTTAACAAAATCTGACGCCATTTTTGTCATGCGTGCCGGCTAATATCATCCTGGTGTGATGTGTTGCATAAAGTCTCAGTTTACAAGCAATATTTCAAATACAATGTATCAAAGGAAGAACATGTTGAAGCGAAATAATTCGATTTCTATTTGATTGATTCTTTGTCTATTTTTATTGGGAAATGTCACTTTAACTCTTTAAAAACGTGAAGACAGATTTGTATGTATTCTGTTAAAGCGGTGTAAACAGATATAATTATTGTAAATAGAAAAATGTTTTTTCTATAAAATTATATGAATACCTTACTGAGTGTTTTCTTTTATTTTATCAGCCAAGCGAGGCATCAGTCGAAGTCTTCCGGAAACTTACACAGTTATCTACAGGTGGATTTTACTCAAAAAGAATCAATTTGAATGTTTACCTATGTCAGCCTAGAAGATACCGTCTTCTACATTGGAATTTCTGCCTCCTGCACCATACAGTTGAAATCATTAACGGATGGTTCCCAATAATAATAAAGTTATAGTACACATATTTAGATTTAATTTAATTTTTACTTATTTATATACTTACTAGCAAAAGTTTCAGGAGTTGCTCGTGAACGAATTTTGTCTAAATAAAACTTCACTTTATTTGTATAGATTATTAAAATGACTATGGTAAGAAGCCTAGCATTAATTTCCTACTTAAATGTGATTTAACTAACCACTATTTTTATGCGGGAATAAATATTTAGCTTTGACCTTGTTTTTGACCTGAAATGATCTTGAGATCAACTTTACATAAGGACCCAGGGCGATATCTGCATATCAAATTTGGTTGAAATCCATCCAGTATTGTCTGAATCTATAACGGACAGGCAAACAAACAGTTCATTTTATTTATATAGATTAGTACTTTATTTTTTATTTTATTTTATGACTTAAAACAAAATAATTAAGTCACGCAGTGTCTGGCTTCAAAATCGTTTTCGAAAATATTGTTTGTAATTTTAGGCTTGGGTATATGATAGGCCACAATATTTAAGTATCATTTTTTTCATCGTTTTCTTTCTTTCGTAATCATTACTTTATTGGTTATATTGATATCGTTATGTGATATCGTTATGTGATATCGTTAACTCATTTGTAGGCGATTCTTGACTGATGTACATCTTATTTCTTTATATATCTCGAAAAAAAAGAAGTAAAAAAAATATAACCACGTTCGCCTACCCAGAAATATCCAAAATCATTCCCATAGGAAAAAAACCTCTAAAAGAGATTGGTTTTCTCACCAAGATTTTGCAATCTTTAGAAATACTTTTATTTTTTATTTAACACACACACACACACACACACACACACACACACACACACACACACACAATCTCAAAGGAATATTTAAAAAAGAATTGACATTTTATATTTTCATGGCTTCAATGTTTCATATCAAGAGCTCTCAACGTGGATCGAACTCGCCTTCAATGGATTACAAATCCAATACTTATTTTAATGTGACTCCGGAACACGACATATCTCCACCAGACCGTCTCTTTTAGCAAATATGAAACGACGGCCTGCCGGTATTGGTAAGCTAATATTCTGGCATCGGAACGGACTATGCTAATCTAAATAAACATCTACAACAGCGCCTATCACAAATTGTTAATCAATAAGCTGCTCTCAAATTGTTCATGTGGTAAGTTCAATCTTCACTCCCTCCCTAAATATTGGCGCCTAGTTTGAAATTAAACCTTGTAGGCTCCAGGTTATCTCATAAAAATAGTAATTGTCAAGAAAGTTCTTCACATTACCTAGTATAAGGAGTTGGATTCTCACTCACTTGGTAGTATTAAACTATATAAAGTAAAGTACATGCCAACTCGCACGAAATTCCATCCTATCGGAGTGTTCCATTATTGAAAACTTGGAGCAGATTAAACCAAACTTAGTAACACATTCCGAGCAGCAGCTTGCAATGAAGCGGTTATTTTGTGAACCAATGTTAATGTGTCTATTTCTCGCAGATACCCCACTATTGTAGCCCCGCGCAAGACTCCTTCTTCTGTCCCGTAATCCTCCAGGGTCTCAGGAGTGCTGTATGGTGGATTGTTCAACAAGAAACCTCCATTTTATCCGGTCATTAGCTCTGGGCAAAGCTCACGCCAGTTGTTTCGACGATGTTGTCCGACCATCTCTTTCTTTGGCGTCCTGTTCTCCTTCCTCCTTGTACCATTCCTTTTATGATAGTCTTGGAGCTCTTCTGCGAACCTCTTCATTCTTGACGCGGTCGCTGGAGGAAATACCTAGAAGACAGCTGGAGTATGTCATTTCTACAGCTTGGATCCGCCTTTGAAGTGCTACTGTTAGGCTCCATGGTTCGCATACTTACACACTTTGTCGAAAGAGATAAGTAAAAATATAATCGAGTGAAATATATGGTGCAGTTATTATTATTATTATTATCATCATCGTTCTTCTTGTTGTTCTTGTTCTTGTTCTTGATTATTATTATTATTATTATTATTATCTTTTTTAAAAATCTGATGAGTAAGCATCCATTTTGTCGATTTTTTTCTATTCCCTATGGAGTGGATACCAAGATGGATGCATTCTGGCCTAGATTTGTTCCTTCATTTGAGAACATTATTTTTTCTGCTTTTAGCAAAATAAATAAATAAAGATAAGATTAAAACGTGCAGTAATCAATTCAGTTAAAAAAATAAGAAGGATATGGACAAAATATGTTTCTTTCTTCAGCGTGCATTTTTTTAATCATTACACCCCAGAAAAGGAAATAAAGCCACTAAGACGCAAATGTTTACTGATTCTGAAAGAATATGGGGAAAAAATAACATTATTAAGGAGAAAGAACAATAAATGAACAGAAATTAAGACAGAAGATAACGCTTACAATTTAAAAATAAAATTTGACTGGAACGCAAAAAGCCGGAAGAGAATTATACAAGAGAGAATTGTGGGAAAAGAAACTTTTAGCATAGAACGCGGTTACATTTCACATTATCAACTGTAAGATGATGAAATTTAGCCGCGAATCTCGTACTGTGATTAAATTCTTAAAGTCTAGGTACCAAAGAGGAAAGCTCATCAGAACAATTACCATGAAAATATTTATAGAAAAGGCACAGGGACCGATAACATTGCAGATTCTTCTTTTGGAGTTTACCAAGAATTTCTAAATACATAGCAAAATCAGCAGATCAAACGTGTCAGCAATATTCACTGCATTGATGAATGGTAGATTTATTTATTTGTAAAACATTTTTTAAATTGTCTAGCATGACACAGTGAACCAAGTTTCCTAGCAGTTGATCTAGCAATGGATTCAATAGAGTCTTTCCGCTTCATGTCAGCGAAAACGTTAGCCCGAAAAGGTTCAAGGAGTCGCTCTAATGGAGGTTAGCATCAGCTATGCTGATGGAAGATAAAAAAAAGAAGGTTCTCTCAGATAATTAAAAAGGGAGAAGTTTAAATTGGAGGGGGTCGTTAAAATTGACAAGCCATTCCTTTCCCCCAGTTAACAACAGACTGTGGGTAATTTTTTAGATCAGCCACCAATTTGAGCTTATCGAACCAATCAGATTTATCACGAAGACAGAAGTAAATCGTTGTGTCATCAGGACATATAACGATTTGAGAACTGATCATGAAATGAGGAAAGTCGTTGATGAAAATTAGGAACAACGTAGGTCTATTGATAAAACCTTGGGAGGGGGGAACACCTGCATAAATTTGAAAGAGTGGCTATTGAAGACAACTCACATTTCGCGATTTGATAAGAAAGATTGAATCATACCAAAAGTACGCCGAGAAATACCATAATCTTTCAACTTGTGAAGAAGACCAACGTGCCAAAAAAGCCTGTCAAATGTCTAATGCTTCTATTATTGCTATTAATGATTAACAATATTTGAAATTCTGAGGATTAAGTATGCCATTTTGTTGTAATGACCCAAAATTCCTTGTCGAGGTTATGGAGTGGTCCACGACTATTATTACACCAATTATTAAACCAAAACTGAACTTACCAGTGACACTATGTTCAGGTACATCCAATAATCAACTGACAGAAAAGATACGGTCTAACCTCACTAATTTAAAAAGAAATCCAAATAAGTGACTATTAAATTTTTCGATTTATTTATTTTAAATATGTCAGTCAGTTATATGCCACACACGCTTAGGCGATCATGTATCTTTCGATACATGACTGATGAGGCAGGTTATTTCCTACGGTAGGTTGCCATTTCTTTCTGCGGTAGACAAGTTGCCATCCAAGGCTACAGAACCCGGTCTGTCCTACTATTTACCCATAGCTGAGAGGAGGAGAAGAGGATTAACACTTTCCCCAATGGCAATAGTACGTAAGTGAATGTAATGTATTCGATTGGAATTCGAACTCGGCTGTCCGATTCCTCAATCCGAGTCGCTATTCATTACTCCACCGTCCCGTAGAACTCATGCTTTATTGACCATGCTCCTTTCTCCGAATCTTCTGGTTGGTCTTCCACCCAACTTAAGTCATTATTACACGTGGGGGATTTCTTTCCTCAACCCTGCCTGTCTTCTTCCTGACACCGTGCTTGTGTTCCCCCATTTCTCGTCCTGTATGGCCACCGACAATCTGACTAGGGCCTCTAATAAGGTCGTGTCTGATGCGTTTATTTACTAGCTCATCGACGTATAAATCTGCTAAATGTACCTGAATGGCGACATTCTCCTTCGCTTCTTCATGGAAAGCCAAGGCTGATAATTTCGTGGCTCTTGTTCTCAACTCTTCAGGAATCTCGTCCTTTGCTTGGGTGACTTTCATGAGGCACCGCGCTTCCCTCATCTGCATATTCTTTTATCAACAAACCCACATCAATCTAGGGTGTTCCTCGCTAAGTGGCTCTCTATAAACTCCGAAACCCGTCCCTCACCCGCATCATACGCCAATAGTACTGTCTCTCCTTCAGACAATTCATAGATGAGCTGCTTCTTCTTTATTGCTGCTAATCAGTTTTTTCAGTTCTCACGGGTCCCTTTTATATGCTGACACTCTGGGTCCCCAACTCAACAGGTTTCGAAAACTACTTGTTACACGAGGTCTGCCTCGTTTTCGTCTACTAACCTTTCAGGTTCAACGTCTGACCCATAGTCACTCATCATTGCCCGTTCAATCAATCGTCAACATGGGAAAAGAGAGACAATCTGACAAGTTCTAAATATCACAACAACTTATAGAGATTTATTTCTATTGGCGGGGTTGAAAAAAAAAACACGGGAAAAATACAGGGAAACCAAAAGTATCCTACCCACCACCACTTGTATTGTGGTCGTTACGCACTTGTCTTATAGTCGCTGCAACTTGAAGAAAAATGTTCGTGGATTTTTTTCAGAATCTTATAGTCAAAATGACTTAAGTTCATAATTCTTTTACTCCTTTTACAAATTGTTCTTTTTTCTTCTTCTTCTTCTTTGCGGCTTGGTCGTGCTGTATTCTGTATTCTTGGGTCGATCTTGGTCAACCTGGTGTCACATTCTTTGGTCACGAGTACCAGATATAACTCTTAATTCGGTGGTCGATTCTGGGTCAGCCTGATAAGCAGTTACCAGAAGATCTGATCCTTGCCACACGTCGCCTATACCAGAAGGGTCATAGGACGACGAATTGATTGCAGGGTCAATCCCACGCTGTTCGATACTGTCGAGGGTCAGCGGTTGTTGGTCACTATCCACTTCGGTCCACACCTTGCTCCGCCTACATTGTGTTTCTTGATCAAAGAGCTGGTAGGGATCGATTAATCGACAGTATCGCAGCGCTGATTCAAACCTCGGCGAGTTGGGTTATGATAAAAAATAGAAATGACTTTTTTCAGATATAATAAAAAAAAAAAAAAAGAAAAGGCCTTCGGGCCATTTTTAGATTTGGTTTATATAGTTCTTGGTATGGCAGAATTTAATCCTTCCCACTAAAATCTCTTTGGTGATACTTTTACTGAACAAGGATCAAGTTGGGAATTCTCTCGGCAGTAGGTCACATGGGTTTCAGCAGCTTCTTCACTGCTGTCTTGTCTTCTCTTCTGTCTACAACTTTAACTCTAACTCCAGCTGCAACTTTCTGGGTCACTTGAGTGCTCTGCTTATATTGACTTTGATCCAAAATCAGAGTGGAAGCTGACAGTGTTTGGGAATTTGATGTTTCCCCACGTTCCTGTAACAATTACAACAAAGTTCCTTCGTTTTCTGGTTTGTAATATTAAATATCTCTCCAAATTTGGCAGTTCCTCTCTTTTTATGGGTAGTGGTTACAGGTATTGGCCTGCCTTCCTTCTCTTATCTATGCCTTGTGCCATTACTTCCAAATGGTCGGAGATAATTTCTCCGTCTCTTGGTATCTCATCTAAGCCTGCCACCTCGGATCTTCCTTTGACAACTCCAACTTTCAAACTGCATGGGCAGAAAGTTGGTCTCAACTTTTAGTCATTAATTATACATATCTTTTTAATTTTCAAAAATAGTACCAATGAAGCCCACGTGTCCATACCCAATCTGAATTCCTTCAACATGGGATTAAATCTCAAGGCCAGCAAGACCATTTCTGCCTGTTGACAGACAGGCACAGGCCAGTCTCTTGTTTCTCCCTTTGTTCTCCAAATTATTATATTCAATTGACCCTTTCTTTCTTCCTGGAAATAATGAGACATGATCTCATCACTGACACTTTTAGGCAAGCATACATAAATCTATATGTCATCTTGTGTTTTTTAACCCCTCCCTGTCTGTTCCAAGACATATTCCAAATTAACCATTTCTTTTCCTTTTTACCAGTGTCTCATAAAGTCGTACGTTAATAAACACGGACGTTCACGTGAACACAAAACTGCTTTGCGCTATTGTAAGACACGAATGACAATAGTGGCCAATGTATCGTGACATTAATTATTGATTCGAAAAGTAGAACGAAACCGATACTATCTGAAGGTATGTGTGTAGGAAATACAGTTTCTTTGTGTCAGGTGTACACTCAATGAGGGATGGTGATGCCGCAGCAGACGGGTGTCACAGCCTCCTGGATAGGACGATAAACTACATCCGGCGTCTTGGTTAGGAGGATAAACAACGTCCAAGATCGTGAAACCATCTCTTAATTGTTGATGTTCCTAGGTCCATCCTGACCGGGGTTGGTAGCACCTGTTAGGGTCCCAACTATGGGCAAGTAGTTAACCCCCAAACTGGGGTTAAAACACTATGCAAGTGTAAAGATAGATTTTAATACCAGCGATAAATTTTTTGAAGGAAAAATTATTACCAGCAATACATTATCACCAGCAATACATTTCACCTGAAGAAGGCCGGAGCGTACAACGGCCGAAACGTTGTGATAAATATATATAAATATGGCGACAAAGATGAGGACAATAGTCCGAATAATGTAAATAGCGTATATAATGCATCATCTCGGAAATATAGACAGATTATGTATAAAACCTTATTTTATGATCATTTCTTTTTTATGGTCATTTCTTTTTTTTTTTTAGTGAAAACTGAAAGAATGGAAAAATTCTTGTATAAAGATTATTTCTAGATTTTAAGCAGAATCGCAAATATTTGCGTTCAAAAAAATTTACTTTATGAACATTGTCACTATAAAAATATCATTGCCTTTTTTGAGTCGTGAAAACATGTCGAATTTTAAAATCTTCTAATTATTGGATTTTGATAAAACTTTTGGCATTTATGTAAATGGGAATATATACTCTAAAAAGGCATTCCTTTTTGAAAATTTGTGAGAATTTTTATTTGTATTTTCGTGCAATTTCACCCTGACTTTCTTAATTTGATGTAACGAGGCGGGTCGTATTTATTTTAAAGATACGTCTTTGAAAAATAAAAAAAATCGGGAGCCAAAAAAAAAAGTCCAAATGGATGTCTCAAATTAAAAATTAAATTAATAAAATATGGCTCTTTTTTAACATTTTTTTTCTATTTTTTAATTTAAAAATCAAAAATTTTATATGATGCCTTTATTGTGCTAGTCCCAGTTTACTTTGGAACTGATACGAATAAGAATAATAATTTATCAACATGTAATAAAGATATTTATTTACACCTAAATATGAATATCCTTTCCTATATAGAGAGAATGTGTCAGACGGACTTACCCATCTGGTGGAGTGTAATAGGACTAGATAGCTTGTACCTTTAAAACACTCGGCAACTAGTATGATTGGCGACGGAGAGAATTTCTTGTGTTGCTTCAGAGCAAGTCCAGTCCCTTCTTTTTGGTAGTCAGCGTTTTTTGGAATCCGCGTGTTTTTATTAACCAATGAGAGGCCGCCTGACATCATTTGACCAATTTCTCTATATAGAAGCAGATGAATTTTACAAACGGAAACCCAATACCTTTTTAGAGATTTTTTTTGTGTCATTTTCTACAATATCGATTTAATAATTTTACAAGTTTTTTGTTATTTTTCAGGAGGTATATTTTTTAAAAACTTAATGTCCTTTAATAAATAAATATACAAAGATACTGGGAAAATATTCCCCGCAACTATTTTTATTGCACAGCTGGTCATATTCATAACTACGGATGCGCAGAGCCGTAATCATTTCTGCCTTTCAGCTGTCATTCTCGCACTAGCTACGCTGAAGATACGACGCGCGGATTGAAAGAACAAATCAATGTCTATCTTCTACATTCATTTCAACAGAATTTTCTGCAGAATTTGCAGAAGAATCACTCAATATATTACAAGTTAAGGACATTTACATAGAATTTACTTAATTGCAATGTGTAGTTTAAAAAACAAATCTTACATTTTACTTATGATTATTAAAAATACTTTACTTTAAATAATTATTTATAAAATACTTAATACAGACAATGATGAGGACTATACAATTTGAAAATTATTTCAATGATAAGGTTTTATTTTTTTAGATCAAACTAAAATACAGGAGTATGAAAAAGTAGGTATATAGTAAAGAAAAACAAAACGTGCGCACAAAACTTATTGTATTGAATATCTATCTATATTTCTGAGATTGAGTATTGTAATTATTTACCTTGTTCGGACTATTATCCTCATCTTTATTCACGACGTTTTGGCCGTTGCCCAGGACACATGGCCCAAGTATTGATTGGATCCAGTGACTTGACCCAAAGAGTTGTGAGTTCAATACTTGGCTACTCCAGTGGTGGAAAAGAAAAAGAAAAAAATAACAAACTTGGTGACTTGGAAAATTGAGGGAGATAACTGATACATCCAGAAGAGGTAGGGAACATGTAACTAGAGAACAATAGTGGACGAAATAAATGGGGGCTCTGTTCGAAATTCCAATCACCAGTTTTTATGGCGGAAAATTTGATACCTGATTAAAATAAAACCGGGGCGTGGCTATGACAATAAAGATGAGAATAACAGTTCGAACAACGTAAATAATGTAAATTATTATATTGAGTATTGACTATACAAACATATCAATGCAATGGTTATTGTTTTAAAAATCAATGATTAGAATTGGAATAAAACCTAAACATATGAAAGTGAATTTATACATTTTATTTGTTCTTGTGAATTGACAACAAAAATAATAAAAAAAACTAATATCGATATTCGGGCCCGACAACATACCTGGCATTGTCATGTTATATATGCCTGCAAAGCTTCATAACGTGTAAAATTATTTTAAATTATTTATAAAAATTTACTTTCGTGCATTTCTGCCACGCGAAAATAAATTATTGACAAACGAGTAAAAAATTTTTTTTTTTTTTTGTGATTTAAAAGAAAAAATAATTTTCGACAAGTTTAATTTAAGGGAGATAATTCTTTTTTGCATGAAGGTATTTACCTACTTATCTCCCTTTGGTGAATTTACCTTCCAAAAAATCTAAATTAAAATTAATCAAATTCAAACTAAAAAGTTGCTAAATATTATAATTCCGAAGTAAAGAATTCTTCAAAAAAGTCAAACAATTTCTTTCTTTAACATATTTTTCATGCAAATTATGAAGAATTGCTGTGAATTCTTATCCAGCCCACTTCCCAAAATATGACAAAATGATCGCACACAATTATTGTCATTGTTTATTTTTAAGGATAGTTGGTTGGGACACAGATTGACAGTAAAAGAACTTTTCAGACTAAATTTTTTAAAATATCTCCAACTATATAGAGTTTAGGCAAAGAATATGTCTATGGTACACAGACTTTATGAATTTAAGTGCAATACTAGATTAGCGGCAAGTTTCTCATTTTACAGTTGAAAAGGCTAGATATAACCTGTAAGTTCTATGCTAACTGTTTCTTCTCTCGCACTTCTTGCTTGTGGAACTTTCTTCTGCCTTCTTGCTTTCCAGACAACTTTGATCTTCAAATGCAATGTCAATCATTATGTACTGTCTTCTTAATACTTGTTCTTTTATTCTCTTTTTTCTTTTCTCAGATTCCCTCCCATTTAGTAACTCCTCGTGTCTTAGTAGCTTTTTATTGTGTTGTTTTGTGTGAAATGACTAAGAAAAAATATTGAATTTTTCTCCAGTCTTTCTTTAACAAAAAAGATTTTGACAATAAACTTTAAATAAAAAATTTAATTTCTTATCTTTAGATTTCAATTTCTCAGCGAAATTCTGAGTACTGTTATATATTGTGAAGTAAAAAAACAAATAACATAGTTGTCTCCCTCATGAATAACTTGACTATATAAGAAATGGTTGAACCTCGTTTATCGACTGGAGTCTATTTGCATTGAATAAAGCTTCATTACAAGCTTAAATGTTTGTCTGTTTTTCTTTACACACACGCACGAACGCGCGCACACACACACACACACACACACAGGTTTCACCTAAATGGATCTTCAGGGCAAGGTAGATTGTTCCTGGCTCAGTACGATTTTTTATACAATGCTCTACTTAGTGTATTGAGCACTTTACATTTTTTCTTATTTACTCAATTAGGTTTTTTCCTTTGGACTAGAAATTATGCCACTGGACAATATTTTCAGCCTACTCAGATGTTTTTAGTCCATTTTTTTTTCCCCAAATTTTTTCTCAAAATAACTATTTGTTTTAATATATTTTTATTTGCAAATTGTGTTATCCAGTTTTTTTTTATATCAACCAAGTATAGTTATTAACATAATATATATATATATATATATATATATATATATATATATATCCTTTGATATTTCCTCTTAATGATAACAAAGTTTTGGTGATAAAATTTTGTTTTTATTATATTTTGTGCATTATCCTCTTCTTTTGCAATTTTTGGAGTTACCTAACTTGATGCATTCACTTGTTCTTTTGTATGTAGATAAACTCTTGTGTATGGGAGTTTATGAAAGCAATGTAATTCCAGTGAGTTTGATCAAATCTGTTGATAAAATTATAGTGAAATTTTAAGATGAGTAATTCCAGCAGTGGTTTAGAGTATAAATCTCATTCTTTTCTTGTGCTTATTGTTACCACAATGTTTCAGATACACCATTCTACTACTTTCTTCTGGTCTAAAAGGTAGGTAATGTTGAAGTACAAGTGTATTTTCTTAAATTAAAACAACAAAAAAAACGTGCTACTCTGTTTAAAAAAAACAAAAATCAGAATTTAAATAACATTTTCTGCATTCATTCATTAATAAATTAACTTTATACTAAATAGGTTATTTTATTAGAAAAACTTTGTGGAGATATTTTTTGCTTAATTCCATTTCCACTTTATATACATTGTGAACACATTTAAAATTGGGAGGTGGGGGTGATGAAAATGTTTTTATAATTTTATGAAGAAAAATCCCTGAAGATGCTATTTCAGTAAAACCAAAAGAAATGTATGTAAAATAAAATCAAAGGATGTTGAAAATTTATTGTGAAACCTTACCAAAAATAATTCAAGAAAACTAAAAAATGTATTTTTTGTGGAGAGTTGGTGCTTGCATAACTTAATAAAACACATTTTATTTCAGATTTGACAGGGAAAATCTACAATGAATATTTATTTTTGAAAACACTTAATTGCAATTTTTCAGTGTGATTTTGAAATTTTTCCAACAAAATTCCTTCCATTAAATAAACATGTGTTTGAAAAATAGGAAAATCTAAAGTCTAATGCCATTTTGGTGTCGAAAAATTTTTTAAAAGCATTTTGTTTTTACAAGTGTTAATTATGTTTTATGAAGATAAAATAGGAAACAGTTCAACTATTGTGAATTATCTCCCTTTGATTATTATTATTCATATTAATATAAAATATTAATTTTACTAAGTGTCTTGAACGTCAATAGAATAAAAATATATTCCTAACTTATTGGTTATATTAAAATAATTATCTTTAAAGATAATTATTATAATAAACAAAACCAGTATTTTGGTAATTTTCATCCTTTGTATTTAATTTGATGTGTATTTTTGTGGGGGTTTTGGGGTTTGACCTATGAACTTGTTGAGATGGCATATACCTTGCTGTGTTCAAATGTGCTTTTCACTAGATCTTATGCTTCAAGTAAGTATTATTTTTCCAAAATGCTATTAATTAATCTTTGGCATATGTGTTCACATCAGAAGGTCACCAGTGGGGATAGGTAGTTGGATAATTATTTTATCAGGGCACTTTGATTTAAAACAAACTGATTCAAGGGTCTAAAATAGCAAAAAGTTTAATACAGCAGATATTGGTTGCAGTCTGGAGAAAGGTCTGATGGTGGTGTTTTGAAGTAAGACCATGATAGGAGTAGTAGTGATATCAGAAATTAGGTCAATGTCAATCTACTGTGTTTTATTTTGGCTTTGAAAAGGTTGAGAATATTATTAAACAAATGACCTCTTGACTGCTTTTTCATGTGTCACACATGGTTAGTTTCTACATGGTAGCGTTCTTTTATTCCACCATTTTCTCATCCCATCTGCCTTTGGCCAAGAGGTGTCAGGTTTATATCATTTTGAGCTTGAGAATTTGATCCAAACATTGGTTTCAGCTAACACTAAAAGTCTCTTTGTGACAATTCAAACTTCCTGAGTTTTTTTTTCTTCTTCTTTCTCTTTTTATTTGAGCATATCTATATTTCTGAAATGAGGTATTATGTACACTATTTACATTATTTGTACTATTGTCTTCATCTTTGAACCTTTTATTTCACTCACTGGGGTACACTGTTCTAGTTCTATATGCCATGTGTAATGGAAGTCAGTTATCAGTTAATTCACCTCTCAGTTTCACAAATTCTCCACTGCCTTAACCAAGTATTGAACTCACAACTCTTTGGGTTTTGTCACTGCATCTAACCAATGCCTTTATCCACTGTGCCATGTGTCCTTAAGGACACCTGTGTATGAATTTCTGGAACTTATAAACTTAATGTCTTCAGCAACCATCTTTTACCAGTGCTCATATTGCAATTTTTGCTGTTATCATTGCATTTTTTTTTACCGGAGCACATATTGCAATTTTTGTTGATATTATTGCTTTTCTCTGGCACTCCTTATTACTGGTTCCAATATTGTATTCATTTCTATGCTTGGTTGGCTCAGGATATTTTTGTGGCGTAGCATATTCGCTGATTCCTTAATTTTATGAATTTTCCAATGATGTTCTTTGTCTACGATTTCAACCTGATCTCACAGAGGGTGGTGATCTCCCTTCTCTCTCCATATGTGGTCAGCCACGCCTGATTTTTCCACTTCCCCTCATGTTACAGCGTTTTGGTGTTTTTGAAGCCTTACCTTAAGGGGGCAGCCTGTCTCCCCTTTATATTTCTTTCCACAGCTACACAACATGGCATACACACAGTCTTTAGTCATGTTCTCCTCTATGGGGAGAGAGGGGTCTTACTCGGAAGAGGTATCTGTGAAGTGTTGTCCAGCTTTTGAAGGTTGTCCTGATGTTATATGGACTGCAGATCCTTTGTATTTTCTCTGATAACCCTTCACATAAGGCAGGCAGACTGTTTTCTGAGTGTTGTTGTCCTCCTCTTGTATCTGCCTATCTCAGTTTTTTTAGGGCTGCTGCCATGTACCCAGGGTAGTTGTTATGTTGTAGGGTACTGCTTATACTGACCAATTATTTATCTAATGTCTCTGGTTCGCCACTTATGACTTTTTCTCAGTGTTGTAAGCAGTGTATGATTCCTTTCTTTATGCTGTATGGATGGTGGGAGTTGAAATTGATGTACTGTTCAGTGAATGTCAGTTTAGAGCATATGGATGTCTTGAACCCATGCTCTGATATTAGAACATCCAGGAATGTGAGTGTGTTGTTACTCTCTTTCTCCATTGTGAACTGTATCAAAGATCTTATTGAGTTCACATGGTCCAGTAGAATCTGGACATCTTCCTGGTGTGGCCAAAGTATGAAGGTATCATCTACGTATCTTAACCATAGAGTTGGCCTTAGATATAGATTCTAATGCCATTTACTCAAATTATTCCATTTATATATTCACCATTACTGGTGATAATGGTGAACCCATTGCTAAGCCCTCATCCTGTCAATATATGTGTGATTCCATTCTGAAGTGTGTTATTTGTGTACAGAAAGTCAACATCTCTATCAGCGAGCAAAATAAAGGGTTCAGTTCGACATTCCAACCACCTGAAGAAAGCCAGAGCATACAACGGCCAAAACGTTGTGATAAATATGGCAACAAAGATGAGGGCAATACTCCAATTACTGTAAATAATGTACCTTCTCGTAGGTTGAGAGAAATATAGAAAGGGAAATTTAGAGAGAGAGAGAAAAAGAAAGAAAGAGATAAGGATTTTAAAGGAAAGTACAAATGCCTTAGTTTAAGTTGAATACTTTTTATTTTTATTTTTTATATTTATATTTTATTTTTATCGGAACTCACTAGAAATCCTTAATTTCTACCGATTTTCCATGAAACAAATCTGTAGTACAGATATTTGATTTTTAAGGGATTTTTAAAATGTTATAAATTTTAATATTTTTCAAGTAAAATGGCAGGTTTATGACAGTGCTTTAAAAATGTCTTAAATCTTATTGAAACGTGTAAAATTATTTTCTTTTTCTCTAGTTTAGCTTTATGCTTTCAAATAAACCACAATTCTTTCTAAAAAGGAAACATTTGAATTATTTTAAGCTCTTTAACACAAATTTGGATTTTACCAAAGAAAAGGAGAAAGTTTCTACTTTCAAGATAGTCCCTAACAATGCTCTAAACATTATTGGTAGAAATTGAAAAAAAGATACACTCCCTTTTCATAAAGATTGAATAACTGAGGAAGGTTGTAGATTGAATCTGTCGAAACGTTATAGTAACAACAAAAACTACAAATAAAAATATTAAATCAACCTTTGGAAAACATTATTTTGCATTCATAGTTATCTCCCTTACATATTGGCATATTTTTAAAAATAGGAATATAAGGGACATAACTCTAAAACACGAGTTACTTCCCTTCCTACCTTGATTAGTCAATAATTTAGAATTTTTAAACGCCGCTTTTGCTTCAAACTCGGAAACATTTGAATTTGAATGTATATCTTTTTCTATTTTTTAACAAATTAATCTCATGTCATCTCTTAATATTCCTGAAGATAATATACAAATATTACATAGTTTCAATGCACTGAGAGGATCACGATCACTTCAGTTTCGAGCGGAACAGATCTTTTTTTTTTTTTGTGAGATGCTATGAATGTAAAACTTGCATCTTCTTAAACTTAGTTATATGATGGTATCTTAAACATTTATTGACTGAACATTTTGACATAAATAGTCTTGTACAGATTTGTTTTCCAGAAAGACTTCGATTTATTGAAATATTAGAAAAAAGTTAAATTGCGCAAAATACGTTGCGTGAGAATAGATTGAAGGATTTTTAAAATGGCGATGAAGAAACGCTTTTTGCCCAAATCGCTAAAGTTTAAAAATAAAATAAAGAATACTTTGTTGTTATAATCGATAAAAAAAAAACAGAAATTGTACTCTTAGAAGAAAAAACACTATCTACATTCGGCAGGCTCAGGTAAGAAATTTGTCGTTGTTAATGTTATTGTATTTAAATTTGAATGAATTTTTTTTTTTTTTTTTTGTTTTTAATTTCCACGTACTTAAGTTAAAAATAAAATTTAAAAAAAATTAAATTAAAAATTGTGCAGTGCTGTTTAAATGATTGAATTATTTATTGGTAAATTTGCAGATTTAAACGTATCTGCCAATCTAATACTAACGTTAAAAGCATCCAATCGAGGCACTAAAGAGGAAAACTTATCAGGGCAATTGCCATGAAAATATTTGTAGAAAAGATTGAGGGATGTCACAAGGTGAAGTCGACATGTCAGGCCACGACCAATTACATTGCAGATTCTTCTTCAGATTTTGTCAAGAATCTCCCGATATATAGTAGGAGCACCAGACCAGATATGGCAATAATATTTAAATGCAACAGCAATTGCAAGAAATCAAAAGAGAGTTCCATAGGTGAGAAGTGCAAAGAAAAGAAACTATTAGAATAGAACTTACAGTTACATATAGTTATGTCAACAGTCAAACAATGAGACCTAGTTTACAATCTAGTAGTACATTTAAATTCATGCAGTTGAAGAACCAAGGAGGAAAGCTCAATAGAAAAATTGCCATGAATATATTTGTAGAAAAGCAGGAAAGTGTCCAAAGTCGAGATGCCAGGTCAGGACCAATAACATTACAGACCCGTCTTTGGATTTTTTCTTTTTCTATAGATTAGCTATAGGCTGTTATTTTAAAACTATTTTAAATCCATTTTTAAGGTTATTTAGCTCAAATTTTGTTGGTACCTAGAAATATAAGGTTTGGGGAGTAACAAAGAGGATAAGAAGTATTGTTGACGGCAGACAAATTTTCACTATTTTAATTTTCCAGTATCATTAATAGTGAATGTCATCCACTGCAGAATACTGTAGATTTAAAATAAAATGAATTCAACCCATTTTAATGTTTTTGAAATCAATGCTATATTGAATAATTGTTGACTCTATTCTGCATTGATGATCCATAAAAATTTGGTGGGATGTGTTTGAAATATTATATATATATATATATATATATATATATATATATATATTTTCTGTTTATATGTTATTCTAATAGATACAATTTATTTGAGTAAATGCTCTGGTTTTCAAATAAACAGTATTAATTTCATTTACTGGTTTCAAATTATTACAGTTTCTTTAAAAAACAGAGCATTTTCTTAACTAAATTGTATCTATTAAAATAACATATAAACAGAAACTATATTAAATAATTGTCGGACTTAATCCATTTCAATATATATATATATATATATATATATATAATTCTCAAGCTGACATTTCTCCTGATTAAAAAAGAAAATGAGTGATGTTTAAAAAGTTGTTAATACTTATTTTCTTTACTTTCAGTTTTTGAGTAAAAAGATATAATTCATCAGAATGAGTAGGAATTAAAAGATTTTCTTTTTCTTATCCATGCATTTTCTGTGTTGACAAAATAATAAGATTTCATTATTTTAAACATACACAAATTATTTAATTATTTAAATTATTTCATTATTTAAATATACACACATTTCATTTTGGATAAAAAAAAAAATCTTTTACTTTCTACCCATTCTGATGACATATCTTTTGACTTGAAAATAGAAAATAAAGAAAATAAATATTAATGACCTTTTTAAAAGTCACTCATTTTCTTTTATCTTCCTTTATTAATAATCCCACATGCAAGCCACCAATCTGCCGCTGGGTGGGATGACACTAGGGTTTACCTGTGTGGGCCGCCAATAGGATCATCTCGACAATGTTACCACCGGTGGATTGCTAGAGGCCTACTAGTGGCTGCAGCCAGAGGACCACTAGCGTTGCCATTGACATCCTGCTTGTAGGGTGTGTGTACATATACATAGATATATATTAGATGAATCATTCATACAGAAAGTAGATTAGTAAAGTTAATGATATAAATGGCGAAAAACATCTTTGCAAATAAATTTAATAAAGTTACATTAACCTACGAACCATTCGATGAATGTTATGATCCTTGTTTTTAATAACTTCAAGTTGTATAAGGTCTTTTTTTATTCTGCTAGTACTTTCAGCTGTACATACAGCCATCTTCAGGCATGGAAATTAATTTGTTTTCTAGTAAATCCAGGTAGTAGCAGGACATGAAAGAAAAAATGAGAATTGAAATATGTTTTTTTTAGAAATATGTTATTATTAATGGGTAAGAAATTTTGGAGCATGCAGTCGTAACGCTAAGGTTGAAATTTTTTGAAAATTTAAGAGAGTGCGTTTTTTACTAATATGGTAATTTGAGAATTTTTTTGTTGTAGGAGTTTTTCAGTTGATGTGGCATGAAAAGTAAGTTCAATAAATAGAGTAATGTCGCAGCTGTTATCCCGAAAATTTGCACGTCGGATCAGTTCTTTTTAATTCAAATATGTGGTGCAGTTCAATTTATATTACATGAATCATTCATACATATATATATATATATATATATATATATATATATATATTTTAAAGGAAAATCTTAAGATGTAATTTCAGTAAAGAAATTAAAATCTATATGCAATATCCACTGTGATTATATTAAAAATACATCTTGGACCTTATCAAAAATAATTTAAAAATTACTTCTTGTAGAGTGTTTGCATAAAATCATTTAATTTTATTCAGATTTGACAGGGAAGAAATCTACATTCAATATTCATTTAAAAAAAAAAATTACTTGTAATTTTTTAGTGCAATTTTGAAATTCACCCAGTTGCTATTTTCAACAAAAATTTTTTTCATAAATAAAGATCTGTTTGAGAAATTGAAAAATTTAAAGTTTAATGGTATTTTTGAGTATAAACATTTTTTAAAGCATTTTATTTATTTATTTTGGGTAATTTCTTTTTAAACCCTGCGCTAAGTATCTAATAAAAATTAGCTGAATAGTTATATTTAGGTGTAAATGTACATGCTTAATTTGAAAATAACAAAGAAATCTTGATAAAATCTACTGTTTAGAAGTTATTGACAATAAAAGTTCAGACTCATTCACATTATGGCATGGCAGCTATTACTGGCGTTGTTTGCATACATTTGCTGCTGATTAGATTTGTGCGGAAGATTACCTTGTTAACGGCCTTTTTATGGTTCTTACTTGACTCAATTACTGTGCAACTGAGGATTCAATATGCATGCAATAATCAAGACTGCACCAAATATATGCCAGTAATTGTTACCGCGATGCACATGAGTTCGAAATTTTATTGTCGATAACTCCAAAACTGTAGATTTTAACAAAATTTCTTTGTTATTTTCGAATTAAGCATGTAAATTTACACCTAAATATAACTATTTGGGAAATTTTCTTAGATACTTAGCACAGGGCTTAAAAATCAAATTACCCTTTATTTTTTCATTTTTGTGATTGTTAGGTTATTTCTTTATGGAAATTCGAAAGAAATAATTCTATGACTGAAATCAATTAACACTTAACAACAATTCAATAAGGCTTTATCAATTTCCTACCCTTCGTTTTTTTATTGCACTTTCTTTAATAAATTTAAGAATTACAGTGTTAAAAAAAAGATCTCATTTAGTGAAATTAAATATTTTACGATATCAAACAGGTCAGAAAATAATGAAAAAATAAAGGAAATAAATTAAACTCAAAAGTATTGAATTAGTTTTTAATTAATTTCTTTTTTTATACTTCTAATGTAGTAAAAATAAAAATGAATTCTAAGTTTTATAAAAATGTATAGAATAAAAAATGATATTCTTGTTTTTAATCATTTCACCTCAAGCAAGGCGCAATGAAAATCACTAGGATGCAGTGAAAGAAAGAGAGAGGACAATAAAAGATCAGGATTCAAGGAGACAGAGGCTGATGATTGACATTGCATTTAAATCTTTGAGGAATGTAGTTGACAGTAAAGCAGGAAGCCAGAAGAGAGTATAACAAGCAAGAAGCACGAGAAAAGGAATTCTTAGTATAGAATGCATGGTTACAACTATCAATTTCAACAGTCAAATTATGAGAATTAGCATCTACTAGTGAACTTAAATTTGTGAGGTCTGAGTACCAACAAGGAAAGATCATCAGAACAATTATTGTGAAAATATTTATAAAAGAGGCAAATGGATGCATTACAGTAATGGTGAATAGTGACTTATAAGGTGCTAGATTCTTCTTTTGATTTTATCAGGGAGGAGCAACAGACCAGATGATAGCATTGCAAGGATGAATGGTTGTTTAAATTTTGTCAAGAAGCACCAGACCAGATATTGAGGAGCAGCAGACCAGATGTTGCAGCAATGAATGGTAGACTTATAAATGTGTAAGCTAGATTCTTCTTTGGATTTTATCATACTATCTCTAAATATATAGGAGGAGCAGCAGACCAGATGTTGCAGCAATGTACAAAGCAAGGATGAATGGTAGACTTATAAATGTGTAAGCTAGATTCTTCTTTGGATTTTATCATACTATCTCTAATTATATAGGAGGAGCAGCAGACCAGATGTTGCAGCAATGTACAAAGCAAGGATGAATGGTAGACTTATAAATGTAAGCTAGATTCTTCTTTGGATTTTATCATACTATCTCTAAATATATAGGAGGAGCAGCAGACCAGATGTTGCAGCAATGTACAAAGCAAGGATGAATGGTAGACTTATAAATGTGTAAGCTAGATTCTTCTTTGGATTTTATCATACTATCTCTAATTATATAGGAGGAGCAGCAGACCAGATGTTGCAGCAATGTACAAAGCAAGGATGAATGGTAGACTTATAAATGTGTAAGCTAGATTCTTCTTTGGATTTTATCATACTATCTCTAATTATATAGGAGGAGCAGCAGACCAGATGTTGCAGCAATGTACAAAGCAAGGATGAATGGTAGACTTATAAATGTGTAAGAGAAAATCTGCTGAGAAATATTGTCTAGCATAATAGTGAACCAACTTTTTTTGGAATTGACTCAATATCGCCTTTCCACTTCTATGTCTGCGGAAAACTTGAGACCAAGAGGAAAAAAATGTTCTTTTTACATGAATAATAGAATTTACATTTTAGATGCACTAAAATTAAGTTACTTTTAACCCCAGTTCACAAAAATAGTTTGTAGATAATTTTCGAGATTAGCTACTAGTTTGTTTTTATTTAATCTATCAGACTTACTATTAAATCAGGAGTAAATAATTGTGTCATCAGCATGGATACTGAGTCAGGAACTGATTGTGTCAGGAAGGTCATTGATGAAAATAATGAACAGAGTCCGAAAGATTATTATTATTATTATTATTACTTCTATTATTTTCCTCTATCTCTCGCTGTTCTTTTTTAACATGGATGACTCCTGAATCCCAGCAGGTATCCTAATATATCTGGTCCTAATCTCTTTTTATATAATGGGGAGATGCTCTCTAAAATATCAACTATTTATTTGTGGAAATGTTAATTTGACATTGGAGCATGATAGGCTCATTCGTAGTTGGACTGGTATTCTTCTGCGGATCTTTTAGGAGGACAAGTCTCAGTACATTGAACAATTTCCCAATCTCACTTTTTATCTCGGTCTTCTTTCTTTGCTTCATTCTTTCTTTCATTCTTATATCTATTAGTAAGATTCACTTAGTGTTAACACAAGGCCTGCAGTCAGTGTTCTAACTAAAGTAGATTAAAGACAGATTTTTAATACTGATTTTCAATGCACAGACACTTCTCACTTGAAAAATTGGTACATCACAGTATTTCCAACCCACTTTCCCAGACCTAATTTTTTTGTGCTATTACTAAGTTCAAGAAATTGTAAATACTACTCATGGGGATTTCCAAATATTACCTTAAATAAGCGACTATAATATAATTTTTAGGAATTTCTTAATTCCATTTTTTTTCATTGTGTTCACAACAGAGAAAGAGAACAAACTAAAAACCATGAATAAAATTTAAGTTCTTAATAGAAAACAAGTAAATATTTTAATATTCTTCGAGGTATAAAATGTTGTTTTCATAACTTCAAATAATTTTTTTGGTTGGTCATTATTTTTTTAAGTTTTATTTTTCAAAACAGATGTAATCAATATTTATTCTACATTCACTGTAAATGCACTTTTTTAACAATTTTAATCTAATAAAAAACACAAAATAATAACTTTGAATTTTGTCATTTGACTGCACTACAACCAACACTTGTATTTTCTTATCAAAGGAACATTTACTGAAATGTGTTCAGTTATTTAAATATTAAATAATCTGTACTTTACTTCCAAATATGATTTTTCTAAATGCTTGATTTGTAATTTTTATATTTTCTCTTGCTCGAAAAAATTACATACTAATAAGTATTAAGTATTTTCTCATACCTGGCATATAAAAATTATAATAATTTGCTAATCTGAGAATTATTGTAGGATCACCAAATTTGTCAGGTGCTCCAGTGGAATCTGGTCTTTTCATCGATTATCTGACCTAAATATTTATCCATAAAGAACTGACATTTCTGTTCACTGAGTTTGAAACCGTAATCATACAGTATCTGAAATACTTGCTGAATCATTTTAACATGCTGTATTTTCATAGCACTCTTAATAAGTATGTCATCTATATAAGTGATGGCACCATCTAGTCCAGCCAACATTGTTTTACACCAAAGGGTAATCTTCTAAACTTGTAGAGTACTTTATGTGTATTATAATCAAATACTTCTGGAGCTGGTAGGGGGTATGCATGTGGTAGGAGGCAGTCATTCAACCCAGTCAAAAAATTTGCACATAAACAAATCTTATTATTTTTCTTTCTTTCTAAACTGCTGGTGTGGCCCATTCTGAAAAATCTATTTTTTTCAATAACTCTGCAGTTTTATAACCTATCTAATTCAGTGTTAGACTCCAATGCAGCAAAACGTATCTTTCTTTTAGACTTAAAAACTGGCATCACATTTTATTTTACTTCTTGCCCGATATTCCTCTTGCAACTTTGTCGGGTTTTTTCAAGTTAGGCTTGCCAATCTTTTTCCAAGTCTGTTCATCAATAATTGAAATATTGATACCAGTGTCCAATTGAAATCTCACTGTATCATTATTCATTTTTACTGTCACAAATTTTCTATTTGAACTTTCCAGATTTTTAGCTAATAATACTACTTTTAGCAAGTTAATTTGTGCATTTCTTTTGTTTTCTGATTTGCACAAAGTTTCGTTTATGGCCTGTTTTTCCACAATTAAAACATTTTTTGGTTTTAAATGGACAGTCCTTTCTTAAATGAAGCATACCACAGCCATGGCACAGGTTAAGTTTGGCAGTATTTTGGATTTTTTTTCTTTTGGCACTATTTTCTTTCTTTTGAACTACTTGTACTTCTGATGTGCCATTTTGTTTGATTTTTGCTGTATCATGCCTTAAATTTACAACTTTTTGGCACTCTTCCGCAACAGTCTGAATTGTTAACTTTGAATCTTGTTCAATTTTTGTAAGGATTCAAGAGAGTATTTCTGCCTCATTGCTTGATGTTAGATCTTTAACAAAGATTAGACATTTAAATCTATCTGGGGATAGCTCGTCCAGTTTAAATTTTTCACCCTCATGGTTGATTTTACCAGTATATGTGACAAAATCTTCATTTCATCCTTAGTAAGGTTCATGCACTGCCAACAAAAAAAAATGAATTCTTTTCACCAAAGAGTTTTGGTAATATCGACATTGTTTCATTAAATAACATTTTTTCTCGAGTATTCAGCAAAATGAAATTCACATAGTTTTCATGTTCAGTGGGGCACAATTTTCATAACAGAAGATGTGCTTTCTTTTCATCTGACCATCCTTGACATTCTTCTCTGAAAATGGCCTCATACTTTCTGAAGTATGATAGGAATGTAATGCTTTCTTCAGGGATATAATTGAATTCACTAATTGAGTTAGCGACTGAGTCTGGTGAAAATTAAATTGATGCATCGCTTGTTCCTTGCTTTTCCAAGATTGCCTTTAACTGTTCTTGATATTCAATCTGCTCCTGCTGCATTTGTTGTAATAGTTGCTGAATAATTATCTTCAATTCTTCCATATTTTTGTACAAGTAGTCCTTAGCTAGAAAGAAAAAGTTTTTTTCCTAATAGCAGCATGTCATATACACTTGGAATTTATCAATTTCTGTGTTGTCCTATGAATATACACAAACTCCACAAAATTCTTTTCTATGAATTTAAATCCCCAGGGCCACTGTTATGTCTTCATACCATTCAATGAAGATAACACAATCATGAAATATAATGTCATTTGGAGTCAAAGTAATCTTACTGAATTCTGTAGTAAGAATATAAGGTGTGCTCCCAGCTAGTTTTTCTGCTGACAATTCTCAGAGTCAATATATATGTGATTTGGATGAGTCCAGCTCATATTCTGGAGAGGTGTGTTCATCTCCACAACTGTAGGTGACATTATAACAAAAATTGTTCTGAATATAGTTGAAGAATTTGGTATTGACAAAAAAATGCAATAGCGGGGAAAAAAGGAAGTGAATTTAAATAATGAAATCTATAAAAATAAAAACAGCCAACAAGTGAAGAAAAAAAAAGCTGTTTTATTCAAAAATCAGATTAATAAAAGTATCCAATTGCTGGACACTGTCCAATACAATTTGATTTTCATTTTAATATTTTTCTTGCTTTTATTTTGAGATTTTTTTTCTTAAACCTTTAAAAAAGTAAATATTTATGTGCAAATAGATCAATTTTCTCTGGCAAATTTAAGGTTCAGCAAAATAATTTTTTTCATTAAATTCAATATTATTGTAATTAAGATTGTTTCAATTCCAATAATTTTTCTTACTGAATTTTAATTAAAAGTTCATTGACTTCATCTTGAAGGAATTTTTTTTTGTTTTTTTTTCAGTGTGCAGAAAATTTGATACAATACTAGAAACTGTATATATTGTTCATATTACTAACCTTCTTAGGTACAGTTTTGAAGATTATCTAGTGCCAGTCCTCCACATTAAAATTCATATTCAAAATGCTCTTTTTTACTGTGTTCAAGCATCAACTATTGGTGCCAGTGGTAAGGACACAACTACTTCACCCACAAAGCAGACAACGATTTGTCAATATATACTAAGTCTGGCAATAGTCCATGTATGTGAGCTACCTAGTGTGGGTTGTTCTCACTATAAGAATAGTCTGCAAACTATCCAGTAAGTATGCATGGTACATTACAGCATTTCTTTTTCTCTTTACTTTTTTCTGTCTTTTAAGAAATTTAACTTATGACACATGATCTTTTGGTCTCACCATTGGAGAGTGACTTGGCTGCAACCATTAGCTTGCATAATGACTGCTTCATTGCAAGGCTCTCTAATATTTACTAAGCCTAGCATATTACAGTGCAACATCAAAATGGGAACAGGGAGATTATATAGCCCCAATCTTTCATATTTGAAACACAAACCACTGTTGTCAGTGGAAAGTATGTAACTGTATTAGCCACCAAGCAGACCACTTCACATAATGTTCTTCAGTTTTTGTAATTGTTTTTTTTTTTTTACAGATAAATCGACAAAAATGGCTCTTCAGAGAACAAAATGATGGTAAGAAGAAATTGTATCTTATATAATAAATGATTGAAAATCCTATTTACCATAGACCATGTCTACTTTAGTAATGGAAATTTAGTATATAAGATAAAATCTTTTAAAAAATATGTTTCTGCTTCGATACAGAAATTGAATGAAGACTATTAAAAATGAAAAAAGTTGCATAATTTAATTAAAAAAATCATGAATAATTATACACAAATGAAATTAAATTTTATTAAATTATTCTCAGTATTGATTTCAAATAAAATGTAAGTAAAAAATTAAATGAAACATTTTAAAATTTTATTTGGAGGTGTGGTTTTAATGTTCACTTTCTTGCATAATTTGTAAAATTGTATTTTACATTTTATTACTTCCCATCATTTATTTCTTTCTCCTTTTTACTGTGAACTTTATTTTTAAAGAAAAAAATATTTTTTTGAATTAATAAAATTTGAAATCAAATAAACTAAAGCTAAAGTAATATTTTCAATCCAGTTGCACAGTCCCTCTTTTACATAAACATAAATAATATAAATAAAAAAAGAGAAAATTTGAAAATATTTTGTCTATTATTTATATATATTATATTTATTTAAGTCAACTTGTGCTTCAATGAGCTTGACAAATCATCAAATGACCTCCTTTGGTATAGATTAACCAACTATGATCTTGGCAAGTCATGAATTCATTCTTCATCTGATGCTGCATAAATGTTATGTGCCAAAGTTATTTAACTTCTTCCACTTGTTCTGTCCATTGGGATTATGTTCCAAAATGTCCTGTGCCTCATTCAAGTGGGACACTCTTTAAATTCCTCTACAGACTGACTAAGTACTTTAGAAGAGATAGACAAATATCAGAGGTAACAAATCCAGTGATAGAATTAAACGTATATCAAACATCACCTTATTATTTTATATTCTAAACACACAAAAAAAACACCTTTATTTCTTTCAGTCATAATCACCAATTCCCATTGTAGGGCACCACATGTACTGTAGCTGTTGCAGCAGAGGGTGTGTCTAGGGCAAATTAGCTTGATGAAGCCCATCCCTTTTCAGGCGGATTTTGAATTCAGTTGTCATTCAGTTGCTATCTGTAACAAGGCGGAAAAAATTTGGATTATAGTAAAAAAGGTCAACTTTGACTACTATATCCACCCAAATCCACATCTGATGTCATAAAAAGATGGGAGGCATTACATTTGGAGCAACCCTCATTGTTGAATGTGTTGACTTTAAATTCCTTCCACCAAATTATGACTTGATTCAAATAGTTTTCTTTTATGGATTTCAGCAAAAGTGTTCAACAATTAATAGTTTATAATGTTCATATTTTTTATTCATTTATATATGTATGTAATAAGATTTGCAAGTGAATGCAGGGTCAGTGTACCCAAGAAATATTTATTTAATATTAAAATTATTTTAAATATACTAAATGAGTGAAACACTTCTAAAACATTTTATTTCAAGATGAAAATTTTTTATAAGTAATCAAATTGATGTCTAGTTTTTACGAAAATGGTTGAAGAAAACTACATTGTTTTTCTTACTTCATTATCACTGTTGAGTCTTTGTCCCAAATTACTACGAAATTGAAGCTTTAGCTGAGACTATAAAGAATAAAAACCTAAAAGAAATAAATATACTTATAGATGTAGGTAAGTTTATAAAGTTGATTTGCAGTAAAAGATCTTTGAATGTAAATAAAGATGACAGGATAGCTCTGAAAGATATAGTCTGACATATTTTTGAGACACCCACTAATTTATATCAGGTACACCCTTTAATATTTGCAACTGTAGTAAATAGATTGAAGTGCATAGTAGTCAGCAATATCATCTTTTGTTTATGTCCAGTCTTAGACATTAGCATTTAACATTTCAAGAAAAATTGCATATTTCACTTTGGAAGAATTGCCAGTAAATTTTTTTTTTAATGTGTCAACCATTTTGTCCCAGCTTTGTTGAAATGAACCGTTTTATTTGACAATGTTGCATGATGTACTCTTCTTTTCATTTCTATGTTTATCAATCAGATAGCATCATTTCAGTCTTTTTTTTTCTTTTCACAGTTTGTACTTTTAAAAGTATTTACTAAAATGAGAATTTGGTAATTCATTCACTGTAGCTGTCCTTTTAAAATGACATCCAAAGTTTTTGAATGTCATTTGCTGTTTGCCTTGTTTTTATCTTTGTATTGCTATCAACATTTGGATGAATTATCATAATGGAAGAAATTTGTTTAAATAGGTTTATTAAATAAACTGACACATTATTTTTGAAGGATGGAATAAGAGATACAAAACAGTCTTATTTCTATGTAGCTTAACAATTAGTAAATAAATCAAATACAAAAGTTAGGTACATAATGAGAATTTAATGGGAAAATATGAAACCTCAAACTTCCTTTGTGTGTGCATATTGACACTTGTAAAATCAAAAAGTTAGAAATTATTGATGAACTTAATATTTTATGGCTCTTTCATTTCAGCTTGTTTCAAAGATTTTTAGTTATAAAGATTTGATGCAATTTCTTTTCACACTCTTTCCTTGTCTTATTTTTAATTTTCCATATGAACTCAGATTTATAGTAACATTTGAACATTTTGCCATGACACTGATTTTCTTAATGTCAGTTTCATCCTAAAACTGAAATTCAAAAATCTGCTACATGAAAACATTTTTGTAATTCAGCTAAGTTCTTTTCTTACAAAAAATTAAAATTTAAGTTAAAATAATATTAAATTTTTTAAAATTCTTTTACCCCTTATTCTGCATTTTGTTCAATAAAAAAACAACTTTTCTATAAACATTTCAAGGCTTATATTATAGCCATTTTGTCATCTTTTTATTTAAAAAAAGCTATCATAAATTGATTTACAAAGTTGCATGTTTAACTTTGAAAAAGTTTCTTGCATATTAAAGATAAATTAAATTCATGGAATGTTTTAAAACTCAACAAACTTTTCAAAAATTTATATTCACTTTAACTTGAATAATTATTTATTGCCTGATGAAATAATTCTTTCTATAATGCAACATATATGAAATAAAGAAATCTCTTAGATATTCAGGTTCTTACAAGCAGATTAAATAGATTTCTTCTTAAAATACTTAAGTAATAATTGTGTTGGCCATATAGCTGTTTCTGATGTTTTTGCTTTGATTGAATATTGAAGAATGTTTTAAATAATTTCAGGTAAAACTGTTAATGTGACAAAATGTAAAGTTATAAAAATTATTTTTAATAAAAAAGATAATATTAAAATTGCATGAAAATTAAGAAAATGTTGGAATGTGTAAAAATTAATATAAAACTATTAAATTGTATGAAAAACTAATTAAGAAAAGAAAATTATAATGTTACTAACCCAGTTTCTTTTTCAAACTCTCAAAATGAAGCCAGATGGTTTATAAAAAGAATCATGAATAAAAATTGATGTGTAAAGACTTGAAAAAAAAGAGGCTCCAAATTGATGTTATAAAATAGCCACCAAAATGAAGCTAAACGGTTTAAACATTCTGTGGCAAAAAATTGCAAAGAGATTCAGCTTTGACAAATTTAAATTGATAACAGGCATTGTTTGATTGGATAGTGATTCTTGAAGTTTTAACCAATGGGGACAAAAAGTATAGGACCTCCATAATGAGTTGGGTTTTTGAGATGGTTTTGATTCACCTGTTTATTTTATAATAGGGAAAATTTTTAAAGATTGAACATATCAGGTATGTAAGGTCCTCTACTCTGTTGCTGAAAGGATTGACCATATCTGGCATGTAAAGGCAGTCATCAGGGAGAAGGAAATAGACCTCACCCAAGTGAGAAATGTTGTGACCTGGGATGATAAAAGACTTCTGCTACTACTATTATTACTGTTGCTGAAGAAGAAAAAGGAAGAAGAACCCTTAAATCCTATGAGAATTCTCTTTACTAAGAACGTTTTTTCTAAACTCACAAGTTTATCTCATATTTGAGAACACATGTTTCAGACATCTATTTTGTCTAAAGGACCCAGAAGATCAGCTTTGCCCAAGGTAGATCAATCCTTTCCCATCATCTTTGACTTTCAATTTCAACTTTCAATCTTCAACATTATGAATTTGTTAACTTTTTGAATTAAATCAATTTCTTTTGTTGCTAAGAAATTGATTTATATGAACACTTGCTCTAAAAGAAAGTTATTAAAATTTCTTTGTTGTTAAGGAAAAATATTTCTTTTACATGAACTGATGTTTTCTAACAGAAAACAGATTTGAGATGTGAAAAAATTGTTAACCTCCCTTGATAGTTTGAGGTGCACAAGGGGAAATTTTATACAAGACCCTCTATTGTATTTTTACAATTGGTATATTGTGAAAAATGTCTTGTTAATAAATGTTTGTTTCTTTACAAATTTCACTTTCACTTTGAGCAAGAATCTTTGTTTTTTTCATTAGCACCTTCAAAAGGTACTTATATAAGGAATGATAAAAGATTGTAAATCCCTGCTTCCCCTTGAAATCTCTTTCTTCTACTTTTTATAGAAAGCTAAATAAAACAGTGATTTGATTTCTTTGTATGTTCAACATTTATTGTCCAGTGTTGTTCTCCTTTCATTATGCTTCTAGTTGTAGTCATACAAATTTTGCCAATCATTTATTGTTTAAATTTTACTTCTGGCTCTAGACAATTTCTCTACAAATGCTGACATAGTTTGTCAGAGAAATGACAATCAAAAATTTCAAACTATATTTGTATGATGTATTAATAAATACAGATTTAATTCCCATATAACTATTTATAGAGACCAATCATATTCAATAAAGCATTGCATCTACAGCTACTAGCAGGCAGTTAGCCACCTCATGGGTTGCGATGGATAAGCACACACTATATTTTGTCTTTTCATTCATTTTTACTCACAGTTGTCCTTCAGAGCACATTAACTTTTACTAAAAATCACTTGTAACTTTTCAAAACTTTCTATAAGTAAAATTTATTTTCAAAATGAATTTTGAGAGTGCTTCATTAAAGTGTTATAATATTTATCATGCCTTTCCCAATTGCACAATATTTTGCATAAAACCTTTTTTTATATAGGAACTTGCCCAAAATATCTGCATTCCTTGGTCTTTGCTTAATACTACATCTATTAGTTCAATGAAAAGGTACTATGGACCATATATATATCAAATCCTAACAATGTTTAACATTTATAAGTTATATAGGAAACTTATTTCATCCCCTCTACTGCATTTGATCCCTTTAGAAAAATCTGAATTTTTTTAAGAAACAAAATATAAATCTGCACTGTGAAGTCAATAACAACAAATAAATCTTTTTCTGGCAATCTAAATACAAAGACCATAACAAACATTCTTCCTGCAACAAATACATTTATAGTAAAAGTTGTTAAAAAACACTTTAACAACTTTTTCTTCATATTTTCCTTCATATTTGCTGTATGAAATTCCAGCTTAAGTTTGAATTGCTCTTATGATAAAAGGATGTATTTAAGAAATAGGAAATCCTATTAGAAATCTCTAAAAGGAAGAACAATATAACAATCAACTCAGCTGATTCATTTTTTAACAAAATTTGTATTCAAATTTCTATGAATCTGCTTCAATATAAATAAGACATGGTTTTTAGTTTTTAGCTTTAGTTACTGTACAGTATAATACTTATCTAGCTCAGTTAGAACCCCTATCAAAATTCAAATTTAGGATTATGTCCCTTGAGCCTCGGGTTGTCCCTTGAGGCAGTACATTTTTTTAGAAGGTACTTATGGTTAATCCCTGTCACTTGACGAATTCACAAAAAGAAAATTTAAGACTTCTCATTAAACCGACACAGGATGATGTATTTACAGTGTGTTTTAAATTGGAAATTTATAAGATGTTGAATGCTGTCTTGTTAGATTTTTCAATAGGTGGTACTGACTCAAGATCATGCTTAAAAGACAAATAAAATGATTGGTTAATTCCTTTTAAATACCCTGAATAGGTAACATAAGAAAAACTTTGTGTTTTCAAACATTATTGCAGAATAAAATTACCTCCTCAATAGCTAAGACTTTTTAATACAACAATTTTATAAATGTTATAATTGCTATGAATTGAATATAAATCTTCTTTGTTGAAAAAAAAAATAACTCCTTTAATTTATATCAGCATAAAGAGGCTGTGTGGGAATTAGATGGCTCAAATTACCGCTTAATTTGTTACAATCACTTTCCCACTAATGCCCTTGGGAAAAACTTCACTACCTCTCTTTCTCCCCCCAGTTATGGGCTAAATAGCAGGATAGACTGAGTTTTGTAGTCTTGAGTGACAACCAGTCTAAGACTGTGAATTTCAAACCATGGAGAAGGCAATGGAAAATCATTTCAGTATCTTTCTCAAGAAGTCATGACAAATTCACAGATAATAATGAAACAATCTGTGGAGAGCCAGGATTTCTTGCATCCTGAAGGGACATAACATTTTTAAAAAATGTATGTTTATTTTACATGCCTACCAAGATGCTATTTTTAACTTTACTAAAACAGCTAAAAATTTATTTGTCAGTCATTGATTATTGACTGTTTAGACTTTTTTTTTTTTTTACTGGAGACATCTCAAAATAAAAATAGAAAACATTAACTATTTACAATGTGATGTCAAACTGCATCTATTACCAGTGAGTATATATAAAAAGCTTTTTTTCCCCCACCAGAATCAAAATTAGCAAACAAATGAACAAAATTTCAGCTTAACGAACATCTAAATGTACAAATCATCATGCTTACAGTGAATGACATCTGGATTCAAAACTAAACACTTGCTTATTATTAAAAGTATTTGGATAAATAGAAAATTTCAACAACTGCAGACACTGTTATAAAGAAGCTTCTTGTTAGTTGGTCAAAAGGCAAACATATTTGTTCAATGGTCAAATCACATTTTTATTCATAGCATCTATGATAGTAATTATTATCATGTAAGTCTCTTGAGAATTTTCACTGGAATTATACACTTGTAAACTAACAACTTCTCTATGGTTTTGTTTTAATATAAATAATGCATTTAATATAGCAATAATGAATGTTTGGAAAAGGCTGAGAAATATTTTTTACAACGGAAATAACTCCCATTATATACTTTCTTCCTGGCAGATAATTTTGGGGCAACATTTTGAATATGCAGACATTTGATTAACACTTCAGTTTGTTAAGCCAAAATCTTATAAGAAAATATTTATTCCCTTCTGATTCAACAGAACAATATTTTCAGGATATCACTTGAATTTTTTAAATAATGTTGATTAAACCACAGACCTGAAAGTTATTCTATAAATGATATGGACAAGTCTCCACATCTTTGTTTTTGATAGATTTCAGACAATGCATTCTTCAGGTTTCCTCAGATTTAAAAACAAGAAATATAGGTATCTTTACTAATTTGCTGAAAAAACAGCATAGCATGATGAAAAAGACCCCAAACTTAATAAAAACAAAGTTTTATCGTCAAATGTTTATTATTATTAAGAGAAAAGATCAGAGTATTTTTTCTTTTTTTTTTATTAAATTTTTTCATCCTTTCTCTCACATTCGAAATTTTGGTTAAATTTTTTTTTTTTTTTTTTACTTCAGTGGTCTACATAATATTTACCATTAGTGTTTTAGTGCCTTTTCTCAGGTGAAAAACACATTGATTTGGAAATTTTTGCAAAAATCAAATAATTTTTAGATTTTAATATAACTTTCACAAATTAATTAAATTATTTTAGACATGTTTTTTTTATCTAATTTTTTTAGAAAGTCATAGTAAAAATATATACTTTTTTTTACATCTTTTACCCCCCCCACTCCCACATTACTTAATTTTATGAAAACTTGAGAAATTTGACAGCATACCTTTTATTGATTATATTAGTTAAAAGCAGAAGTCTTTGAAGAATATAAATCGTTATTTTTTTTTTTTTGAAAATCGAATCCCAGTTACTGAAAATTCAGCTCTGAATTGTAAGATAAAAAACCAATAAAACTAACATATTTACATAACATAATTAGAAAAGCTATTAGTGGCATTTATGAATAATATATGTTAAGGACAATATTGACTGAAGCCAAAATATTTTTCCAATGAAAAATGAATTTTTACAAAAATTGTTTTCTTTTTTTTTCAATTTTAAATACAAAATTTGATAAAGTTGTTAAATATTTTAAAGTTAAGTTTCAATTTGTGCAGTTTAGGGAATGCCATTAAAAAGATCTATCTTGACAGATTATGAAATTGAAAGCCTATTACAATCTGCGATGCACATGTATTTTAAAAAGGAATTTTACGTTGTTTATGAGTCTGCATAAAAACTTTTTTTTTCAAATATATGGATGATCATAAGTGACCTTAATGTCACATGTTTTAAGAGTTGTTTATCTCGACAGCAATAAACTGAACTCAGAAAATGCTAGTTTTCATACTACAAACATGTGTTGAATTTTCTGACTTTGACCATTATCATTACATTTTCGATTGTTTTTTTTTTACATCCTATTTCAACAAATAATTTAATTTAATTTTTTAAATATAATTAATTTATTGTTTTTCAGTGAGAGACATAGTCCAGGTATTATTTTCATTTTTAGTTTCAATTCTAGGGACAGAAACAAAACAATATTTAGAAGATTTTTAATCAAAATTTCAAATGTTCTAAAAAAATGAAAAAATTTAATAAAGTAATAAAAAATACTTTGGTCTTTCCTCTTAATAATAATATAAACATTTAGACATTAAAAAAAATTTTCAAGTTTGGGGCCTTCTTTCATCATGCTTTTTTTTTCAGTGAATTAGTAGAGATACCTAAAGAAATATGAAAATACTATTCTAAAAATTATAGTAAAAATGATAATGTTGTATCTCAAAATGTCATGCAATTTGAAGTTTGTTTCTCAACTAATAAAAAACTAATTGTAAAGCAACAATTTAACAATATGCTTGCAGATTTTATTAAGAATTCATATTTCGAAACTGAAAATATTTCTAATTGTTGATGAAGTGAGATGTCAAAAATATAAAGGTACAATTAGTTTAAGGCTTGATTAATCTGCAGTCAGAATTGAATGCACTAAAAATCCATTTGTGTGCAAATACAGATAAAAAAAAAAAAAAGATAACCATATTTTTTTTTTTTGCCTTAAATGCAGTAGACTTAAATATATATTTTAGCTTTTATGTATTTTTAAATTCTGGACAAGTTGTGTTCAGTTTTGCAAAAAGATCCTTGGGGAAGGTATAAATCCATCTCTTCCCCTTCCCAGCTATGGGTTAAATAACAGGGCAGATAGAGCTCTCTAGCCCTAGGAGAAAGGCAATTCTGAATTCAAAACCAGTTGCACATGGGGCTGGCAACTCCACCCCATAAAAGTCTACTTGCTACAGAAACCATATGCTGTGGCCCTATAGTCCACAGGGAAGACAAATAACACTAAGTAGATGCGGATATATTTAAAAAAAATCTTATCTGTTAAACTAGTAAGTTTATTTGGTAGTGGCAATTTAAAGTAGCTGTAGTGATTTTGATGAAGTTCTGGTAATAATCAGCATTTACAATAATTATTGATATACAAATTTTAATTTGAAATTATAACCCAAAATTATTTTAAAAAAAACAACAAAAAATGCCCTTTTGTTATTAGCAGATTGATTTTGAAACTTTCAAGTAAATGAGTTCATAAAATTCTTATCACCAATTTGAATGCATTATTGTATAAATATTTACTATAAGCAGATATAACTTGCAGTCTGCAAAATTACTAAAATAGTATCAAACACACATTTATTAAAATTATTGTTTTTTATGTGCAATAATGAAGTTGTAAATTTCTAAATTGATTCTATTATTATTATTCTGGAAAATTAAATACATTTCAAAGTATGCAAAAAATAAAACTCATTACAAACTTTGTAGCCGTGAAATTCTTTATTGAAATCTAGCAAAGAGCACAATGATGAATTTAAGGCAGTAGCGGCAAAAGACATGGATAGATTGCTCTGGTGCCACAAGAAAACATTAGTATTATGTGTTTATATACATACACACACACACACAGACCCATAGAAAGGGATAGTGTGCATGTAGATTTTTATGTGGATGCTGATGAAGTATTTATTTCTTGCAAATGCTTGTGTGTGTGTGTGTGTCTGTATATATATATATATATATATATATATATATATATATATATATACACACACACACACGTGTGTGTGCATGCATGCTTGAATGTGGGTGAATGAATATATATGTGTGTATATATATATATATCTCACAGGTTTATAGGGAAGTAACTGGGTTTTCTTTCTGTGATATTATGCCATGCATGGTTACAGCAGCAGCAACAAAGTGTATATATGTTACACACTTGCATGCACGCAATAGGTTGTTGATAGCAAAGAATATCAAAGAAGAGAGAGAGAGTGTACATTAATGTACATAGAGGGAGTTAAAGAGAAAAGGAGGATAAATAGTTGAGGGATGAGGAAATGACTTTGAGCAATCACAAAGATGAGAGTCAAGCAAAAACAAAACACACATGAATTTATACTTTCCAAATAACATTTGCAAGAATTGGCATAATTTGGGAGCAAAATCTCTTGAACAAAAGCAATATTTAATTATGCAATAGTAAACCTCAAGATAAACAACAGGGCAGGAAATCATAGCAAAACATCTGAATAAAAAGGAATGAACTCTGAAGAAGAAAAGGAGAAAAAATCCATTGAAAATATAATTCATAATTGATACGTGTATATGTATCAGACACGTATGTGAAGATTAGTTAAAGCAAACAGTAAACTGGTTTGTCCAGTTTCTCCAATTTGACAGCAAACAGAATGTATTGATATGTATGTATAGGCACATTTCTTCAAATGCGTATATACACCCATGTCATGCAAGAAATTATATTGTATACAATCCACAAATTCTAAAAGGTGTATAGAATTGATTTCCTTGTTGACAGCTGCAATTATTATGGCATATACATTTATGATGAACACATGTTTTCATGTGCATATATGTGAGTGTGTGTGTGTGTAGATATAAAGAACATACAGTTAACTGCAATGCACATCATGTTCCTAATGTTCACATCATGTTGCAATTTATTGTATGTTTCTATGTTTCAATAACAACTTCTTAATATAGTATACAAAAAAGTTTTTTTTTATTTTTTTTTTTTTACAAAACTTGATTAGTGAATTATGAAACAGTTATTCCAGGTTTATTCCTTATCTCACCAAAAGATACTTCTTAAATAAAAGAAAATCAAAATATCTCTCCTAAATGTTGTCATGAATTTGACATTGAAATAGAAGTTTAATGAAAAAGTTCTCTTGTTCCTGACCTTTAACAATTATGATGATTAATTTATATTAAATGTAATTAGATGATTAATTTTGTGATTAAATTACTACAATCTATAGAAATGCACTTAATATATGCAAGAAGGACAATTCAGTTTGATAACACAAGACCTGATCAATTGCTCAAAATGAGTCTGACATTGCTTACTATAAAGGTTCCTTTAATAATTACAATTAACTTCAACATTTAATAAATGTTCCAATTCTCATTTCTATATCTTGCAACATTTTGTTAAAAAAGGAACCATAAAGGTAATATTTGAATATTTTTACATGCAGGCTAAAATATGATAGCAAAAGATTTTTTACACTTTTTTTTTTATTACTAAAAATTATCAAGAAACAATGCTAATTTGGTAATTAGAAGTTTGTATGTCCTTTTTTGGTGGATGAAGTAACATTTGGACTTTAATTTTTAATTTTCTTTTCAAAGCAAAAACTGAAAGTCTGTGTTGGCCATATGTGAAAAACAATTTTTCCAAATATTTTATGGCCCATTTGTAATTATTAGCTATGAAAAAATAGCTACAACATAATAGCTATGTCCTTTATTGTAAAACATTTACAAGTGATATGAAGAGGGAATATCTCTGATACTTTCTTTGTTTTATTATGTCTTTCAAAGAAAATTTATTAAAATAGGCATAATATTTTGAAGTATTTTCATAATTAATTTTGCATACCAAAATAAGAAAATAAAAATATAAATTAACTATTGTTTTGTAATATTTGATTCCTGAACTATTTTTATTCTGAAATAAAAATGAAATCTGTTTGCTTTTCTGTGTATTTATGAAAATACTTATTTCTTCATGAAGTCTAAACAAGAAAATACTGAAAATTCATAGTTTTATACTCAGGTAGTTATGAGTAAAAAGCAGTATTAACACTTTATAATAATAATAATAATAATAATATATATGTGTGTGTGTATATATATATATATATATATATATATTAAATTTGATTACATTTAAAAACCTTCATCCACTCACACATATACAATATCCATGTAAATCACTTGGCACTCTTAGGCTAGAAAAGTGAATTTACACAATAAAAAACTCAACTAGTTCATAATTAATTCTACTCCCCCAAATAAAAATCTTTTGCATTCAGTTTTCTTTTTAAAAAGTAATACTGTCATGGACGTTTAAGATAACATCTTTGTGTTATGACTTCTAATCAAATGAAAGAAATATTTTCAAAAACTAATAAAGCATTGGTTATTGTTATCATTAGATAACTGAAAAGATATATTTTTTAAATCTCAACTCTATTTTATTCTTACAAACTCAGAGGTGTCCATTGATTCATATGTATAATTATTGAATAATGAAATTTATTTTTGATTTAAAATAACATAATTTTAAAGGTTAGCTCTTTTCTCTCTCAATATTTGTATGACTGATCAAATAACAAAACTGAGATTTCTTTTTTTGTTTCTTTTAATGAATATGGTATGATGTTTTAAATTATTTGCAAGTGCATTAACTTTCACATTCTATGAATTAAGTATAAGAGTAATAAAAATAATAATTACATACTCTATCTAGAGATTACTATAGTAATTTATTACCAGGCACTTGCATGCATGCAAGGATTTTGTGTTAATATCAAACTGAGTTTCATTTTGGTTTTGTGATTTACTGAATAACTTCATATTTTATTCAAAGTTAACAGTCTTTGCAAAAATTGATAGAGATGATAGATTTTGGAGCAGATCTAAAAGTGATTTGATAAATCTTGAGTTGTCAATCTTGACTGGTCGTAGTGTAATCGTTTGGACACATTCAATACCACATTCATCTCATTTTGACTAATATCAGAACTGAAACAACCTCAATGATAGCAGTGTCTCTGAAAACATCACATCATTTTCTTAACTGATAAACATAAGAAAATAGTATCTTTGATTGTAGGTTAATAGCAGATTATTACTAAATATATTTGGAATTATGGTAATGACTCAGAGACAAATGCAATTACATTGCACACTGATTTGGATGCTATAATGCTCATTTTAGTCAAGAAAATATTATAATATTGAAACTTGTTAGACTTTAAAAGATAAAAAAAAATTAGCAAAGAATTAGAGAAAATTTTTATTCATTGTTCTTGATTTTTTTTTTTTTTACAATGTCAAAAATTCATTCAAAGTAAAATTTTGGAATGTCTAATGCTTAAAAATTAAAAAGGATATTTGTGTGATCATTTATAATTTTTATATTGCAATCTTTAAATTATTATCCAACATTGTTTGGATACTCCAAGAATTCAATTTATCAAGACAAATATATTTATGACATTTTTTTTTTTGCTTTCTTCAATGTGGAAGAAAAAAAGGGTTAGAATACTTTTCATTTTTTTAAATTTCTGACTAGCAATTTTAAATGTGATGCCTAAGCATTTAATTTTCCCTTAATTTTTTTCAGTAGACAAACAAGTTTATTTTTTGTCTCTTTTTTCTTAATTAAATTCACTCTTTGTTAAAAAGTATTAATTCTCAAATTATTTTTCCTGTCAGGAGAAAAATCTTAAAGATGAAAAATAAATCTTTAAATATTTTTTATAAAATAGTGAAAATTTTCAGTGTAAGATTAAAATCATTTTCAACCATGCTAGATAATGGGCTCTAGACAAAAATAGGCATGTTTTATAATAAAAATTTTGTATTTTAAATTTCATGTCTTCACAATCTTTCATATTTCTTTTAAAATTCTCATTTACCTTTTTTGTAGTAAGCATATAGCTTTTTACATTTTTTTGACAATATCATTTATTTTTGTTTACATCCTCATGAGATAAGTAATGAAATCAAAGCTATCTTTAGCTCTAAACTTGGTTTTATCAAATTAAAATTTTAGCACCATTTTTAATTTTATAGAGGAATGTTTTGCAAGACATACTGAATTTATTTTACTTTTCTAATAATGTATGCAGAACCAAATAAATGCAGTAAATATTGTTCTGCAAGGTTGCAATATTGCCAACTTTTCTTTTGTAACAGCTGATATATTAGCAATTTTTAAGTCTTTTCTATCAGTCTTTAATATAACAATCATTTTTACCATGTCAAAAAAAAATAACTAAAATTTGGGAAAGGTTTTCAAATATTCTGTTTCATATACACAGATTAAAACATGTAGTTTTGTAATGGAGTACATTGGAAGAGTCAAGTCAAAAACATTGCTCCAAATTACAGGGATTAGTTATTTTGTCAAATGTAGCTCATTTCAAACTGAATGTTATTGGTTATTTCAGTAAAAAGTAATCAGTTGTTTTTAAATGAGAGTATGTCCTTAAAATATGGTTATTGGTTATCAATAATTGACTAACAAATTAAAAATATTGTTAACTTTCTTAATATTTAGATTGCTAATACATTTTCAGGAATTACTTTCCTTGTTTTAAAATAGTCTGATAACCATAAGAATTTTCTAAAGCAATGAATAATTTTTCTCTTTAAACAGTTGTTTACAATACTTATTTAAATGACATCTGAAGAAATTAAACTGGAAAATAGTTTAAGAGAAATAGGGAATAAGTATCTTTTTTTCACCTTAAGTTTCTAAATGCCTTTGTCTTTTTACCTCTATGAGATTTTCATCTTGAACTGTAATAGAAAAATATTTTTTTTATATTTTGTGTTATTTTTGGTAAAACAGTTTTCAGTAATTTGTAAAGCATGTATGTAATCTAAATATTTTACCTAACTGGCTCCCCCCTCCCCCGAAACTGTTTTACTTTTTTCATTTCATCAGTTTCTTTTTATATAAATTTCTCATATTTGTTTGTAAATCTCATAAGACTGTGTTAGCAATTGTTTGCTTTTGATTACTGGAGGATGACCACTGTGTTGTAGTAAGCTGATTTGGGTGTTGGTTTCACATCATTTTTTTTTCTAAACCAAGGTATGATAAGAAGGTGGCTACAAACAGGGTAAACATTTCAATTAGAGCTTATACAACAGTTAATAAAAATAATTACAGAATAGTGACCAAAGTCAACTCAACACCTTTGTAAAGAATTCAGTCATTTAAATGTAAAAAAACCCATTACAATATGAAAAAAAATTGATTGCAGATATTATCTAATAACAAATTGAACCAGATTGAGTTATATAATTTTTGTAAATAATTTCACTATACAATTGACTTAGCTTTTATTTTTTTTTTTTTATAAGACAAAAAAAAATTGGAAGAATTGTTTATATTTGTTCTTTTTTTTATTTAATTTCAATAGGCATACATTTAATGTTTTTGTCTTTTTTTTCTTTCTATTTTTGGTCTCTCTTCTAACTCTACTTTAAAATATTTAATGAAATATCAGCGATTTTAAAAATCTTTTTTAAGAGAATGAAAGAAAAATCTATCAGTTTTTATTTTTTTAATTTGTCCACAATTTAAGGTAAAAATAATGACTCATTTTGTTTTATATATTTTTAGCAGAATGGAACTAATTTTGAAAAAGTTTATTATGATGGAACAGAAAACTATTTTGCTATGTAGTCTTATGAGACTAAAACTATATCAGGTCTCATTCCTTCTTATACTTTATCTCAGTTTCTTAATTTTCTATTATTTTTAATATTTCATAATTTTGTTCTTGATTATCCACTTTTTTTCATATTCCTATTAAAGCCAATTATTTCATTTATTTTGGAATGGTAAATACTGAATTTAAATTCTAATTTTTCTGACTAATTAAACATACTCCAACAAATGTGAAGTTAGCTTATTCCTATAGAAAACAAAATGTTTTACATCATATATAATAGTTGACTTGGTATCATTTTCTTATCTTTTATACATATATATATAGATTTATCCTTTCTAGGAAATTTAGAGAAAATATCTTTTAAACTAACACTCACACATATACTTTTTACAGTTAAATCTTATAATATAAGCTAATGCCAAATATTTATTCAAGACTATACCTATATTCTTCTATCGAGCAAATTCTTATCCTGAAACTTCTATCTTGTCTACCAAATTATAAGCTTATGACCAACACTTTTTCAAAATTGAAAATCCCATCACATATAATTACTTTAAATGGTGAAAATAGTATAAACAAAAATGTAATTACTTTAAATGGTGAAAATACAATACATTGAAGTATCAATGTAAATTAGTTTAACTTTAATGAGATCCTGAAAAACAAAATGAACAAAAATTAAGCTTTACACATGAGAGATGTTTAAAAGTAACTGTCATCTATTAGTACCAAAGTGATGAGATTACAAGATTTAACTACAAGTAATAAAAAAAATCTAAAAAGGAATATTAGCACACTAATAATAAAAGTTTCTTCTTTGAAGAATTGAATCTTTAACAGCTCCAGTTTAATTTTAAGCTCTTAATTCAATATGAAGTGATTTGCAAAAAGAAAAAAATGTTAGGTATCTATGAAATAGTCACGCTATCAGAATGTTATGTCTATTCTCAAATAACTGAGTAAAGA
>CAHIKZ030004771.1:1310000-1521506 GCA_903632075.3 Acanthosepion pharaonis
CGCTTTTCTTATGCATTTTCCTTATCATAACAGTGTATGAATTTACTCAAGTTCTAAAGTTTTAAGCAGTCAATAGTTTGAAAACATCATACAGCAGCTATTTCACTAACATATTATTATTGAAATAAGCTGATTGTCCAGAAAACCTTCATGAAATGAAATTTATAAGAGCATTTAACTGGTAGAAAAAAATATTCAAACTAAAAATAGGTTTTACTTCTGGGTAAAATAATATGCCAAAATTAGACATTAAAGAAATAATTTTACTTTATATAGGCTTTATATTTAAATGAAATATCAGCCACTATTAAAATTAATTTGATGTAGTTAAAGTGAAATATTGTTACATTTTCATGAATTGAATTTAGATTATAATTAAATCTTTTGGTCTTTAGAGGTGCCAAAAAACTGGCTGAAAGTCTTGAAAAAGAAGAATTTAAAAATTTAACAAGTGAAATTTGAATATTCAAAAATATTAATAAGTTCTTGATGAAAATCTGTTTGTGCTCATACTATTAAAGGTTTTCTATTTTTTTTTAAGGAGATAAAAAAAATGAAAGAGTTGTATGTATTAAGACAAGAAATAAGTTTTTTTGTTTGTTTTGTTTTTAAGTTTACATTACTAATGTGCCCATGCAGAAAGATGTTGGTTTATGTATGTAAATTGTAATTTTTGATTGAGATCAATAAGAATTTAATTAAGACAAAGGCAATTAGATGATACTATACAATATGAAAGAAGAGGAACTAGCATGCTTTAGAAACAATAGGTTTATTTTCTTCCCTTGGGTATGAAATATTAAAATGACAGGATCATTTTAACATTTTTGAACACCTTATTAGAAAAATGTTGCCCACAATAATTATCATGTGGAATGAACTGGCTATCTCCTCTTCATTAACCATATTTATCACCATCTAATAATTTCTGCATAACAACTAAGCAGTCAGCTACTACAACAATATTTTATCTCTTGCAAGTCATTTTTTTTTTTGTAGTGAGAACTCTTTTTACTATTTTGGTAAGTCTTTTGTTTTCCTCAAAGAAAATAAATAATGCTATTTTATGAATATATTGATGTCCATACTTTTATACATACACAGAATGCATTTCAGATTGCTTACATATATTTGCCATTGAGACACCTACACTATAATTACAATATTACTAAATGGCTTAAAGAAGCAATTTCATATTTGCTAGTTTTTTTTAGTCCTCATATAAAGGAACAAATGATGAATAATAAAAAAAGATGAATGTGATTACAACTGAAGGTTTCAGCTGGATACAACATATTTGTTTATGATATAAAATTAAAATAATTCTAGTTTATCTGTAATGCGTGTAACAGTGTATTATATATATATATATATATATATATATATATATATATATATATATATATATATACACACATATCACCAATTTTTTACCTCTTTAAGTAGTTATGCAGATTATTTGCATTCAAAACTTACTTTTTTTATAGATTCATTTATTTTACAAAACATTCTCACTCTTTTGTAAATTATATTATAGTGTGTCCATTTATTGAGAAAAACTTGGATTGTAGGTTTCTAAATTTCCTCAATATTTATCATTGTTTAACATCTTAATTATGATCATTATTGAAATAGTTTTTGATTTTAACTATCCTGAGTCAGTATATACAACCAAGTATCTTCAAACTTGTGTTTCTTTTACAGGCCATACATCATGGCAATCACTTTTGAATAACCTAAAAGACTATTTTAAAATGTTTTCCAGTGATAATCTATTTAATCATCATGCCATTCATAAAAAATAAAAAATTCTATGACTCAATCTGAGGTAGAGAAAATTAAATTTTATGATGTTTTTGTCACACTTTGTCTTTTAGGTTATAAATGTACGTTTCATAAGATTAGAAATGCATGATGAATTGACTACACAGTGGCTTAATAATATCAGTAATAAGTGGGTAATTAGAATAAATATTGCAAGTGTCAGGTTACTGTTTGAGCAGAGCCATGAATTTTCTGATTCTAGGCTTTATAAATGAAACTAAAAATACAAGTGAGTGTAAGTCCTTATTTTCTCCAGTTCTATCAGCAGAAATTAATAGCAATCACTTTGATCAACCAGTGCTAAATTGATCAAAGTTATTAAAGCTTTTTACAAGTTTCTAATTGTAGCCTGTTGTCTAGTGAATGAAAGAAAAATGTTAAATGATTTATAAAGTGTCTTTACAATTATTTGTTTGTTTTTCTCTGGTCCTCAGTAATAGAAAAAAAATAAACATTAATAATGATTTTTTCTTTTTTATATATATATAAAGAAATAGAAACATATTGAAGGAAAAATATGCTGGCTGTCTAGTAGACCCACTGTGTATATTTACATTATTAGTAATCAAAGTGATTTAGCTTATTTCAGGTTGAAAAACCCAATCAACAAACACATCCAGAACATGAGATTAATTTAGATGGAAGCATGTCAAAGGCATGCCAAATACAATTCCTTAAATTGTAACCATTGACTTAGTTCACAAATATGCACACCAAGCTGTCAGAACACTAACAGCCTTTCCTACTACAATAAGGCAATGGTTTAACATTTGTTTAAGTTACTATCTATCAATACCAATGGCAAGGTGGTCTTAAAACCAGATGATAACCAGCGGTTAATACACAAGGTATATATTACACAAAAAAAAAGGATTTACACAATAGAGTGGATCATTGACAAACTCAAATATCACAGGCAATTTTTAAAAACTTTTTCTTTTCATATTTCTCAAATTCATTTATTCATAGGAATGATGTCAATGTCTTCTGCAGCACCATATTTTGAACCAATAACAGAAACAGCAAAATTTCTTGTTAGTTTTTTTAATTTTTTAAGTCTCTTGCACAAGCACCGGGTTTTTAATTATGCAGGAGAATTTTATGTCCAACAGAGGATCATCACAAAACACAGAGGTTTATGTGTGTGTATACATACATACATACGAGTGTATGCCTGCATGTATGTGTATGCATGATTAGTTCAAGTAATGTTAGTAAATTTGTTTTCTGAACACTGCTCCTCATCTACAATTTGTAAATAAAAAATAATTATCAAATCCACAAAGAAAAAGAAGAATCATTTCTAAGAAAGTGTCAGATTAAAATGGAGATGACTTGGAATATTATTCCAAGAGTAGTAAAGTCAAATTGATAAACATGAAAAAACAATTTCTTTTTTTTCTGTTGATATCTTCATGTGATATCAAATGTAAGTTTCAAACTTAAGAGAAACAACCATAGAGCATTTAGAATTGACAAGGTTGCCCTCAATTGAAATGTTTCATCTTTATTATAATATTTGATAAAAGAATATGAACTACAGCATATTCAACCAATAAACCATAAATAATTACATATTTCCAGACATGTTTTTGACAACTACCTGTAATACTATTCCACTTTTTAAACACCAGACTTGACTGAATTGAACTGCAGAGACTTCCAATATTTCTGATTGCTATCAGTTAAATTTTGGGGAGACCATCCAATTGCTGCTATATAATTTAAATGCAACTTTTATTAATGCAAGAAATATAAAGCTGACAGGTGCCAGTAAAAGTTCATTTATCCAATGCCAATAATTATGATCTTCATTTCAGCATATACTTAGAGTTTTAATGCTTCAACAATCATATTTATTCTAATATGTAGCATCTTATATTATTATAATGCATCAATATTCCTAAGACAGTGTTAGATTTTACACACAATCTGCAATCCAAAAATTCTTTTTATTTATAAGCATATTTTTGGTTTTATTTTCTTTAAAAGGAGAAAATAGAAATAAGAAAATTAAAAAGTTTAAAAAAAAATAAGAACAGTTTATATTCCTATGTATGTTGTTATGGATTGTCCATATGTAACTGATAATTCCTGATATTGCCTTTTTCATCAGAACTTTGGAAAATTATGACTTTTAATATTTAAAAAAGTTTACAGTGATATTTTATAGCCTTTCACTTTATTGAAAATTTTTGCTATACATGACCAGAAATGCAAAAAAATGAAAAGTAATGTAATTTTCTTTAACAGAAACAAGGGACTATCCTTATTAAAATATTGTATCTATTGCAATAACTTATCTGTTTTTTGTGCCAACAAAGTGAAATACCATAAAATAGAACAAGAGCTAAAGTTAGAAATTAAAAATTTGAGAATAGTTGCATAAGATAGATGAGAGAAACTTTAAACCTAAAGAAATATTTTCATGCTTCTAAGATAGAAACTGGGTTTTCTTCTAAAGCAAAATTCCATCATAATAATACTGGAAAATTTATGTAACCCTTTTTAGGGATTAAGAGTGCAAAAATACATCCAAAGTAGCAAATAAAGGCAACTTGAAAAGGGATTTCTTGTTTTTTATCAATTACAATTAGAATATCCTACAGAGGTAATGAAAAACATTTTTCTGAGTGTATACACAAGATTTGTCAATGTCTTTACATTTAAAAATCATTTTTGTTCTATTTTCTCCAAATTATTTATATAAAGTTAAAAATTAATAAGGTATACAAATTGAAAGGATGGAAAATTCATTTAGAATAATGAAGCAAAGGAAAGACAAGGAAAAATATTAAAGATAAAAAAAAGTTATTCAGTTTATGCTTTTTTTATTTTTAGAAATTTCATCACTTCACAATTGTTTTATTCATTTGATGTTTCTTCAACATCAAAACTGAAAGCCTTCATTATGAAATGCATTTCAGTATTGCAGCAGAATACAAGTTATATGAAAAGAAATTAGTTATCTTGTTAAAAATTGTTCTGGAGTAAATCTATACTATCAAGAAAAAGATAGATCTCTTCATAGTAGAAATTGTATATTTGGGTTTTAGTAGATTTAATGTAACAAGTCAAGCTGAATAAATTGAAAGGCAAATTTATGAGTGATTAAAAAAGAAATGTTCATGTCAGGAGGTTTCTGGTAAGAAATAAACACTGCTATAGTCAGTAAGCTATACTGAAAGCAAACAATTTGCTTACATGAAAGCAGCTCTTGGCACATTTTATGTCTATACTAAAAAGTATTGTTTACAGATACTTCTGTAGAAATGGAACAATTTTGTTTGTTATAGCTACAAAATGAAATCAAGTAATAAGAAAAAATGAAACTCACATTTTATATGAGTTGGTATTCTGAATAGTTTTCAATTTTAGATCAAAATAACAGAAATAAAATTAAAGAGTATCAAAGGATGAAGTACAGAAATATCAAAGTTGCAATATTTTTTTATAGCTTTTTCAACAAGAAATAATTCAAAATAATCATTTTTAAACTCTGAAACAAAATAGCCACATCATTTTTAATGTTGCTTAAATAAAGACTCCACAAAATTATATTTCAAAGTAATACATTGTGATACTGTATTAATTATTTTACTGCTGAGTTTGATAAAAACTCTCGCAGAAAAGCTATTAATCAAAATGAGAAAAGCATACACTCATAATGATAAAAATTATTTACAGAAATGTTCACTGTTTTAAGTCAGAAAGTATATGAAAAAACATTGATAGATGAAACAATTTTTTAAACTTGACATCGATGCTTGAGAAGATTCATAAAAAAGAAAATTCCAATTCGGATTTCATTAGTGCTGAAGTGGATTTTTTTCTATTCCCTCAATTATTATTAAGTAAATTTTGTAGACTTTAAATCATTACAGCCTAAAGACTTCATTTCAAATAAGCATTAATCTTATTTTATTAAATCATGATCAAATTTAAGCCTCAGTTCTGTTTTCTATAATACAAGAATAGAGAAAAAAAAATAAAGTGAATAGAGAAAGATTAAGGTAAAAATGAGTTTTATAAAACTTCTTCCTTTTAAAATAGTTTAGCTTAAAATCCAAACTAAAGGTCAGTGTTGTAAATCTCTGTTAGAAATAAAAGTTACAAAAACCTTTTTGTAAGACTTCAGAAAAACAGGAACTGGCTTTGCCCTATGATTTTGTGATGAACCTTTGTTTTGGTATGAAAAATGACAGCTTACTAAAGTTATATTGCCTTCATATAGATTTGTTTATACAGTGATTGTGATTAATGAGTTTCATTCACATGGTATGGCAAATATATCATTAAACTGATTTTGATACTGCACTCAGAAAGTATTTAAAAAGTTACCAAAAAAAAAACATCCCACTCAAAGATATTTCTTATGCATAAGTACACGTTATTCCATTAATACCATAGATTATTTTTTTATTTTTTTTTTTAAATTATAAAGTTAATTTGATTATATTTTTTGACTGTCCATAGTACAAGCAATGAAAAAAAATCACATGACTGCAACTGAAGTATCAACACCAACCAGGTGAAGACGACAATGGACGGCAAACATAAAAAGAGAATGCTTTGTATAATGGAAATTTTAGTTGTTGACATTTGTCAAAGCAACTCTTTTGTTCCAATGAATTTATTATTTCTTAGTCAAGTAATTTTCATTATTCCCTTTTAATGAAGGAATTTATTTACTGAATTATACAGCAAGATGTTGCTCATGCCATAACTTGAAAGATTTTCTTTCCCCCAAACTAGTATTTTTTTTTAATTAACATTAGTTTTATTTTTTTAGTTGCAAATACTAATTTGTATTTTATGCATTCTAATTTATGAGCACCAGGTGATAGTTCTTTCTTCTTTTCTTTACATTTTATTATGCATATCAGCAAAAATTAATTTTGATTTTTTTTTGTACCTTTCAAGGATCAATAAGTAAATGCTTATATAAATATTGATAAGCTCTTTTAATATAAGCTGATTTGATCTACTTGTGTGATAATAAGCATTTAACTACAATTTATCAAAAACAATATCTTCTATTGTTTTATTAAGATGTTTAGATAAGATTAAAGAAAAACAAAACAAGGACTGTATTCAGATGACAGTACTTTAAATTCATATGAAGAAAATACCTGATATGACACATGAAGATGAACAGAGGAATAAATAAAAAAAAAAATGTGGCAACAAGTTATACAGAAACTCAACCATATTTCCATCCTAACTGAATAGATGTTTCATATAATGCATGCTGAAAAGTCCATCTTATGAACTTTTGTTGTTAGCCTTTGAGTAAAATGAAATATTTCAGCAAATTGGAAAAGGCCAAAGTGCTGGTTCCATTGTATCCCCACATTGTTAATCAGATTCAACTTTTAAATTTCAATCTGAAAAGCTGACAATACCAACAAGATGCCATACATCTGCTTGCAGATTGAATATTTTAGAAATCCACAGTGCAGTGTAAGGAAAAAGCAGGCTGACAACAACAATCACAAATGTGGCTCAGATGAATAACTAATGATCTACCATCTTATCAGCAGTAATCATCCCCACATAGATTTAGCAGTTTTTACAAATTAACTGTTATATTTTCTTGAAGAATGTTATTTTGATTATTTATGGCAGTTGATTTTGGATTAGAATCAAGAATCCAAGTGGCAGAATTCAACATGTTCAGAAAACTTTCATAACGTTCTATTTAAATTTTGATTCATATAAACAAAGCCAGAATAAAGAAAGATTTCACAATTTAAATTTGAGTAAGCTACTCAAGATAAAAGTGACATTTTTATTTTGAAGAAACAAAAAGCAAATGAAAACTTGATGACTGTTTTAAGGGGAGATGACTGATTCAAAAAAGAAATATCCAGTTTTATTTTCAACCAAAATATGCACATCTCAAATTAGAGTAACCTTTTAGATTAGCAGAGTTGAAGAACTATTTAAGAAAGGAACAGACTGTTAAAAATAGTGCAATGCAAACTCAACATTCAGTCAGTGTTTTCACAATAATAATTGTATTAACTCATTTTTGAAAAATTTCCAGGATACATTTATAATAAATACACAATATGGATTTCAGCTTATAACAACCGTTTTCATTAGAAATATTTACAATAGCTTATTTGGTAGTGTGAGATTTTATTATGCGACTCAAGGATGGTTCATTTTATTTATATATATATATATATATATATATATAGAGAGAGAGAGAGAGAGATTGATTTTTACTTTTTAATTTCAGATATATAAAGATTGCCATGTGTTGTTAGAAAGATAAACACAATATTAAAACAATTAAAAAGGGAAATGTAAAACAATGACAAAAAAACCCCCAAACACCTGAAAGCAATCAAACTGCAACTTTTAATTAAGCATCATAAAGAGAAACCCATAAGCTGAGCAAATAAGCACATGAAAACTAATTTCTCAACAGTAAAATCTTTTCATGATGAATATAGAGTTTCATTGGATAAACCTGATGGCTAGGCTAGAGGTTGGGTCTTTTATGGAAATAGACAACCAACACAACTTAGAAATAGCTGATGGGGAGGTGGAATAATGTTTAGCTAGATTAAAAATATATAGGTTCCTTAATGGTTGATAATCATACTTAGATGAATACAGAGAATTATTAGTTCTTGGATTGTTGTGTGTGTATCTGTGTGGTACACATTGCAAACAAGAAGCTTCAAACTAGAGTATATTCAAGACAATGCCATTCTACACTCTACAATGGTGAGTATTGCCCACCTTGCTAAAAATGGTTTCAAAGATAGCAAGTTAATGGAATGCCCCTTTATCTGCATCTCCAGATATTTTAATATAACAGAAAAATTTTGGTTCATCACTAAAAGAAATATATATGGGAATAAAAAAAACAATATTCAAGCCAAAAAGATCTCTGAGAAGTAATAAATTGTTGCAAGTTAATGTCAAAAGTGTACAAAAGTTAAAATCAATGATTTAAAGATTGATGAAGGTTATAGAATGTCAAGGCATCCATGTTAAAGTAATAATTCATTCAGGTATTTCAGATAGTATGTTAATAAAATAAATATTTCTGTAGCCTAGATCTTTTAGCTTTATTTATAAATAAAAATTCATGTTTCATTTTGTTTAATAAAACCTGACAATCCCCCAAAAAGTTGCATCAATATTTTTAATGGAAACAGATATTGTTTAAACTGACATACATTGCTCATAGAAATATATTCTGAAAATTAAACCAATATTAATTGGTTAATATCAATTTTGTGAAAAAATTTATTTATAGACTGATTATACTATGACTGCTACCCAAAATTTCTTTAACTTGCGTGACCTGGCAAGTGAACTTTATTTTCTTCTTACTTTCTGAAGAAAAGTTTGAACTGTTAATGGCATAGACATCCTGTAAAAGAGTAACAATATATATTTTGAAGATGCTTACTTATAAATTGACAATAAAATAATAAGCACATTAGATCTGTTTAATATTTTGAACTAAATGTGATTTATAAATAAAAATGAAACTGAAAAGTTAGCATAAACTTCATAAAATGCATGATGAATTTTCTCAGCTACTGAATTCCATATAGATTCATATTTAAACAAATAATTTTGCAGGACGAGCATCTTTAATAAAATTTAATAACGTGATATTATTTGAATAAATGCTAAGAAACATCTTAAGATTAATTGCGTTAATCTTCATTAACTAAATTGGACTAATTACTTGAGTATACCTTTCCAGATAGAAGAACAATTTTCAGACATTTTGATAGACATTTTCTTTGGACAAACAATATACTCATTTTTAGCCAATTTCATAAGCAGCATTTTTAAAAATTTAAATCAGATTTCTTTTCATTTATTTATATGAGTAAACATTCTGTAGAAATCATTTGGCAAGTTTTACTCTCTGCATAAATATTAAAAAATTGAAACCTAATTTCAGTTCAGCTTCCCTCTTCAAATAAAGATTTTGAGCAAGAAGCACACAATATTGAGCCTGTTTGAAATACTTTCAAATTAGATTTATTATCTGTAAATAATGCATTCTTTTACAAGGTCTATATTTTTGATAATAAGGAGTAATAAAATGCATATTAGTTTCAACCAATGCTTACTTGAAAGGAAAATCTTATCAGCATAAATATGAAAATAATGGTTTAGAGCTAGAAACTTTGACATCAGTTGTAATTTTGGGTGTGTTTTCCCTTTTTGCAAGAAAGCATTTTTGTTATAATCAAATAATTGCCGGTAAATATTTTCACTTTTATCTAGAAAGTAATCATAATTTGTACTGAAAATATCCTAAGATGTTCCTTTAAAATTAATTGTCATTAAAGAAAAATGAATAAGTACTTTGCCTTTAAGGGTACATTATGAAAATATCTTTCAACTCTTGCTATATAAAAAAAATAAACAAAATAGCATTTTAAAAACAGAACAAAACTCTTAAATTTGCATATAAATGCAACAAACTGGAAAAACCTTTATATTAGTATTAGAAAATTTTATTTGAAGACTTTTTTTTTTAAATTTTCAAGACAGTTTTTGTGTTTTGAAGTTTTTCATCAAGCAGAAAACTGTAAGAATAGGACAGTGTTGTTTTGATGCCCCCATCAGTATTAGAATTTAAATTTTATTACAAAAAGAAACAAACAAATGTTGAAGAAATATAATGAGTATGTTTTACAGGATATTCACTCAAATTTCATATAAGTAGCAGTTTATGCTTAAAAGAGAAAAATTGAATATACAAAAGATTCTTGCACTTATTAAAAAGGAAGAGTTTTATAGACATGCACACAAGGAATGATTAAAATGTACACAAATTTAATGAATTATGATTGTTTCTCCATAAAACTTATTTTTTTAAATTTCCTTTTTTTTCTTTCTTTTATAATGGATAAAAAACTAATTTTGAAACCACAAAATAGGAAATTTTACTTCAAACTCAGCCAAATATAATGCTTCCACTATGGAAGAATGGGGCAACAGTCATCAAATAAATATGTTTCTATAATTATAAGGAAAGGTTAAGTAGGATATTTGAAGCAGAATAAATAATTTGTATTACTACAGCAAAAGATAATCACCAACTCCAAACTTTCAAAAAATAAGATTTTGCTACATTTTTTCTGGATAATCACTACTACCACCGGGAATACATTTAACTCAATAAAAAGAGTAAATTCTGAAAACTTTTCTTTCATAGATTCTTCCAACGTACCTTAAAACATTCCTTTTAAGCAAAAATGCTTCCCATCAAATCCTTTTTATAATTCTGTAAAAAGTGATATATATATATATATATATATATATAAAAAAAAAGTTTCTCATTTTTTTATTTATTTATTTTTTCTTTTTTACATACACATCTGCACATTCATGAATTTGGCAGAGAAAGCATATATATATATATATATATATATATATATATATATATATATATACGATTTTTTTTTCTTTTGTTACCAAAAGAGAAGAGACATGGGTAACTTAATGCATAATGTGAAATGTCCGTTTCATTCCAATGTTCAATATCAGTAAATTTTATTAGAAAATATAAAGATAATAATTCCATTAAAAGAAATTAAAGTGGTTTTCTCTATGTCATAACACATATGCATGTGCGTATGTTTATGAGTAGCTCGAGTACAAATGACATAATCCATAGATCTGATTAATAAAACGGTTTCTATAGAATATGGCAAGATATTGGTTCATATATTATACTGTAAAGATAAATTACAATATTTTCAAATTAGACTAACAATGGGACTAATGTTTTCAATAATTTTATTCATTAAAGAACAACTATAATCTATTGTGCTTTATTTGCCTACTATCTCATACAGAAATAATCTTGTTTGAGCCATACTTCAAAACATTACAAAATATTTGAATTTCTGAATGAAATAGTTAGGAAGAAAGCAATAGAGAACTTTGTTCTGAATTATTGTGCAACCTATAATTTGCATTAAATGATTTGTATGGATCTACACAATATAGGCGAAGAGAGAAAGGCTATCCTGCCAAAAATGTATATGCATTTATGGGGATATAAAGTAATAACAAATAAAACAATTTAGACTTATTTTACTCAACTATCCTTTTGCACTTAAACTATAACATTTGATTTTGATACGTTTAGAAATTGTAAAAGCATTCATCAAATGTTTCCAATATCCCTCAATGTTAAAAATAATGATGATGTTATCAGAACAATGGAAAATCCATGAATTTTAAGAGTCAATATACACAGAAATATTTATTCACCAATGATAGGAATAGTTTAAAAAATTAAGTAAAAGAGCACCATATTTCTGTATTTTTTTAGAACCTTCAATTATTTTTTTTAGATATTTTCAGATTTAATTTATTTTCAATTTTGAACTGTATTCTATAAAAATTTGTTGTTCAAATAATTTTTAAGACCATCTACACTGTTCTCGTGTTAATGTGTAACAATATAAAGACATACATATACACACACACAATTTGATATATAGGATTATAGATAGATAGCCAGACACACTTTCAGCTGCAGGGAAAGCTGCATCCTTAAAGCTTTGATTAATATTTTTAAAAATGTTTGTATTAAATGCAGATTTACATTGGACAACTAGCATGAAACACTGCTTTTGAAGCTTTTATCCCCTGTAAATTATTGATTTTTTTTTTTTTTTTTTTTTTTTAAATAGTCAATAGCATAAATTCTATGAAAGTGCCAGTTCCTATGAGACTAGCATTTTCTTGAGAAACAAATATACAGAAACTGAAATAAGATACTTCACAAAAGCTTTTTATAGTCTGAAACCTGTGTAAATCAAAAAATACCTTAGCTCTGACTTTCTTTATATTCTACTATATACATGTTTGTTCTGCTTCTGAAGTATCTATTTCTTATCAATTATATTGTTGACATCTGTCAGCTGAACTTTCCTGATTTTGTTGTGTGATACCAGCATAAAAATATGGTCAGCCCGTACAACATTTTTGGTTGTCACTGAGAAATACATAAGCCAGGGCATAAATTAAGTTTTGTAATTTATTCTTACCAGATTTAACAAGGCATATTAATAAGTATTCTTTCTGATTTAACTTCTTCAAAGTATTTTTAAAAACAACAGTTTAGAATAATGGTATCCCATGCCTGAAAAGTGTGTGTGTGTGTGTGTGTGGATATACAGACTTAATAACACGAGCATTTTTATCATCGCTGCATTATGGTGGAATTTTGGCAAAAAACCGTTTCATAAAAAAAAGAAATAAAAATAAAAGCTGAATGAGGCATTGAATTGTCTTCTGATATTTTTGCTGTTTGAGTTTTTTTTATGTAGTGTGTTTGTGTGTGTATATATATATATATATATATATATATATATATATATATATATATATATATATTCAATACAACATTAAATAAACAAAATTGAAAAAATATCAACCTTCATTGTCTTTGGCCTCATTCACGTTCTGAGCAATATTTTTCACTACTTTCTTTTGTAAAACAAACAAAAGAAAGAAAAAAAAACATACAGCACTTTATATGTTACAACATATCAGCTGTAGATAGAAAAGGATATCAGTGGAGCAAAATGGCAAAAGTATAGAACCAGTTCTGTATAATTTCCAAAATCAAACAACTGTAGTCACCGCACCCCTGATAATGTAAACAGGTTCAAACTACATTACTGAATGATTATGGAAAAAGAAAACAAAAACACAAAATCCAAATTCATTTTGTTGTCTAAGTGATAGACACCAATCTGTTCTATCACTCAAATAAAACATGGCAATGAGTGTTTTTGCTTGTTTTGTTTTTATGCAATATTTTTAATTCTTTTTTTTCCTTTAACAAAGAAATTAGTCTATACAGATCTACAAAAATATGGGGATATTTGTATAACCTTTTATCTATATTGCAACTAATACAAGAATTCTTTATATGCATAATAATACAACAGAAAATATGCCTATAAAGAACTCAAATTATTTTCAGTTGCAAATTAGTGTACAAAAGCCAAATATCAAGTGCAGAATCAAATAGAATATTTAAAAAGTCATCTATTTCCTTTCTAAAAACTAAAAAGAAAATATCTAAACTTTAATTAAAACCATTTGAAAATTTTACAAATAACAACTTATGCTAAAGTAAAATGCATAAAATAAATATAAACACCAACTACATTTCTAAGGATTATTTGATACTTTACCAAAGATAAATTGAAAAGGCATAAATAATCTTTTGTATTTCTAAGCTTAAAAATGTTTGCCAAATATCTTGTCTGGATGAAAAAAACATGTTCATAATTATATGAGTACATAAATGAATAAGATTAAGACAAGGACATTGTTAAAACATCTTTAACAGAGTAACTAAAATTTTGCATCAACTTTTTTCAATGTTTGCTTTATAGATAGATTAAAACTGCTGTAATGAAGGTTCTCTTGAAATTGCCTATTTTATTATCTAAAACTAACTAACTGAAGGACTTAGGGTTTTGAAAGAGATTGTCCAAAACTGAGGCAAGTAGGCTCTTATATAAATTTCTGAAGTGAAAAGAAACCCAAATTAATTTGTTGATTCTTATTAGTTGAAAAGTATTATTTGCAACATTGTTTTTTCAGAGACTGGTATCAATTTATATACTATCCACAGAGCTCAGTACTGATTTTGTATTTAAAATATTATATATATGTGTGTGTGTGGTGGTGGTGGAGGGGGGGGAAGTATTTTCTGGGCAAGGTATGTGCATTGCAGATGGAATGGGCATTTGCTGATTAACAGTCTTGAGAGTGTGTGTGTCATGGTCAAGTATAGAAGTGACTTACAATATAATTCTTCCAATTTAAATAAAAGCTAAATAAATTAATGTTATAACTAGTCACTTTCCACAGTTGATTAAGAAACCAATATTGTACACAGAATTGCTAATTATGGAACTTGTCATTAAATGCAAATAGTCAAATAAGCATGATTAAATTTTAAACAATCATAACACTGAAGAATATCTTGATTAACCAAATTAAATAACAAACTGCCCCCAAATTTACATAAATTACTTCAAAGATATACAACATAATATGTTGAGGAAGATTCAAACAACATTTTTATAGGTTCAGGGATTTAGCTGAAGGTTTTTGAAAATCTAAGAGAAAAGATAAGAATATTCTTATTTAAAAATATCAAAGCTGTAGCTGGTAAGATGTTGTTGACAGAACAAAGGTCACAGATAGAATCATAATGAATCTTATTCACAAAAGCAGAGCTCAAATGTGGCATAACCCCAAATTTGATGCTGTTGCCAAGAGAGGACTAATTAGCTGGGACTATTAAACTGAAATGCACTAGAAAGAAAAATCAAAACAAGATAATTTGTCTATTGATTACTATCTATTTTTTATACCGTTTTATAAAAATTAAATATTAGTTTAAGTTGCAAAGCATAGTCAAAAATGAAAACTTAAATAATTACTAAACAATTACATGAAAACTTGCTTCAGCAAACATCTAAACAAAATGGTTATCTAAATCTCTAATATCACTAAATAATATGAATATATCATTAAATTCACTTTTGAAAGTAACAAAATAAGTTCTAATATAATTAGAAAAAAAAAAGAAGAAAAAAGTCAAACTGCCAAAATACACATGGACGATAAAATAAAAATTCTGGCTATATAGGCATCAATCAAATCATCTGCTGGTTTCTTCTTTCAGTCTCTTTGTTTTGCATTGTTAGCCAGTCATGGTAAAAATATCATTTTGGGCAAAATGTGTGGCAGAATGGGTCGGATATGGCAAGAATTAGAAATGGTGGTGTAAACCCACCCACAGTTTGCTTTTGAATACAAAAAAAATGCTAAATTATCTTGTATATAACAATTTTTCCATCTTATATTTAAATGAATTTTTTTGGAAAAAAAACTCCATTATGTTCCACAGTAATTACATTTTAAATTAATTACTAAATTTAATTTAGTCATGAAAATAATCAAGGGTTTTGCAGCAAAGTAGCAGCTAAAAACATTGTAATTATTCTTGATATTTGCTTAAACAAAGAGAAACTTGTCTGTATTTTTTCTTGTCACTCTACGTGCTAGGTTAACTTCAAATTTACTCCATTTTTAACACGTTCCTAGTGAATTCCTCTTAAGTTATCTCCCCTGCCCATCCATTTACGAATTCAGTCATTTGACTGGCATTGTATTAACTTTCTTATTCATATTTGCACGTTATTATTTTCACTTGATGAAATTTCAGTTAATGTTTTAAAGATTCAGCCAAAACTATTCTTCTGGCCATACTGTGCAACAACAGAATTTGAATGAACAATTTTTTTTTTCTAGCTAAAACAATTTATACATATTTTGTTGATGGTATTTTTTAATTCAATGTTACAATTAAACACATGAAAGAAATTTATACAATATCGCTAAGAACAAACTTAACAATAATCTAAATGACAAGTTCCAAATAGCATAAACTGGATGTGAACTGTTTTCTTAACATGTTATATTTGTTTTAGATTTCAAGGAAATTCAATGCATATTATTTGAACTAAAAATTCAGTTGAAAGAACAAATGGAAAAATATGGAAGTCTTTTGTTTACCATTAAAGACCCACTGTTTTAGAACCGTTCAAGATACATCATAAATTTGTTTATTGTCCTTTCTTAGTTAATTAAAGAATTGTCTCTCTGTTCATTGTAGCCAACAGGTTTATCTTCATGCTGATCCATCATAAACATAGATGTAAACTGAGTAGCCATAGAATCTAAACTGGCTTTGGCTGCTTCAAGCAGGGTCGTATCTTTTACATATTCAACTTCCAGCCCTTTATGCTTATTCATAATATGTTTGCGACAGTTTCCTCCTGTGGCTGAGCGGAAGTCACAATAACGACACATGTATGGCTTGACTCCTTTCATTGTGTGCTGGGTACGAACATGTACACTCAAGCTTTGTTTTGTTTTTGTCTCATATGAACAAAATGGGCAGGACAAACTTTCTGAGGAATGCAGCCAGAGCTTGTGTCGACGAAGGCTGTTGGACGAGACAAATGCCTTGCTGCAAAATTCACAAACATACTGGCGGATGTTGTTGTGACTATTCATGTGGATGCGGTAACGATGCCCAAAAATAGTCACAAAATCGCAGTGCGAACACTTGAATTCCTCTCGGTTATCTCCTGGTGCACGTGTTTTGTGGACTCGGTACATGTGCGCTGAAAAGGCAATAAGTTGAAAAAAAATTAGATATACCATATCAAAGGTAGAAATAAGATATTTCATTTAAAAACACAAAAACAAAGGATATTCCAATTTTACCACAGTATTTAAGATGTTCCTTCATTATAAGTTTCAAACTTACCAGATATTATTGTCCATCTGAATAAAACAAGCAATAAAAATGGCAAGTCTTTTTTTTTTTCTCTTTTTGATAGATGACTGAATTAACAATAAAAATGTTGAACTAAGAACAGATAGATGAATGTACTTACTCTGATAGGAATACTTATTGGAAGTTGCATAAGGGCAGAACTGACAGAAAAAGTCCTTTTCATCATGGGAAGTATGTCTCTGCTTGATGTGAGATTGGAGCTCACTGTCCTCACCAAAAGCCTGTGCACACATCTGGCACAGGTATGGACGGATATTTAGATGTATCTTACTAATGTGTTTACGCAAAGTCCTGAAATATAGAATAATGTTGTATAAATATGACAAAAAAATAAAAGGAAAATAAAAACATTAAAATTATATGTTGAGGAGTTAATTGTGGCCTGACTTATGTTTTGTGCAAACATCAATTATTCTGATAATTGTTTTCTGACATATATAAATTGTAAAAAACAAACTTTCTTGTCAGATTTTAATATTAAGAAATTAAAGTTAAAATGTTTTCTGGTTGAATTTTCAAATTTCAATAAAAATCTATAAGACTAGGTGTCTATTTGCAAAATTTGTTTTTAAATTCATGAAGTGCTGAAAATTTTTCACTACAGCCAAGGAGGATATAATGGAAAAAATAAAAATATTTTAAGAAGTGCGTCGAGCTGAGGAACTTTCAGCAGTCCCTTTGGACCGTAACTAATTACTTTTTAAAACCGTAACTAATTACTTGTCAAAACAACTGGCAAAAAATAAGACACTATATAAAAATAATTTCTTTAATATTTGATTAAGAAAATAAAAACAGCTTTATTTCTTATAAAAAATAGTAAGCATCTCCACTTATAAATATTTTATAAAACTCAAAAAATGAACCCAACTCAATCAAATAATTATAAGAGAATAGATGTTTTTTAGTGTTTTAAGAAAATCAGATAGCCAATCCTTTAGCAATATTTCCCTTTCAGTTGCACAGTTGGTTATAATAATAATAATAATAATAATGATTATTTAAAAAAATAGCATCAAAATTAATTAGACAGACTTAAAAAGAATACTGGCAACATCTAGATAACAATAAAATTTGCCTCCTTATAGCAAAGCTGAAAAATATTTCTTTTCCTTGTCTGTGATTGTTTCTACTTCATGTAAATAAGAAGTCATTTGTAATGCTATTATTCTGAGAGCCATCCAATAAAAAGTACATGCTTAATTTGTAAAAAAAAATTTACCCAAGTTTTTATTTTCAGCATAATTATTGATATTTATGCCAGAAAAGAAAAACTGATTTAAAAAATATTTGTAAATAAACAAGTCTTAATTGGCATAGCTTGATAAAACTTGAAAACCTTTACTCATCAGGATATTCTTAATTTTTTTTTCATGAAATAAGTTCATTATTTCAAAACACGCATGTAAAGACATCCCATTCATGATATTTTTACTGTGAGTCTATTCAAAGCTTATAAACTGATGTGGGAAAATGAAATGACTAATGTTATTTCTAAGTTCCGAACATTATTAATTCATGGAACTACACATTAAGTTAAATTTTTTTGCAAATTTCAAAATATTGTAGCAAAATACCAATGACCATTTACTAAATAGAGGCTGTTTGTAACTAAACACTCTAAGAATGCCTGCACGGTCATATCTAGATACTTTAATGATGTGGCTTGGATGTTTACATAGAGATGAATTGTACTAGAAACAAAATAACAGATTCCATTCAACTGGATGTGTAATGCTAGATAAACAGAAATAAAATTCATGGAGTGCCAATTTATAAAGAATAGAAAATTCATTCCCTTTAGGCATTATGTGCACATATTTTGGTAATACATTCCTTTTGCTAGTTCATTAGATTTTAAAGGTTAAAACATTTCACTTCCTTCTAAAATATTTAACTTTAGATTTTAACTAATCAGTGTTTCAATGACTGAATTAAATAAATTTATTTATACCTTCAGTTGTAAGGGCTTTTAAAAAATTAATCTTTCAGGGAGGATGTTTTTCACATCCTTAGTATAGGAAAATATCTTAAGAAATATTTGCAAAGTTTAAGTATCAACTGCCAAGCACATTAAGATACAATAAGCAAATAATATTTTATATGCGATAATCCTTTGTCTTAAGTAAATCTCTGGATTATTACAAAGAATTCTATGAACTCTTTACAAATGGATAAAGTAAATATAATCAAATTTTTATGATCATCTTGTCAGCAAAGTATCATTGCTTGTTGAAGATAAAGATTATAAAATTAAAAGTATATGAATAAGATATAAAGTGTTCAAATTTAATTATATTCAATAATATGTAAGTAACTTTTGTTGATATGTTAAACTTCTCAAAAAGAAAAATAGGCATTGCCATGTTCACATGCATTCTAAAAATATTTTACAAAAAATAAATTTAAAATTATATGCTAAGGTATACATTTGATAGTGAATTTGCTACAGAAAAAGTTATTCTTTTACTAATGAGCTTCTTTAGTAAAAATAAGAGGTAATTTCTGATAATATTCAAGTACAATGTCAATATGCAAATTGTATTATGCCAAGTTATGTTTATCTTATATAATTTGTACTACTTTATTTCAGTAATTTACCCTATATCTTCACTAATCAGAATAATTGGAGTCATCATTATAGATACTTTTGTTTTACAGGATCCATTCAATTAATTGGATTTTTTATTTTGAAGCAATTATTTTATAAAAATGATATTTTAATGTGTTGAAATTAGTTACCTCCCATGCCTCATTTGAAAGAGAAAGTGTGCATATATATATATATACACACACACACACCTCCACTCAGTTTTGATATATTGGTTTAAAGTGAAATTTTAAAAATGAAAAATCATTCTTGAAGCTTTCTTTTTAGTTTCAACTGAAAGCTAAATGATTACATTTACTATTCCCAGTAAGCAAAATAATCTGGTGTATAGAAATAGAAATTATATAGATTAGAATCGCAACTTTTTGCTCACTTTCAGAAATTGTTTAAATTCAGCCGATTTTGACAGATTTGTAAACAAAACTTAATTTTAATTCTTGGTTTTAAAAATCTGCCAAAATTAAAATATATTTTTCTAAAACTTTATTTGTGGAATATTAGCTGATTTAAAGTTTAGTTAATGTGATTTGGAAAAAAAATATTTACTTTAACATAACAGAGAAATGGATTTTTAAAGCAAACAGTATTGCAATTAAGTGCTTGTCAATACCTCGTAAATCATTTAACGAGGTGTCAATACTTTTATTATTGTCCTAAGGCAGGGGTGTCCAACTCATTTTTTTTTGTTGGGTGGTGGTGTAGGAGTCTTCACATGAGCTCAATTTTACATCAAGTGGGCCAGAGATGTACAGAAAATGTCATGATGAAGAAAATTGTATTGTTTTTATTCAATAAAAATTGTTGCACGTTATAATGCAATACTTTGAAATGAACCAAATTAGCTTACACTGAATTCTTTACAAAACAACATTCAGAAAGCTAAGCTTTCATTTCAACTTTCTGACAATATTAGCCATTTAGTAAACTTAGTGTGATGCAAACACTTTTTAGCTTTGACAAGTGCATCAATATAAGGGGAGATTTCTGTGAAGCAGCTAGTTTTAGGATTTCATTTAAGTTTTTGTTTGTTAGACTTGAACAAAGCTTGTTTTTATTGATAATCATTACTGAGAAAACTTGCTCACATAGGTAAGTAGTTCTGAACATGCACAAAATTTTGGCAGCTAGGTCTTTCATTTTGGGATAGTCAGGAAAAGGATACTTGTATATTTCAAGGCCAACAGAGGCAAACTTTTCTTTCAAGTTTGAGTCATACTGCAAATCAGTTATCTCGAGTGGCATATCAGTTGGCACATCAGGTGTCACAGAGAATGAACAACAAAAGATTTTGAATTCTGTCTCCATTCATCAAATACTTCAAAGTGCCAATCGAACTGTTGAAACAAACTGGGAAATTTCTCTTTGTACTGGCCCAAGTCCTCAGCACTTCCAGATCTTTTAGACATGGAAAATGAGTAGGATTGTTGTTTGACAACTGCATCTCTCACAAAACAAGTTTAGAGTTGAAGGCTCATATGTTGTCATAGTACTGTGTGACAACTTTGTTACGACCTTGCAACATTATATTCAGTTTATATCCACCATAAATGTAAGGTCCTGTACCCATTCTGGAGACTGTAATTGTACCACAGGCTTCCCTTTTATTTCCGTGAAGTTTACAATTTTCCCTCGTAGTTCAAAACACTTCAGTACAATACCCTGACTTAACCATCATACTTCAGTATGATATGGCAAACCATGGCCTGCATCTTTATCATTAAGAAGAGTGTCAAATTGATGATGGCTGAGGCCTCTGGCATGTATAAAGTTAACAGTTTTAATAACAACTTCCATCACATTGTCCATTTTCAGTGACTTTCAGTATAGTGCCTCTTCATGGATAATACAATGAAAAGTCCAGAAGCCTAGCCCTCCATTTGCAGTATGCACTTTCTCCTTCAATTTCGCTACAATACCAGTTTTCTTTCCAATCATTAAAGGTGCACCATCTGTAGCAACACTGACAGAATGTGCCCAGTCTACTCTAACATTTTCCAATGTGCCAATAAGTGAACCGAGGATGTCTTCAGCTTTTGTCATTCCTATCATTGGTATCAACTGAACAAACTCTTCAATAACTGCTAAACTTGTATCAACTCTACAGATGAAAATTGCAAGAGCAATGTCTGTAATGTCAGTACTCTCATCAATAACAACTGAAAATGCCACAAAGAATGCCACTTTTTCCTTGAATTGGCCATCTATATCAACTGCAAGGTCTGAAATATGATCAAAAATTATTTTATAAAAATTTGCCAGCAAATGTTATATTCCTTCATAACAGAAATTTGCTGTATGCATATTAAACACAGAGATTTTTCATTTACAGATGTGAAAAAATATGAATCTGTCCACTTCTCTAGGAATACTCTGCATTCTGTATCAACTTTTTGTTTTTTTGACGACATGGTGAAAATTTTTTAAAAGCAATGCCACAATATACTTGACACAGGTAATATGTTAGGCTGGTTTCTGAAATGCCAAGATATAATATCAAACACAATCTTCTCGAACATGAGAGAAATGCATAGGCATTTGCGGTTTTAGACACATGGTCTATTGTCAGTTCAGGCAATACAAACCTTTGATGTATCCAGACTGGCTGGATGTTTCCTGTCTGGCATGTTAGACAATGCGAATAAACTGCAGGACTAATCTCTTAAATGCCAACTAGTACAAGCCAGAAAAACATCATTAAGTTTCAGTTTGTTCAAAATTGTTTCAAGGGCCACATTGACACCCTTGGCGAGCCAGATCCAGCCTGCAGGATGTATGTTTGACACCCCTGTCCTAAGGAGACCTTATCTATTAAAAAATAATTTTAAGAAAATGATAGGTGAATGCTTTTCTATATAATTTTTAAGTACTCAGTAATCTTAAAAATGATGGAAAATGTTCTCCATAATCTAATTTTAAGAATGTTTAATTTAAATTTCCTATAGTCATCGCTCCTATTTTTTTATTATGTCTTGTATCATCACTGTACTTTCAAACAGGGACACATTATGTGTACATAAAAAAAATTAAAATTTAAAAAAAAATATTTGGTTAAAAAAACTTTTAATGATTTTCGATTTGTAAATGTAGTTTTCACTTAATAATAATATCACCTTTAAGTAATGCAGAATTTTAAATTATCTAATTAAAATTTTAAAAAAATGAAAACAATTCCTGTAAAAATTAATTATTCATCAAAAAAACCTTCTTCTTAAGATTGTCATGTCCTTAATAAATCTTATTTATAAAAGCAATTAAAACCTTTTCTAATTAAATACTGTATAGTTTTATTGCATTTTTTTATTTTATGATTCAGAACAGATTTTCGGTGACCGGGTTAACTGTTTTACAAAAAAACTGATGATTTAAATTCTTCAAGGAGTCCTGCTTTTAACTAATAAAACAAATTTTTGCCCTTAAATTTAATTTCTCCAAATTTTATAAGTTTTTAAGTGTGTGTGTGTGGGGGGGGTACATATGTAAAAAAAAAAAAAAAAAAAAATTTTTTAAATAATTTAATTCATTTGTGAATAAGTCCTGAAAGTTTCATTAAATCCAACAATTATTTGATTTTTGCAAGAATTTCCAAAACAATTTGTTTTTTACCAGAAAAATGTACAAAAACACTAATCATAATTCTTAAGTCAACAGGTGACATAAACAAAACATTTTGAACGTGCTAGAAAGGATTGAAAAATTTTAAAAAAATAATCAAAAAATACTCCTTTCTTCTTAATAATAACAAGCATTTTGATGATAAAACTTTCTTTTTATTAAGTTTAGGGCTTTTTCATTATGCTATGCTGGTTTTCCATGAAAAGTGAAGGTACCTAATCTTATACGATCAAAAACATTTTATATTCTGAATTTTCTTGTTTATGTTCAAAAACTAAGCAAACTTCCATTGAATAATCCTGAAGATCTTTTTCAAATCTTTATTTATCAAGTTTAACATAAAATTTTATTTTTATTATGCCACCAGTAGAGTCCATTTACCCTTCTCTAGGTAATTAGATAATTGTTGTAGAAAAATGTTACACACCAATATTATATATATATGTGTGTGGATAAATACTCACACTGCTGTCTTCATTTTTTTGCCACAGTACTCACACGAATACTGTTTTTCCTTGACATGTTTCGACTTGTGCTGAATCAGACTCATACGACGAATACAGGTGTAGCGACATCCTTCTTCTTCACAACGGAATATCTAAAACATACATCACAGTTCATATACATCTAATGAGAAATGATATCACTTTTTACACATCAATCATCAATACACATGTTAATTAAAATTAAACTTTATTTAAGCTGTTACTCCAGCAATCATTTCCCATGTTTTTTTTTATCCTTTCATCTTAAAATTCTACTTTTAACTACAATAGATATCAATTGTAAATTTATACTTGTTTAAAAATAAATGTTTTCAATAAACACTGAGAAACATCCATTAATATTTCTAAACAGAATTAAATATAAAGTTGTTAAAATAACTGTCCTTGCCATAACGATTTAATCAATACTTACTTAAATTGTGTCCTTTTAGAAAAGTTTTAAGGCATACAAAAATTGATTTTGAATAAATAATAATCACTCAATTTTGCTAATAAAGAATATTTCTAAAAATATACATACTTTTATAAATATGATGTACTTATATTAGAAATGATGCACACAATCATAATTTGCTTGTAAGCAAAGCCTTTTTACAAAATGTAACAAATTGATTATGAAATAATTAATATTTTGTACAGTATAGGTTAACAGCTGAGGAAAATTTTCTTTTTTTTTTCTAATCAATCTGAAAATATTTAACTATTTTTCAATTTAAATGAGTTTGAATAACATTTTTAAGATGGAAACAAGATGAATAATATGATAATGTGACATCAAATAGGAAGACATTTACAGTCAATTTAGTCATTTATCTTATAATTCAGGGATCAAATTCCCATAGCTCACAAAGAGGATTCCATATTTTTCAATGCATTATCAGTTTTATTATTAACACTGTTAGAATGGTTATATATATATATATATATATATATAAAGACAAGAAAAACTAAACTTAGTTTTTAGCCGATGCATTTCATCATCTGACAGACTTTATCAAGGTAAATATAATGGTTTTATTTTGCAACAAGTATATATTTGACAGTTACTAAAAAATTTTCAAATTTAAGAACGCTCATAAGTATTCATCAAGTTAACTGAAAAGTTTAGGTGTGAGAACCTAAATAACGTCATATAGCATCTTCAAAAAGAAAGACATTCATAAATATTCAACAGGTTAATTGAAATATCTAGACATTTACACTTAAATTACATCATTTAGTATACTCAAAAAAGAATTTTTTTTCCAAACATACATCTTTGAAAATTGAAATGATGGATTCAGCCATTTTTGTTTGATTTTTCAATACATTTATTGTATATGTTGGCTTGGGAAAATAGTAATTCCTTCTGGAAAGGTGAAATTGGGAAAAATGAGCATGAATTGACATTTTGATAGTATTCAATGGTGTCATTATCACGATTTTCCTTTTGAGTAAATTACTTTCTCTTTTGAAGAGTGTTGCATTTTTTAGATCAAAATTGTGGTCAATTTTATTTCTGTGTATGACTAGTGTATTTGTTAAATTGTTATTTATAAGCTCTCTTTACTTTTCAATTAACCTGATGAATATTTATGAGCATTCTTAAATTTAAAAATTTTTGAGTAACTGTCAAATATATACTTGTTGCAAAATAAAACCATCACATTTGCCTTGATAAAGTCTGTCAGATGATGAAACACATTGACTAAAAACTAAGTATAGTTTTTTCTCGTCTTTTCATTCATTTTGTCTCTTCTACGGATATACTCCATCTGTGAATATTTACACACATACGACTATATATATGCCCAGTGATGTATTATGGGTAGGTCTATTGTATTATTGTAATTGTTACTACATTACTTAAAAATCTAAAACTAAAAATGAACAAGAAAATAAAAATAAATAAAAAATAAGTATAATAAATTAATCCAGATCAATAAATAAATTAAGTAAATAATAAACAAATTAACAAACAAATCCACATATTAACACAAGTAGACATAATAACAATCAATAGCAAAGCAATCAATAAATAAGGTTAAAAAACAACACTATAAATCAGCCACAAGACTTCATGTGGATTCTCAATTATTTCCACTCAATAACCCCTAGGATAATTCAAAATATAATCATTACTGCTCACCTAATAACCATTAGAATAATACAATATGCCTACCCATAATACATCACTGGCCAGCATATATATCCATAGTTGAACCAAAACACAAAGCACATGGGGTGAAAATTGTGCTTAGGCATGGAACAGACTGTCACTGTTGGGTGTCAACCTCAATGTCCACTTGTATATTTACATCGCTCTATCCTTGACATCGAGCATTTAACTCCTAAATGTAGCATACCTTAAAAATTTATCTTTTTTATACACATTATACATATATATATATATATATATATATATATATATATATATATATATATATATATATATATTGTCACTATTTTGTATTTTTAATTTTGTGCATGCACATCGTTTGTTTTTATTTTGTCAACTGCACAGTATAGTATGGTCATTTGGGCACCATATGTGAAAAAAAGCACCATGACACAATTTACTCCACCAGAAATTTGTTAATGGCATGCTGCACTGCTTGTCATTCATGCCGAAAGCTCCAATACAAACCTTTCGGAGTGTTTGGGTGTCAATTTGAAGATAGTGCAGAGGATTCGGAAAGAGTTGGATGAGCTTAATGGTGCTTCCAAAGTGTCTGAAGGTCATCGCTAGTGATGCTGACATTATAACTCCATTCATCTTCCCACTGGGCCTCAGACTGAACACAGAAGCCTACATCAAGTGCTTTGAGGAGGTAGTGCTGCTCTGGGTCAAGAAGGTGGCTGCTAGAAGACCTTATCCTTGGCAACAGGACTCTGTACCATACCACACAAGCAGGAGAATCCAGTCATAGCTGTCAAACAATTTCTATGAGCACATTACCCCTTACATCTGGACAGCTAACTCCCCAGACTGCAACCCCCTTGATTATTATGTGTGGGTGCAGTTGAGCAAAAAACTCCTTGTAACACCAAAGATGAACGGAATGCAAGGATTATGGCAGCATTCACCAACTTAAACAAGGAGACCATCCAAAAGAGATGCAGGAGATTCTGAAGTCATCTGGAGGCTGTGGTTGTTGAAGCCATTGGCGATTTTATTGAATATATTTACTCTTTGGTATTCAAAGATATTTTTTGTGTAATTTTGGTAAATATATCTGTTAAAATGAGATGTCAGTGTTATTTTCATTTTTGCATAATTTAGACAACAATTTATTCATCACGCCCTGTGTATATGTGTGTGTGTGTGTATATATATATATATATATATATATATATATATATATATATATATATATATAAATAAATAATATGTATGTATATAAATATATGTGCAATTTTTTATATATATTATTTATATATTATATATGCGTGGTACTTATTGGAAAGCACTCAATATCAGTGATAGAGCTAACATATTTAGTTGGACTGATGTGAATTTGTAACCCTGGGTTTCACGCTCCCTGCAATCCAGAGTCGCAAACTCACATCAATCCAACTAAATATATATATCTGACATGCAACGATAGCCTAGGAGTAGGATCTCTGACTGATGTCAAATTGGTCGGGTTTTTTATCCTGGCTTGAAGCAATCGGACATCTAGCCACACTGAAGAGCTGTGATACAGTGAAACAGTCTGTCTGTGGATGACAATATATATGTGCTCCTTGAAAGTCTGGTTGAGCTCTCGAGAGAAAGGTTTTTTTTAAAAACAGCAACTCCTACTGCTATTAATGCATTAATCTTCAAGTACAAATTGAGTTATCCAGGCCGCTGACATATTTCGTATAGAAAAAAAAAGTTAAAAGTTCCCTTTCTCTCTGCCATGCGATGATAGCCTAGGGGTAGGATCTTTGACTGATGTCAAATTAGCAATTGGACATCTAGCCTTGCTGAAGAGCTGTGATATAGTGAAACAGTCTATCTGTGATGGATGATAATATATATATATATATATATATATATATATATATAGATAGATAGAGAGAGAGAGGGAGAATAAGATTTTGGAAAAAAAAAAACCCACCTAATATTTATATTTATTTATATGTAATACTAGCAGCATGGCCCAGCGATGCCCGTGCTTGATTCAAAACGACTCATACAGCAATCGCCATCACTTGACTTAAAATATTTTTGCCCTTCCTTGCCTTTAAACGAGTCCCCTTTGCCGTGCTGATGTTGCTACATGCCTTACTTCTTGCCTATCTCACACTGCAAATTTTTTCTAAGCTCTATACTAAACATTAAATCTGTTACAAAAAAAGAACTATACAAAATGAACACAAAACGATCAGCTTTAAAAAAGGACTCGTAACTGGAAAAACCGAATGAAAAAAGAATGTTAACAACAGATACTTTTTCACACCCAACCCAGTTCTGCAGAATCAGAATCAATGTTGAGTTTAAGCAAGCGAATGAGCCAATTGGAGTAAAGTGCCATGTAGATTTAAATTTTTCCCACTTGTGACGAATGCAGCTACCAATTGTTTTGCATGCTAGTTAACATTCGTGTCAGTCAGCTGTTGGTTCTCACGCTGGCCAATAGAATCTTCCTGCCTATTTGTGGCAACCAGCTATAGGCCAGTATGAAATGGCCACAAACTACATGAAAACTGCTGTAGAAGCAGGAAAAAATCGATTATTTCCACTATCGATGGGAGTTGGGAAATGCAAAGTCGGTCTTAGCCTTCTCGCTAACTTGGAGCATGTGCATGTAAATTTTGGTGCAAATCCGTCAAAAATTGCGGCCATGCATTCATTACACACACTCACATCCTGCCGTTTTATAGAGATTTATAATACATGTATTTTTAGAGAAATATTAAAATTAAAATTGTGTTATAAGTGGCTTTTCAGAAAAAATTGTTTTACTTTTTACTTTAAATTGTTTTACTTTAGCCAGTTTCACTTTTAGCTTTTCAAAAAGTTTGAAACTGTTTATAATTCCACGTGTTGATAGTTGTGTTTTGAACAAATCAAATGAATTTTGATAAGCTAAAAGCAAAACCAGTTAAAATAAAACAATTATACTGAAAAGCCACTTATAAGTAAATAAGTTCAATTTTAATATTTCTCTGTAAAAATACATGTATTATAAATATTACATATAAATAAATATAAATATTAGTTTTTTTCTAAATCTTGTTTTTTCTCTATGCAACAAGTTTTTGTATAGAATTTTCTAGCAATTTCATTTTTTATATATATATATATATATATATATATATATATATATATATATAAAGCTTGTAATATACTTGTATCTTCTCTTCACATGTCATAAAAATAAAACTTGTTAAATGTCTTTGCTTGCAGAATTAAAGCTAAGTTTTCTAAAAAAGAAATCTCTAAGTGAAAACAGAATAAAATAAAAATACTTACTTGAACATTGTGTGGTATGGAGTGCTTTGAGTACTGGTGCATCCTTAAATGGCATCGGCGTAGATAGCGTTTACCACAATGGTTACAGGCAAACTTCAGAAGCTGCTCTCGATATTTGTGCTTCATAAGTACATGCTTATCTCGCAGAAATTCCAGGTAGAAGCCCCGATTACAGTAGGGACAAAAATGTCGTACACTTGGATGAACTTGGCGAGCATGGTCTGACAGTGACTTCAAAGACTTCCCTTCAAAATTGCAATCGGTTTCCACACACTTCAGATTCTGCAGGACACTACATGATATCTCATCTTCTTTTAATGAGTGCACACGCAAAAGATGCACCACAAGTGTCTTGTTGGACGCAATGTACTTGAGGCAAATTGGACATCGGAACTCTCGCTTCTTGTAACCTTTCAAGTAAGGGGGTTTGGGCTTACGGCCACGTTTCTTGTACTCTTTCTTTTGATTCTTCCAATATGGCATCAATATCTTCTTTCTAAAGAATCTGCTAGAGCGTAGACGAGAGGTTAGAGATACTGGCCTGCCCATTAGGTGAACTTTCTTACAGTGCAGGCGAAGAATGCTATAGCGCTTAAATATTCTTTGGCACTTCAAACATGTATACTGTTTCCTAAGGTTGGGCAGATGATAAACAGCCATCATTTTATAGAAGTACTGCAAGTAGCCATAGTGGCTGCATAGCCATTTGCTGATAGCCAGCTGTGAATGTGAAGACAAATTATGTTTAATGAGCAAATGTTTCTTCATTGTACTTATTGTCCGGAACGGTTTATCACAAATTTTGCAATGAGCCTTTATTATCTTTGGAAGTTTGATGCATGGCCGTAACCTAAATTCAGTTCTTTTTTTGGACTTTTTTCTAGGCGTACCTAAAGTTTTCCGGGGTTTTTTCTTTGGAATATCTGTCTTCAAGATGCTTGGCCTTTTCTTTATTCCTGTTGGTTTAGGAAGGCTTCTTTTTTTACGTTTCTTACCCCGACGTGAGTTCCACACTGGAGGAAACTCATCATCATCTGAATCACTGAAATATAAAATTGGATGAATCATTTTACGGTTGTGTCCCCGGGTTTCATAACGTGAGGTCTTTGTTTCATCAAGAGGAATTGAAGTGGGCCCAATAAGAGGAACTGCCAGAGAGTTGACCACCTCGGGTTCTTTCATCAAATTTCTGCTGTCATCTCGAGGAGTGATCTTCTGTAAAATCACAGTCAGCTTTTTGTTATGGTCCGTGCTGACAGCATAGCTATCAAATTTCTGGGGAACATCTGGACTGTGTGGATAACTATCCAATTTTTGATGTGGTTTCTCTTCTTCCAATAAGGATTCAATGGTGTGCTTGTGTGGTTTACGATACTTTGGTATCTCTTTAGATGAGTCGTTGGTTTGAGTATATTGAATAGAATTCCTTGGAGAATCACCAGAAGGTGAAACCCTTGTAGAAATATCACAGCCATTTTCACTCCAAGGTTTCAGGGATTCATGTCCAACAGAATGGTTACCAGTAATCACAGCAGAGTTTGTGCTAGACTGCACTTTAGTCAACGAAACCTTTGAGAATTTCAAACTGTCTTCAGCCTCTTTTTTAAGTGTATTTGTTGATGAAATTGAATGAGAATTCGAGTCATTAATGGAGAGATTTAGTGGGGTAGCATCATCATCATCATCATACATTAGTTTTGGTCGTGGTTGGTAACGTCGAGACATCTGTTTCCTCTTCTGAGCACCAGTACATTTTTCCATCATGTGCATTCTTAACATGTCCATTCCTTCCATGGTGATATGTATCCCTCACGCATGGACTATATTTGGAGACACAAATCTCCAGCAGTAATCCACACCTGAGCAAAAAGTAAGAAAAATTAGTATTTTATTTACAGTTGAAACACAGTTTTAAACTTTATTATTGAAACAACATTACTATAAGCAACTATACACTCTATTGATATTAGTTTTACAAGAACTTAAGAATTCAGTGGTACAAAATTAATTATAATTTTTTTTGGCTTCTCTGCTTTACAGATGTTAGTCTTTTTTAAAATATTATTTTGAGAATGTACACTAGAATTTTCTCTTGGATTTTAGCAGGGATATTACAAAACTAAAACAAAATCTTGTAAAAAAATATAGTCTTTTGTGATTACTTTCATTATAATGATGATATACTGAATGCTTTAAATCATAAAAAATTCAATTACATTTAAATGGTGTTAGGAAATGTTCAGTATAATAAATAATATATATTTAAAGATGAAATACATGTAACTAAAAAATATAGGAAAAAAATTGTGCATATTCGAAGAAAATTTAAATTTTTATTAATTTTATAGTTTTTAGCATCTCATTATTAGCAACCAGTACCTAATACACAACCCAATCAATGGCTCTATCACTTTTTATGTAAATAGTTTAATATATTTTTATTGATTTCTTTTAACTTGATAAGATCTAAAATAAATCCTTTTCTTTTCACTGTGTTGTGTTTGAATAGGTTTGTACTCTATGTAAAACTCTTCTATTATAAATAGGTTTAAATGATAAGTTAAAAAGTATTAACCCATATTAAAGAACCATCTTAAATAGCATTGGTGATTGTTACTAATGACACATTTTCAAGTAATCATTATTTTCTTGCTATTAACACATGCTAAAAGAATGGAGATGCATTCATAGCACTTATGTATTTGTTGTAAAATTTAATTTAGGTACAAATAAAAATTATTCTTATTTACAGAAAATGAAACAATAGTCATAGTTCTTGTTTTGAAACTCCTACCAAATTATACAGTTTTCCATTTCCTAGACTAGTTGCCACCTCAAGGCAAGAGAACCTAGCCAGCAGCACTTTTTAACCCATAGTGTTGAGAACAGATTGGTTCATACCCTCCCAGGTACTTGTGTGAAAGTGAGCATAAGGAACTCAGCCAGGAATTCAAACAGCTCACTAATTTCTTTTTCCAAGTCAATAACCATTACACTATCCACATATCCATGCACCAGACAACAGTAACATAAATCTGTGTATATATCTCTCACTAATATATGGAAGATATGATTATATAATATCAAACTAATAGTGCAGGGGTCTCAATCACACAGCCCACAGAATCATTTTCATGATCAATATTTTAATAAGTTAAATAAATATGTCCCTCATCCCATTCAATACTTTGCAGTAGCAGTATTGAGTTTGACCTACCCAGAAAGGCCAAACAGTCAATTTCAAGATCAGCAAGGTCTAATTTCTCTCCAATGTAGAGAAGAAAACTCTACCTCCTCACTATGACCTATACCTTATCAGATAATACAAATGTACTTTGCAACAATGTCTGGGTTTCTTTTTTTATAATTTTATTTGAAGAAATAAATTTGATAACTCATATGATGAAAAGCAGAAATAAGCATTGAATTTTTATATATATTAAAAAAAAAACAGTCCTGATAAGGATATTAGTGAAATGATAACTTGTTTCAAGGACGTTTTGAGGGTGGAGGGGTAATTGAGATGTATACAACTAACTCAGACATGAGTAAATGGAAAGTTTGTTTTATTTTGCTTTGTTTTTTGTTTTTTTCATAAAGTTATAAGTGATAAATTTGGCTACTCATATTGGTATGCGGCTGCAGCTAAGATGACAGATTATACACACACACATACACCAGAAAATGATTTTTTTTCCATATTGGAAGAAGGAATAATTTTGATAACATATTCCAAGGTGACAGAAAACCACCATACACAACAAGGATTTTTTTCATAATGAGAGAAGGAATAGTTTTGATCTCATACTGAGGTGGAGAGGGTACATGAACTAAGAGACAACTAACACAAACAACACAAAATCATGTTTGAAAGAGATTTGAGAGAAGACTAAATAAAAGGAGAAAGACTTGTTTTTTATTAACTATATACCTGAAACAAAAAATATCAATAAAGAAAAAGAAAATTGCCAAGGAGAACAAAACTGTTGAAGAAAAGTAGCATTATTTGTATTTTGTGACAGAGATTAAATATGATTACCAACATTTCTACAAAATGAGTGATTGTCCTGCATTTTGGGAATTGATGTTTCTTTTTAAAAATTACGTATAAATTTTGTTTTCTTAAAGATATATGTAAGAAACACAAATGGCTGAAATAATGTTCAAAATCTTACCTGCCTCCAACTATCTCACTTTCTCTTTATTTTTCTTTCACATTTCCTATTGCTCAAAGTTACCAAACTGATTTAATTCAACTTTGTGGATCTGTTGATCCCTTGGTTGGGAATGTACCCACAGTCATTGAATTTAATATATAACAGTGGCTAATAGTGTAACAGTCAGTAAACAACTGAAGAATTCAGAAACTACTTAGTGATGCATTTGGTCTGAAGAAGTTCCTTCTAATGAAACATCCTTAAGAAGTTTTTCTCTTTTAGTATTTGCTCTGTGTGTGTAATTTTATAAGGAAATTCTTGAGAAAATTTAAATATCTGTCAATTGCTATGTACCATAAAAAAAACAGCAGACATAATGACAGTTGTTTTTCAGTTGTAAGCTTCATATCTACAACTGCAAGACTTTATTTGCTTTAACCACCATTGAAAATGATTCCTTCTCACAGGTCAGTGTTCTCTTTTATACTAAAGGATGCTATCAACATTCAAATGTATACCACAGATAAAAAGGATAATTTAACATTATTATTATTGCAGTTGCCAAACCAAGCACAGCTTACTTAGTGTTTCTTTTGATGTCAATCGATAAGTCTATTGTTTTCAGTTCTATTACATTCATTCCTACTGCTTGCATCATATTCCCTCATGATCTCTTGATCAGAGGTGACAGTATGGGGCTGGTCTCTTCTGCCTGATGCTCCTTCATAAGTAAGCAGTCTCTACTTCTTCTCTGGATGAATCATCTTTGGAAGAGTCATCAGTTTGCACTGCTTGTAAAGAGTTGTCAGACTTAATCAAGTCTGATCACCCTCTCACCTTATATTGATTCATAATTGTGTTTACTCATTATTGCACCTGCTTCCAAAACAAGATGAAGGTCCTTCACAGGGCATGGTATCCCACTGACCAATACTGACTAAACCTTTAATCCAAGTCACTCTTCCCATCTTAAATTTGAACAGACATCAGAAATGCTGGGCCAGTTTCACACAAGCAAATGCCTTGTGCTTCCCAAGAACAAACTGATAATATAACTATTGATTCCTGGAAGTTACCTTCCATCAAAGTTTATTGTGTTCCCAACCAAACTTGCAAAACCCAATACTCAAGAACTATCTTCCAATTACTTGTGTCCTTACACATTTGTCAAAGTCTTTCCAAGTCCATGTCTTTCTAAATATCTTCTTATGCCCATTGTGGATATCACAGTCTCATTGACAAAAATGTTGTCAATATAGGTAAGCATCATGTTCTGGATGGATTCATTCAGTCACTGACAGCTGATCTCATTATTAATGGTGTAACCCCCCCCTCCAACCTCTGACAAGGCCCTAAATTTGCCCTTTAAACTTCATTTTTGGAAAAGCCACAGTGATTTGTACGTATGTACCTGGATGTAGGTTCTCCTCAAATCAATTATTGAGACATTAGATCCTTGCTGCTGCCACTGCTCTCTCAATTTCTGCCCACAAACACATTGACATACACATTGAGCTCTCAAAAATCCATTATGGGATGTACATGGGTGGACATAGCTCTTCTTTGAGATATGGAGGTAGCTAACCATTGTCCAATCATACTTGCAGTTCCCAGTTAAACTCCTCCCAAACCTGATCCACTATATTGCAATATCCTTGACTTTCAACCATCCTACCAATACAAGCAAGACAGTATTTCAGTCAAATTTGGCACTGAAAATCAGGTTCATTAATGGCCTTGCATACAAACTGCTAAACTGGTTTATTTAACTCCACCTAGTTCATTAATGGCTAAAACCTTAGAACCTTCATTAGAAGTCAATGGACTCTTAATTTAAATATAGGTGACACCTCATTCATATCTTGCATGGACTGGTTCTGACATCTTGATTCCTTGGCACTCTGAAGAAATGTAGCCCACTTTACTGCATCAGAAACATCATGCTTCATTGCATACTGCTTGTGGGTGACCATCACATTAGTGCAAGCAATCTGTTGTAAATTGATTGGAGCTAGAACATCTGTAACAGGTTCTGCTGATAGCTAGTAGAGATTGTTTCAGGTATAATGGGTAGCTGCTGCAACTACTTCCCGTCCGGTACTATTTCAGTACTCCAGCCAGTAGTTTATTCATGGTCCCCAACTCTATCATGGATGAAATGTGACAGAATTGATATGGTTCAGCAATCCCACCATGAATGCACATGACAAGCTGTTTACTTTTGTGATGGGATTGCCAAGCCATGTTTGGGCATCCTAATTGCAAATTATTTTCATAAGCTAATAATTAGTCATGAAAGCCATGCTTAGGAATTTTTGTATCCATGCTTGGGGCATTTTTATCTACTTTTCACTCAGCTGTTAATAAATGGCAAATGCTCCCTTGTCAAATGTAAAAGGAAGACTCCTTGACTTTCCTCCCTCTGCATAGAGTGTACACAAGTTCTACCTTTTCAAATCATTCAATTGTAGATTAGCTGTTTGCCAAGACATCAAATTCAGTATCGATTTGAGATCAAACTGTTTTTTCAAAATGCAATTCTTTTAGGGGGCTGACATAGTTTGTCATATAGAAAGAAATAAACATTAAAAGCTGTTCTCCAAGCCTCATATCTACAACTGCAAGACTTAATTCACTTTCACTGCCAAACCTGATTTGACTTTAGTGTTGGTAAAAATGACTTCTTATTTCAGTATTAATATAAGGACTTTTGTTTTTTTTTATTATGACTGCAGATGCCAAACCCTACACAGCCTACTCAGTGTCTCATTTGATTAAGTCTGTTGTTTTTAGCTCTGTTACATTCATTCCCAACTTTTTCCACCATAGCTGCTTAGTATATTAGAATGTAATATCTAAGCTAGCCACAAGACTATTTTTCATATTCATTTTTTAGAGAATTAAAAAAATACAAAAGAACTTCTTTCTACTGAACAAAGTCTCTCTCTCTTTCTCACACATACACACACAGAGCTCCAGTAGAGATATGGTATGTAGGCTCTATTTTTGGTCTAATCTGACTCTTGTAAAGAAAAAAACATGATTGAAGGATCTGAATTAATGATAGATCATATATACAAGTTCCATTTAAGGTTCACTCAATAGATACTCAAAGCTTGAAGCCTAATTGTGTTTTGCAACTAAAGCCAATGTAATCAACTCTATCATTTTTACATTTTCTTTCAGAAAATGTTGCCTGGTATTTTGCTAATTCAATTATCTGTCAGTTAGAAATGGATGAATGTATAGATATTTTTAAAAATCAAGAAAATAATCATTAAAAACATAGATTCTAATTTCTCTCTACCAAATTTCATGTCAATTATTTAAAGGATCACCATGTTTTATAGGTTTGCTTTTTTAGTCACTTGTATTTTAAACATTTTTCCATGTTTCTACTGTTCAACTTATTCATAAAATCTGCAATAAACTGATAATAAAATTTAAGATATCTATTCAGTTTCATAAGTTATTTTTTATTTTCTGTTAAGAATTTCAGTGCAATTCATGTTGGGTAAGTGTACATTTTCTACATTGAGTATGTATGTTTTCTAACATTTTATGGATATTTATTTTTGCTACGAAGCAAAATTTAGTGTAAAATGTTAGAATTCTGTATCCAATCTTATTTCTAAAATGTCTTTTGATAGTACAGATTTTATTTAATGACAATTACAGTCATTTAAAGTTTGGGTTAATAAAAAGACAGGGATAAACTCATCATTTGACGACTGACATTAACTAAAATTATATTTTATTCAATGGAATTGTTTAACCTAACACATAGATATTTTCATATCCAGAATGAAATAAAATAAATACTTCAGTATTTCAAAACATATACATTGAAATTTTTAAATCTATGGTTGAGTTTCTTAAGTGTTCCATAATTTTGAAAAGTAAAAGCTATTCTAAGAAATTGGAATAGCTTTTGCTTTTGAAAACTATATGGATACAGACCAAGTGTTAAAACATGTTGATTCAAGGTTAAAAACTTCAACTAGATTAGTGTCAAACAGTTCACTTTCCAAAGAAAAATAGTTACACACAAAACTAATTAACAAGAACATTTCAAACTGATGCTTTCTAAAAAAAAAAAAAAAAAAAACTTTAACAAGTTTATCTTTAAGGCAGATACAAAATGAATATTCCATGTGCTACAGCATAAGATTTTGAAAATTTAATTACTTTTAAAATTCTAATCAAACAATTTGATAATTATTTTCCACCCTACAACGCATTTCCCCACAACCAAAACATTGCAAGCCTCTCATTACTCTATTGCTATTTTCATGGAATATGTTCTGCCAAGCTACATTCCTTAGTTCCACCAACTTTAACCCTAACAGCTAAAACCTGCAATGCCATGTACATGGAGGCAAACTGCCCTCATTCTGTTTGTACTTCATTAGTAAGAAGGAAATCCCACTTGGATAGCTTCTTCTCACAAAATGCTGCTTTGTAGAACCGACTTCCAAGAGGATGCTTTCCTGACCTCTACAGTCTTAACCTCTTCAAATCTAGGGTTAACCATTATCTTTTCTCATATATATCCTCATAAACTGTGCCTCTTACTCTTACTGTTCACACTACAACTGCCTTCAGTAACCCTCTACTTTGAGTGGCTCTTGGCCATTGTATAGAGTGAGCATTAAAAAAATCTTCTTAGGAGATGTAGACATTTATAAATACTGTTTTAAAAAAAAACACTTGACATATTTGAACTTATTCTGGTGACTATAGTTGGCTGTATACAATAAAATAGAGAAAAAAAACTTAAGTCAGCTTGTAATTTTTACATTCAATCTATCTCTCACACACACACCCATATATATATATATATATATATATATATATATAAAGAGAGAGAGAAAGATCATGATGTAACATCATAACATTTCTTCAAATTTTTTATTAAATATTTTTACCAAATTAATTTCATTTTTTCTGTATACTTGCAGCTCAAAAATATTTTTTAGTTTTCAGATAACTATTATACAAAATTATCACACCCATGCACATTAAATCACATACTGAAATAACAAATTGGAATTATAAAAAAAAACAAAAAAAAAAAAAAACAATAGGTGAGGTATATTATTATTGGATGGTAATTATCACTTATTCAAAATTGGCCCAACCAGCAACCCTATTCTGTTCAAAACTTATTAAACTAAAAATATTTTATAAAATATATCTTTAAAAAGTATTAAAACAAAAAGTATTAAAAATCATCATCATTAGTCTCATGACTGGGTGTGATTGTGCAGTTGGTACCTTGTAAAATATCAGTGAAAAGATTGTTGGCTCTTATGATGTGTCCATCTCTTACCAGTGGATATAAAGTCTTTGAATGAACCTGTTTATTGTTCATTAGTATTTTGCACTGCATTATTTCTGATACAGTCTGTATAAGAGATGCCTAGGATAGTTCTATAGCCTCACATTTCTAATGTTTAGATTCTTCACTGTAATTCTGCTGTCTGTTAATATCCAAGTTTAGCGGGCACACAGAAAAAAACTGAGAAGGTCAATGCACAAAACAGTCTGATCTTTGATTTCAGGTAGATGTTCTTTATTTTCTTGGTGGTTCTTAGTTTTGCAAAAGCTGCCACAGTTGCTTTTGAAATTATTTCTATTCTGCAGCCCTCTTTGCTGAAAATCAACCCAAGACATTTGAATTGGCTCACTACTTTAAGTATTAACAAATAACAGGAAACAAATATTTAATTTGAAAAATTTGAAGATATTTAAATAGATTATCAGATCCTGAGAGGAAAAGCTCAAATTATGATAAAGAAAAAAAAAAACTGTTTCATTCATTAGTTATTGTTTTTGTACAATTCATTTTTACAATTGGTTTGCAATGTATGTATAGTGAAATAGTGCTCCATTTGAAATATTATCAATCATCCTATTCTAGTGTGCATACTTGATCTTAAACTTAACAGTGGATGTTTTATTAATAATGGCATCAAAGTAGAAGTGTAGTGACACAGACAATTCTAATACGGCAAAAAGAAGCTGTAAAGAAAAATTAAAAATGCTTGTCTTCATAAGGAGGCCAAGGTAAGTTACATGCAAAAATTTATGGTAAAACATATATTCAGTTTGTGAAATTATTAAAATGGAAAAAGAAAGGTAGGCCAGTGAAGCTGTTTTATCTCAAATAGCTAAATTCAGCCATGATGCTTAAAAAGCACACACTTTATGGGTGAAAGAAAGAAACAGAGCATGTAACAGAAAATAAGGAATATCCTATCCTACTATAAATGACACTATGCCACTTACTGCAATAAAAGGAACATTAATCGGATTTAGAAGTAGATTTGAATTAAAGAATATAATGATCTGGAGAGGCTGCGCCAGTTGATGAAGAATGGGTTGCCATGTTTCTGATGAAATTGCTCCAAAACAAGTGTTCAATTGTGATGAAATCAGGATTTTTCAAAACAACCAACAGAACCTACATTTATAAAAGTGAAAAAGTACTTTTTGCTACAGAGCAAAAACAAAAAAATATCCACTTGTGTTGTGGTAACATAATCATAAAATGTGGATGGGTGCTGTTTTGTTTATGGAATGGTTCTAACAATGCTTCAACCCAGAAATGAAAAAGTACTTGGAAGGATTGGAATTTGAAGTCCTTTTAATAATCAATAATGCACTTAGCCAGCCTGAATGTTTACCATAAAAATAAAAATACCAAGGATGTATTGACCAGGGCATTATTCAGTGTTTCAAGGCCACATACAACTGCTGGGTTTGATTGCATAAGAGCAGCAACTAATGTAGACCATAATCTTGACATTATGCCATCCTGGAAAACATTTACCACTGCAAATGCAATAATATTCATCAAAGCTGCAATAAATGAATTAAAACTAGAAAATGTAAATGCCTGCTGCTGAAAGAATATATAGAATGAAGTCATTAATGATTTTAAAAGCTTTCCTCAGATTTATAGAAATGTTAATAAAACCAATGATATAGCAAAAGAGGCTGATGGAGAAGCACAATTTGATACACTTGAAGAAGTGGAAGCACAAATTGAAGGCCACAAGGTAGTGTTAATGAGGAACTGGAAGAAATTCTTAAGTCATGTACTGAGAAAAGTGAAATGGAACCAGGAATGTGTATCAGAAATTTGCTGGGTGTTTTAAAATGATTTAGACAGCAAAGAAATAAAAATGACAATATGATTCTCAGACAAAACACATTAAAGTAACCTATATGGTAATTGAAACATTAGAACCAATGTAGGAACATTATGATGTGCTGAAAAGCACTAGCTTCAAATCACAAGTTTTTCTAGATGTTCCACACACACACACACACAAAACTAATAATGATCCTTAGCCAGCTACATTTTTAATTAGCTGTCATCAAATATTGCATAATGATTTACTTGTTGCCAATTAAAGTAAATATTAATTTTAATTACAGCATCAATTTAGATTTTTATAATGAAAAGATTCTTTTTTTTTTAATATTTTTTTTCCTTTCTATATATATATAAAAAAAAATAATTAAAAAAAATTCTATTTCTGTTTTTGGGACATAACATATATGGTTTGCTATTACTTGTAGAGTTCATTATGCATAAATGATCTTGGAACCTATCACAGATAATGAGGTTCTAGAATAAATCATAATTCACAGATAAATTCTTGTTAAGTTAGAATTTTCAGAAGAAAAGCTAGCTTACCTGGATAATTGCTGCTGTGACCTATAATAAAATGAAAGAAAAAAACACTTAATTAGAGATATATATGTAAAATAAAAAAAACACTTTAGTTATTTATGCATGAAAACTTACATATGTTGTTGAAATAACCTTAAGAATCAACACAATGAAAAAATGAAAAATTTGTCAAAATTCTATTAGCTTTTGAATAAATGCTAATCCACTTACATAGTTATATAAATATTATTTTTTGTTTACTTATAGTAAGCAAAGAAAATTGAAAGTTAAGTCAACATATCCTTTCACAAGTTCTCTACTGGCCATCTCAGTTTCAAGGATAGCCTGATATTATTAGTGTTATTTTGATTCTGAAAAGGTCTTCCATAGAGGGATTGAAATGTTGGTAATTCCAAGCTTGGCTACTTTCTGAGTTGGAGTAGGATACATCAGAATTGGCTCAGATATTAAACCACCTGACATTTCTATACAGATGTAGGGACTTAAAATGTTGCTAGAAACATCATTTTAAATGCAAACTTTCTGAGCAAACAAGGACATTTCTTAGCAGTATAAAAACACTCAGCTCAGACCAAAACAGGATCCAACAAGACTTTGATAAATCATACAATGAGAAATTTGAAATACAAATCAAATACAAAAACTAAATGAACAGTATAGGAGTAGCAACAAGACCCACCATGACTAAGTAAGAGCTGTTTTCAATATCAGCAATTGCCAGTTGAGTGCCTCTGAGGAAACACTGCTAAAGGAGCTCAACTTTACCACAATCATCAGGTATGGCCCATGGCTTAGATATGATAACTTCAGTTGAGTTTGCCTTAATGATTGCAAAGGCCCAGGTAGATGAGCTAAGGTGTAAAGCAAGACAAGCATTTGAAAAGTCAACAATCAAAACACTACAGAGTGACACAAGCATCATCAAACTACCCACAAACGCAATGCTACAGTGGTGATGGACAAATTGAAATACTTTCAGAAATTGGCAAGCCTAGCTGGGGATGGTAGTTATAGTAATATAAAAAAAATGCTCCAACTCTAAAACATGTACAAATGTTGATTGTCTTGTAATGCAAAAACAGCTTTACTGGTCATAAACAAGTCAAAACGAATGAAATGTTGCCAGAAGTGATAGAAAGGTCAAGGATGAAGATCAGTAAACTGCTATGGTCTGTCTCCCTTATGTCAAGGACATGTAGGAAACAAAAGGATATCTGCAGTCGATATCACTTGAGGACAATATTCAAAAGCAGCTCTATCTTCTGAAGTAATTGCTTCTAGGCTTTTAGCTGGGATCAAATTGTAGTATCTGCCCTCGGGTGAATAAACTAAATTTCATGCCTCAGTTGTGCCTCTGTCTTCGGACAGGGAGCAACTGAGTTATGTCTCTGTGGACAAAATGCAACTGAAATTACTATTGAGAGGTGCTCTGTCTTGGGAAACAGCTGCCTGCAGCAGTGCCTCCTTCATTGCACAAGAGGAAGTGTCAATATAATAAAATAATAATGATGCCACTTCTCAGCTTTTTGGTTGAGATCAGTGTAGTGTCTGTTCTCTTCTTATTTTAGATGGAAGAAGGTGCCCAGTGCGAAAGAATATAACCCTGTAGCAGCACTTCGCCTGTTGCCCTAAGAGATGTTGGGTAAGATTGATGTCAGCATGTCAGTAGTTGTGGGGACTGGGTAATTTTTGTCCTTATCTTGTATGCATATTCATGACCATGTGTCACATCTTGCCTTACTGGGGAGGTCAGGTAAATAATCACTACTTGGCATTTTATCTGGGATCAAAGTGTGGTATCTATTCTCATTTTAGTTGGGAGAAGTCCTTTTAAATGACTTTGACATCGTATCTTTTTTAATGTATGAATTATCACTTCAGTAGTAGTCTACCAGACTTTGTCATATGCAAAACACTCTCAACCTTCAGCATGATTCTTCTGGATGACTTAGACAACATAGTTTGATATTCAAAGCTCCTCATCACATTGACTCATTCTTTGTGACATTTTAATAATTTTCATCTGTTTCTTCAAGCTCAATCTTCCCATTTTGAAACTTAAATCAACTTCACTGAAATAGACAAATTGTAGGCTCCAGACTTTATGCAATCATGAGAAATCTGTCTGCATATCTTAATCTGGAATGATGTTAATCTTGAATGGTATCAAGTGGCTCATAACATTTGCATGCCTTATTTTCAGTATTACGAGGCATTCAGGTTTGTATCTCCTCTTGTACTGTGCCCATGTGAATGCAACAATTCACATTACAGACCTGACAGATTAGAAATATTACCCCTGAAAGTAAACTATTAAATAATCACAGCCTCTTAGTAAAATTTAAACAAATTGATTTTTTTTACTAAGGTTTCACATTTGTTTTGTTCACCACCATATGGGTTTAGAAAAGTTCTTACACCAATCAAGAAGTCATTAAAAAAAAAAAAAAAAAAAAACAAATCTGATGTTTGGTCATATTTTTGGAAGTGGATCAGGGTGAGAACTTTTCAGCATTCCCTCATGTATATAATTTCTCTTCTTTAATATTTTGCAAGGAGGTACATATAGCAAAACGCACTGAGAAATAACTAAAGTGGCAATTTTCACAAGTGTTTAACAAATATAACTCAAGGTCTATTTTACTGAATTGAAAGCTTACCGCAAAAGATGAATAATCATTGAGAAGAGTAGATTTATTTATTTAGAAATTTACATAACTGTAAAAGATTAGAGAACAAAGAATAACTTTATTTTTTAATCAATTAAAAGAGACTCTATTTATACCATTATGATGTCTGTATTTATACAAAATTTTTTTTTCTTTATTGATGGTGTATTTCATATATACATCATTCCTAGTTCTGTATTTGTCCTTTTTTTACTAAGATTCTATATAAGATTGGAAGTGCAACTGTTGCAGAATTTATAAAAAACATTACTTGATTATGTATTAATTTACATTTGTTTTAAAATAAATGGCACATTCTGGTAATATTTAGCTTCTTTACCAAATCAGGGTATTACATTAAAATATCAGCTTTTCTTTCCTCTAATCAAACAGTTTAACACATTAATTTGGTTCTTTTCCACTTTTAGAATGATGCCACTCCTCTACTTTCTATTATCTCCTGATAACATCACATTGCAATGTTTTAACTTTTAGTGGATTTATCTTGTTTGCCACATTTCATAATTAATGATAGACAAACTTTAATAAGATTACAACTGACAAACTAAAGAACAGAATTGCAATATAAACAACTATGATCACATGCCAGAAATAATTGTACTGAACAAAAATGCAAAACAAATGTGTACACACAAAAAAGAAAGAAATTATATACTCCAAGGAGAAACCAAAAGAAAATACAGGAAGTTCACAACATAAAATATTGTATCTTTTGATATGTTTCTTTTCTTCATTAGTTCTTTTTTTAAACTTTTATATCGTCATATTTTAATTTTAATTTATTCAACATATCAAAAACCTTCAACTAAAAATAGTAGATATTAAGTGCATTGACAAGAAAGATTATGTTGAAAAATAAATATTTGTTATGCAAGTAAAATAAATACTTTTGTTTTTAACTCTTCCTTTACCTGCTAACATATGATGTAACCAAATAGAATAAACTCATGAAAAAATTGCAATGTTCACTCAAGCTGGCATGTTTTTATTTACTTACTAGCTAAGGTAACTGGTGTTGCATGGGTGTACATGGCTGCAATTGTATAACTGCACCCCCCTGTCTAAAAATGTCTTCCTGCATCCCTGCTTGCATGCATTATCCATTGGTATACTAAGCTAGTCTCCATCCTCATCTTTTTTATGGTATGCCCTTCACAAGTGTTTGATTTTCTTAATAAAGGAATTCTATCGTTAAAATCTTCTTGTGTGGTTGTTGCTCGGGGTTAAATTGTTTCAATGTTTTAGATATTCAGTAAATTTCCTATGGCCATTACTTTCAAATAGTATGGCATTATTCACAAATCAAATAATCAAACAAAAACAGGGAGGAAGTGTCAGCTTGACTCAACTGCAAGTGCAAATGCATGAATGTGCCCCCTCCTTCTTCACACACTTACTGTAAAGCTGGGGTTAATAAGAGTTTCTTCAAAAATTTTTCATTTTTAACACTTCAATAATCCTTCTCAAACAATCTTTGCATTAGCAGTCCACCAGTGGTAACATTGCCAAGATGAACACATAAGGATGTAATTTACATGGCAAATTTGGAAAGCATTGGATAAAAAACCAGGGAGTTATGGCTGAAAAACGGGCTTTTTTAACAGTTTTTCATTATATTCAGGGAAGCAAGCAGGACTAAAACTACACTATCTTATTTCTTGCATGATGGTAATTTTTTTGTAACATATTTGAAGAAAACTGGACAAAAAATGAGGAAATTATTCAAGTTTTATTTTAAGTAGTACGAAAAACCAATTTTTTTCCAGTTTTTGCAATTTTTTGTATGAAGGCAACGTTGTAGGAAAACTATCAACACTACATAAACCTTGTAACATGAGCTATGTTTTGCATTAAGTGTGAGGAACATCAGCTCATCTAGTAAAAATTTTATTTGTGTGTAACTTTGCCTTGGTTTTTGCAAAAAGTTGTACCAGTTTTATTGAATTTTCTTCCAAAGCCAGGGGTCCTGGCAATTGGAAAGTTGGTTTTGACCTAATTTGGTAAATTTGCAACATGTGTGTACAATTTCATCAAAATCGGTCAAGAAATGTGGACATGCATAAATAGCATAACGCACACACAGACACACACTAACAGAAATCTTGTTTTATAGATATAGATTTTGTATCTTTTATCCTGCAATCAATTAGAAATTAACAAGACAATATAATTTTTATCACTAATTATATATTAAATTTTCCATCATTGAAGCCAGTGAGCTTTGAGTAATTTATGTATTTCACTGTAGGTCTCCTTATTTGCTTATATTAATCATTTCAGCAAAGCCAACAAAGAAATAACCCAATTTGCTTCGTGTTACTAGTAAATTATACCAGCAATACTCTCCATTAATTACTTAAATAAAGGACAATAGGAGAACAAAAACTGTTATTTTATAAGGGCAACCAATTGCAACAAACATTTCCATTGTAGTTGGACAATTTACTAAGATAGTTCTACTAAATGCAAGCTAGTTAAATAAAGAAGCTATGCCATTATCATTAGTGCTATGATACAATATTTATATATCGCCTCAATGCAATCTTCAGACTGAAGATCCTATTAAAGTGTGAAAGTGATAATGACCATACAATATAGATTCCTATGTCCACACTATCTATAAATGCTGTCTCTGATCTCAAGTATTCTTCCCCTATAAATATAGCAATTTTAAGCTCTCTCTTAAAAGTGTGAGTATGTATGAGAGTTATTGATTTTAAGCATAAAGAGTTTTACTTAAAAAAAAACCCAAAACTTGCCTTCATCAAGTGATATACATTAAAATTTTGAACTGAACTCTTTATTTAGTACATGGAGGTAGATGGTTCTAATTCCACATGCCATGCCTTTTTTTGATATCTCAGTTTCAGTTAATTTCCTTTAGTAACTGAACTCTCCAAGCTTTCGTCCCCTCTGCTGTGGTCAGATATTGAACTCACAACTCTTTGGGTTAAGTCACTTTTTGGATTACTTCAACCAAAATTTTTATTCACTGGGCCATGTGTCTTTGGGTACAATGGCCAAAATATCATGAATATGTTGATAAAGATGGGGCAACAGTCTGAACAATCTAAATACTGTAAATAGTTAAAATACTTCATGTCAGAAATATAGACAGAAAACTAGAGCAGTTGCCATTTCAGAGATAGAGTATCCCCATCTGTTTAGATACAACTGTCATTCTACATTTTAACAGTTAAATCCTGTGTGTGCCTCATGATTGCCACCGCTACACTATTGTTTTACATATTACATAATGGATACATCATCTTTGTTTGATAAGGCAAAATCATTTGCAATGAACTTTACCTCTAATTCCACATTAGGTCCACCCTCTACCTGACTTTCCCACTTCTCATGGAGCAAAAACTTTGTAATGTTTCTATCATGGCATGGGAAGTTTCCATACTTATCAAAAGCTTTGACTCTAAGGATTGCAGTCTGGATAAAATCCTAGTGGTTGCTGTTAAAAGTTATTCTCTGATATTAGCAAAATTGTTTAACTGCTGCCTGAAGAAGAAATCCTTCCCAAGTCTATGAGAGGGTGTCAGCTGTATGCCTTGTTTTCCAGAATGCAGGTGAGCACTCATCCCCATCACAATATTGATCCAATAGCCTCTTTAGTGTCAGCAGCAAATTATTTGAGGCTATCATCAACAAGGTTGATGATCACCTCAACTGAGACAATCAACTGAGAGACAAACAGTATGTATTTTGATTTTGCAAGGACCACTGCTGATATCCAAACTGTCATTACGCACAGAATCAGTGAAGCACAAGGATGATCACTTTACATATATTGAAGGCATTTGGTAAGGTGTAGCATAGGGTGGTTGCTACACAAAATCTCCAGCAATGGAATTTCTGGAAGAGTTTTTTCAGTTATCAAGTCCTTCCTAACAGGTAGATCTATGAAGGGAGTTGTTAATGACCAGTCATCTGAAGCCCAGGAGATCAATGAAGTTTCTCAAGGCTCTCTTTTCGGTCCTACCCTCTTTCTGTTTTATATTAATCATCTGCCTAAAAATATACTCAGATCTTTTGTAAATATCTATGCAAATGATACAATGGTATATGGGTGCACCTCCAAAAATCTAGATGACCAGAGCTTGGCAAATGATCTCTCCTCTGACCGAGTTCTAACAGCTCAATGGTGGAATAACTGTCTGTTTACGTTCAATACTTCAAAACTAAACTAGTAATCTTTTATCATCACATAGTAGTCCCTGGATATTTGACTATTACAATGAACGCTTGTTCTCTCAAGGATGATCCTTGCCTTGAAGACTTATTGTGACTTAAGCTCATTCCAGACTTGAAGTGGAACTCATATATACAATCCATCACTAAAGATGGGAAAATGTTCGGTTCCTTGTGTCACTCCAAGAAGTACCTGATTCTGCTTGCTATGCTCAACCTTTACAAGATCAAACCAAAAATAAAATACTGTTGCCATATCTGAGCTGTTAGAGATGTCCAGTAATCACTTTCCAGTTTTGATAGAGATCAAAAGCATCTACTTGGTCTTGTGGGTTATGAACTATTTTCCTCCCAACAAACCTTTTCCCCACAGCTGAAAAGTTGGAAGCCTCCCATATTTCTATCACTATTTCCATGGCAAGTTCTGACCTTTGCAGCTAAGACCTGACATGCCACATACAGAGATGAACCACCCTCATTACATTTGTATCTCATTAGTAAGAAGGAAGCTCAATGTGAACAGCTTCTTCACAAGAATTGCTACTTTGTGGAACAGACTCCTGAGATGATGCTTTCCTGACCTCTACAATCTTAACCTCCTCAAGGCTAGGGTTAACCATTATCTTTTTTTACATATCCTCATGAACAGCACTTCTTACCTTTAACTCTTACCACTACCACTCATTGAGTAATCCTCTACCATGAGTGGCTCTTTGGCCTTTATTAGGTAGATATTAGTACAAAAAATATATGTTCCTAATATTACGTCCATAAGTACTATTAATTATCATTCACTTTTTATCTATTTATTCTACTTGAATTTATTAGATAATAATCTGCTGAAACAAAGTAAAAAAATTAGTATATTGGAAGGACAGTTATATATATAACTGTCCTTCCAATATACTATTTTTTTTTAGTTTCAGTAAATCAGAGCCTTTAGACATTTACATATAAAGCAATGCTTTACTTTTTTTTATACAAGGTAAAACTTACATTCCAATACTGACTAGCTACCAATAAATATTTTGAAAATAGAGCCAATTTCAGTCTTTTTTTTTTTTCTATTTTTATGGAGCATTAACCAACCACTTTGATAGCAACTAAATTATTTAAAGTGATTAAATAGCTTTCACAACAATATCTATTTCATTACTAGACTAGTAGTGTAAAATATACTAATTCACAAAAACTCAAAGCATTATTGATCACTCAGTAAAAAAAAAAATATGACACTAACATTATTTCAGCTGAAAGTAAATAACATTAGAATGAATGAAACTAATATTTAATACAATTGTTTAATTGTAAAGTCACAAACAAATATTTTTATAATTGTTTTATGTTTTTACAATATAGGATTCTTTTTAATTTCTTCTCACTCATTGCTTAGTGTTTATATGCCAGCTATGATAGGAGTATTTTTAGCAATAAGGTCATCTTAACCTCTACAGGACATTACATTGCAGCCTTATCACATGCAATGATATTGTACAATTTATTGTAAAAGGAGAAGTAAAGAAGACAGGAATTAACATGCCAAAATACAACTTTTTGTAAAGTTTCAACAACCTACTTGACTAATGACATTTTGAAAAAAAAAGTTTAAATTGTCAGTTAGCTAAATCTAAAAATCTGATAGAGTTTGCATTTAGATTTGGTCTGTCCAGAAATGAAAGGCGTGTGAATGCATGGCATAAATTTATGCATCTTTTGAGGATATGACATGAATAGTTGAAAGTGTCAGTTTCCACATGGTATATACAAGTTAGATTTAGAGTGCCAGTTAATAGATTGTAAACAAGATGCAAGAGTAAGAAAATCAATATAAGAAATAGCAAGTTGAGAAGCAAAACAATTTGCACTAGTGCATCCACTATTCTATAGAAGAGCTTCTCATAAACAGTATGCTTCAGGAAAGGTAAAGACTTACATTAAATTTACAGTTATTCAAGAAGATAATAAAAATACATATTCATTGCTGATAATTATTTTGAAAAGTAACATTTTTTTCAGTGAAAAATAAAATAAGGGTAAATTATAAATAATCTTGAAAATAGTGTGGTTCCAGTAAATTCCTTTAATTTATCCAGGTAAGAACATTAAAACAATTATTTACTCCAAAAGATTTTCACACACAAAAAAACATATCAAACATTCAGAGATTTGACTGTATAAAAATGGCAAAAATTTCAGCTATGGCAATACACAAATAATATCTCTGATTATGTTAAATTTGGTTTAAACATCAAATTTAAAAATATTTATATATATATATATATATATATATATATATATATATAAAAGAAAGTACAGTAAGATATATAATCCGTGTTCTTATAGATATTTTTACAAAATTACAAAATTAAATTCGTAGCTTTTAGCTTCCATTTTTTGAAACATGGTTAGAACTGTGTAGCTAAAAAAAAAACATATTTTAAATAAATCAATTTATAATATATATATATATATATATATATATATATATCAATCGTTATAAAAAAAACATCAAGTATTCTATTATGGTGTTATGAAGTTGTATACAAGTACCATTTAAAAACTTGTTGCTATGGCGAAGAGATTAATTGTAATCTGTAATGACTATGAATTATACAGATTTGATAAGTTTGTCATTTTGTATGTACGATGGACTAAATGTAAGCAAAGACATGAGAACAACTCTTCACTTGTTGACCTCTCTCTCTACTTTAAGTGACCTTTTCATCTAATTTGAATAGTTAAACACGTACATGAAATGTATCTTCATTTCAATTAGATGAATTACAAAAATAAAAGTAAACGAATTAAAAAAACAACTTTCTAATAGAAAATTTAAGCATAGTTTTTTGATAGATTTGTAAAAATTCTGAAAATAAAAAATATTATAAAAAATATCTATGTAATGACAATAATAAAACTTCCAAAATTTTAAAACAATTGATTTTTTAAGAAAAGAATCTATATTTCAAAGTCATCCTAAAACTGTTAAATCTTGACAAATATGAATAATAGCTCCATCAGTAGATTTCTGAGCATTTCTATGCAATTAATAGCTCAGAGAAACAAAAGATGGAGCCTACATTTATCAAGGAATAGCAAGATGTGTGTGTGTGTGGGGGGGGAGTAGCTCGACTAATTATAATACAAAATTTATGTACAGTTGTTATCATTATTTATTAGCAGAATAAATAACTCTGTTTGCCTGGCATTATCATTTCTACCAGCAAACCCAACTTAAATACTGGTTTAGATGCATCATCAGTCAACAACCCAAAGAGAAGCAGTAGAGTGCTAGCCTGTTTACAATAGGAGTTTCTACTAGCCTTCTCACCTGCTCAATACACTGGCAACAACCATAATAGTAACAACATCAACACCTTTTGTTCAATTTGGTGTATACAAATATTGATCATTACAATTTGTCAGTGTGAGAAATGACTAGGTAAACTCAGCCTTGTCTTGTATTAGTGAAAATTTTGGCTAGTCTTGTCAAACTAAAGGGCAAAGAAAAGTATATCCCTAAGTATTAGGGATAATGTTGACAATGATTCTATCCCAGGAAAAGGGCTTAAAAAAATGAAGCAATATTTCTTTGTAGAAAAGAAAATAATCTGAATTTTTCTAAAACATAAGGAAAATAGGTAAAAATAGAATTTACAAAACTGATTATTCTACAGAAATCTTAGTGAAAACATTCACCATATTAACTGAATGAATTATACTCTCAAGTTTACTTATTTGTTCATAATCATAGAATACTGCTTTCAAGATTAGTTTTGTAAGCACATTTCAACAATAAGATAAAATGATGAAATTTCAAGCTTCAAAAGATAAAAATTGACTACAAACACTTTCTGAATGCAAATCATTCAAAAACTGTTTTTTGACTAATTTGCATTCAAAAAGTGTATTTCATTTTTTTTAAGATAATTCACAAATTATTCTTTTGCAACTCTTCAAATATAAAACATGTACATATTTTCTAAGAAACCTTTCAACTTGTCATCCTGCTAATAAGATGATCAGGAAATGCCTAAGTGAAGCCTAACATAAAAGATGTAAGAAAAAAAATGTAAGTGGTCTTATGTAATAAAAAATTGCAATTCCCAGTGAATTCATGTAAAAGGTCTTTGAAATCCTAAAAACTATGATACAATTTCAAATAAGCACTGTTCATGAATTACTGCTATCAATGACAGATCAATTTTTTTTTATAAAGAAGCTTTGCCTTTTACAGCCAGTTCACTCTGAATTCATTCAAACTGGTCAAGTTTCTGCTTTGGTGAAATGCATAGAATTATATAGGAAGTTAAAATAGAAATCACCATTTTGTTTTTGCATTAAAATGTTATATTACATAATTTGCAGAGAAAATTATGAAAGAAAATCAGCTGGGTTTCTTTCCATGGTATTTTGCTTTTAGAAGTCAATTCATGCAATAAAAGATAAATTGTGCAGAATGTAGCAATGTTCTTGTAAAAAAACAAAAACAAAAAAAAACGTCCTATTCTCATGTTAAATACATTGTACAAAGAATCAAGTCATTAATATTCTGTAATTTCATTTTCATTTTTAATGGTTGTAGTATGTCTTTTGGAGATTAGCCATTTACCATTTAAATACAACTATCAGTTAAAAAATTACAGTTCTCTGAAACAAAGTACCAGACATTTTGAAGTATTATTTTTAGCTCTTGATTCCTAATTGTTTGAATTGGTTATACTTTGTACAAAACAAAACATCAATTTTGACAATGTAAAGAATTGACTTTTTTTTTCATTGTTTTTATCCAAAATTTGAGGATGAAAAAAATATAATTGAAAATATATTAATTTGTTTAGACTACAGTCTTATCTTGCTGATTGCCAAAATTATTGTATTCTCCAACCATCTTAGGGTATCTGTCATAGGTAACCTTCTGGATTTTTTTAACAAAATCCATTCTTCAGTCAACAGGGGTAGATTGTGAATTAATCAATTAATTCTGTTGAGTTAATTAATCTTTGTGATATCACAAGGATCTTAATAAATATTTTTACACAACTTGATCCAAGAATTGCAGGATATGTACCCCATAAAACTTGGAACCTTAAACCTAATGTTGCATGTCAGTCTCTTCAGCTAGAGTATATAATTTTTACAATAACTGTAGTGATGAACTCTTTTAGCCTTAGGCCTAATATTTCTTTCTTAAAGGGTTCCATTCATTTCTATACTAGGCCAATTGCAAATATTATTAGAGCCTAGTATGTTTGCTGATTCTTTCGATTGTCTAGCTTTTTTTATTTAGTTTCATTTTAATATTTTGTCATCATTTCACAGTTGTTGATTATCACCCTTTTCCTTTCACACATGATCAGCCATGAATGATTTCATCATCCAAACCCAGATTGCTGCTATGTTTATAAATAAGCAGCTATAATTGTACCTTCTTTATCAGTTTATAGAGGCAGAATTAAGCATTAAAATATATTTTGTATAAAAAATGTTTATGAATATGGGAAATTTAATTATTTTGCTGTATAACTTGTTTGGATGTGCAAGTAGTGTAATGGTTAGCAGATCAAAATGAGAATTTGGCAAGCCAAATTTGAATCCACCCTTTCTCTTTCTCAGGTATAGGGTAAATAACAGTGTTGACTGAGCCCTCTAGCTGTGGTTGGTAACCAGTCTTATAGAAAAACAACTCTGAATTTTTATTCTTGTCTTAATAGTAAGTCTGAGCAGTTCAATACACTCAAATTGGCAGCTGATCTGAAAAATAATCAACATCCTATTGTTAATTTTAATGCCATCAAAACTAAACTAATTTTTTATCCATCTGAGAGAACCATTCTACCTTCTATTTACATGGCTGATGCTAACCTCCAGGAGAGTGAATCATTGCACCTTCTTGGACTAATGTTTCCCACTGACATGAAGTGGAGTGATTATATTGAATCAATTGCTAAGTCTGCTGCTAGAAAAGTTGGTTCCCTATATTTTGCTAGACAGCTTTTTTGTTTTTTTTTCACCAGAGACTATCTTACATATTTATAAGTCTACCATTCGTCCTTGCTTTGAATATTGCTGCTGCACCTGATCTGGTGCTACTGCTATATTTTTATAAATTCTTGATATAATTCAAAAAATTGTTCAATGACCTGGGATCTCAGCTTCAGTCACTTTCCCACTACCATGATGTAGTTTCCCCATGCCTTTTTTATAAATACTGGTAATTTTTCTGCTGAAGTATCCTTTATGGTACCTATATTTTATGAATTTAAGTGCAGTACTAGACTGGCAGCAAGGTCTCATCTTTTTATTTACATTTGAAACAGCTAGATATAATCTATGCTAACAGTTTCTTTTATTGCACTTCTCACTTGTGGTACTCTCTTCCAGCTTCTTACCTCCCAGTCATCTTTGATGCCCAAAAATTTAAATGCAGCATCAGTCGTTATCTTCTGTCTTCTTAATTCTTGTTCTTTTATTGTTCTCTCTTCTTAATACTGTTTTTTCCTCATAATCTCTAAAACTCAGTAACCACTTGCATTTTGCTTGTGGGGGAAATGATTAAGAAGAAAAATGAACCCAACTACATGAAGCTATAGAAAGATTGATAGACATCAGGCACATATCCTAAGTCTATCAAAAAAAGAAAAGATATCAACAACTATGGAAGATCCTAATGTAGAGTAATTATCCAGAATGCCGTTGACAACAATGATCATTGGAAGGATAGATGGATGGCTTGTTTCTGAATTTGTTATTATAAATGGAAATAGGTTTTTTTTTCAAGTGAGATTTGATCTCAATATTGACAGTGATTTCAAATTTTCTAGATACACATGCATGTACATCATAGGAACAGCTGAAAAACAATGTTTTATAATCTAAAATGACATTAGAATCAGAAAGATTAGGGTTTATGAAAACCCTAGGAGATAATTTCTATTTCTAATAAATGTAATATTGGAGATAATAATTGTAAATGGGTGAAAGCGGGGAAAATGATAGCTAAGACACATTTATGCGGTTACACATACTCTTGGTATATATTAGTTATGCTATTCATGAGAGAATAAAGTCAAATCATTTATGGATTCTGATTATTACTTTAAAGATTCAAATGATGCCTACAAAAATTATAATAAGACGAGTATAATTTAATATATTAAAAAAAAAAAGAAAAAAAAAGAAAGATTTCTTCATCTGTTTGTAATAACAGATGAAGAAATCTTTATTTTTTCTTTGTAATATCATCAGGTAATGTATTAAAAAACAAAAACTAACTTCCAGTTACTATTCATACTAAAAGTTATAATTCTAAACAAGTTGGTTATGCTAGTGTTGAGTAAAATGTGGGAGTGGTAATAACGCTGCTAGTAGTAATGGTAGTAGTGCTACTTATACTCATAACACTGAAATGTCGGAGTAGTAGGATTGGTAGTAACAATGGTAAAAATCAGCATCAAGTAGTAGTAGCAAGAGCAGACAGTATAAACAACTGAATGAGTTAAGGAGAGTGCTGTGTCAGACCACAGTCTGACCTTGTCTGCAGCAGCAGCAGGAGCTGTCTGTCTGCCTTTGCTTCACTGGCTGTCAGTGTGGAAGTCGCGCGCGCGCGCACACACACACACACACACAGGTCCCCACTAAGGCAAGCCATGAAGCACACACCAACCCAGTGGACACAACACTATCAACTTGTCTGCCGGTTTCTGTCTGCATAACTTTTGTCAGCTGCAACACCACTGCTTTGAGGTAGTCATCCTTGTCATAGGGTTGATGACGGCAGGATGCAAGATGCGGAGAATGACGTAGACATTGTTACTGCAGCAGAATGAACAGAGCAAGAAGTGGGGAAAAAAGCTTTATGATAGAAGCAGCAGAAAAAGATTATCACACTGCAAATATAGTGCACTTACACAGTACCAAGCATAAGGAACAAACAATGGACTCAGCCCAGATGTGTAGGAATGTACAAAATTTCTATTTCTATGAATATGGTGATATAAATGATGTTGGTGCTAACATACAGATTTACCTTATTGATGCAAAATTCATTGAGTCAAGTTATTTAAAATTAACTTCCCATGTATATATTTCCAGACAGTCATTTTTTTTTTTCTTTTTAATATTTGATTTATTTCTTCTTTAAGAATTTGAATCTTTAACTAAAGAATTTTTATTTGATTAGTAGGATGGCATTTGTTACTATTCATTTGCCAAAATGGACACATCTCATTTTAGTCTTGAGTAAAGTCATTTTTCTATCAACTGTTTTTCTTTTGTAAAATTCCTAATTTTCTTCAAACCTTTATATTAAAATATTAACATTTTTAATTACTTAATAATGAATTTTACTCAAATTTATTTACAATTTCAAATTTTTATCATTTTTATGTTTTAAAACCGTTTCTTTTTTTCTTTTTTAAAGATATAAGACCTTTTAATTCTTCATTAAAAAATCACAACTTGCAAGATGGCAAAAATGTTAATTTCAAGATTAATCATTTGGAACTGAAGTAATGATTAGTCACTAACCAAGCTTAAATTAAAATTTCATTATAAAGGAATGAAGTCAGATATGGAAAGTCCAGGCACTAAAAATCAGACAACTACTTTTGAAATATAATGACAGGCATATTTACTTATGAAATGATTTTCAGATAAGAGACATCAATTATATAATCACTTAATCTGTAGATTAATGAGTTTCATTGACATCAAAATATTTATAAAATCAATACATTGTCAGAATTGAAGATAGTAAATTCTATCAGGATATAATATGTTAAAGAAACAAATTCAACTAAAATATGCAGCTTGGAATATGTGCTTTGAATTGATACACTTTAAAAGTATTGCTTTATAAAATAAAGCAGTTATGAATCTTTATAAAAGATTTTATACTAGTATTCTAATTTTCACAGCCAAAAAACATTTGCTTTTAGCACCTAATCAAAAAATAAATGATCTAGGCATAAAAATGAGTAGAAAGAATTGCTATTAAAAGCAGTAAACATCATTTAAAGTGGCAGATAGGGTTTGATATTTAAAACAAGTTTTGTGCAACCAAGACAATGCACAAATATAAAATAAAACCTTTTCTTTTTGTAATATTGCATAAGCTATATTTAAATTTAAACACATTGACATAACTGAACAGTAACATGTATTAATATTTTAACCAGTTATCATACAATTGAAATGTATTAATATTTTTTGTAAAGGCTGTTTCACAAATATGACTTTAATTACTATCATTTTCATGAGGACAAGGAAACACACATGTGCATATTATATATATATATATATATATATATATATATATATATATACAGACACACACACAGAGAAATTTAAAATATTTGTATATATTCAAAGCTGTATATACACTAATAAATATACATATGTCAAGATAGATGTATATAAAAAATCATAGTTTGATTCAGTGAAAGTTCCTCCAAGCAAAATGAAATTTGATCTAGTGATAAAAATATTAATTTTCAACTGCAGGTCTTCAGTATTAAGTTTTCATTTATGGACCTCATTCTTGTGGGATACCAACAGTTGTTAGCCTCTCTGCATCTTGGCTTTATACAGCATGTTTTACTAGCATCATCACATTTTTCTACAGGCATATTGCACCAGAACAGAATGTTCACCCAGTAAGAACTGAAAAATGAATCAATAATACAACTCTAAGTGGAGACCAAAGTATTAATGAGACTTGTAATTTCATTTACATAATGTCACAAACATTTAAAAGCAAAATAATTATATATTACATGTCACTAATAAATAGCCAAAAAAAATAAATCTGAAATTCCAGTCATTTTATTAACTACTTTGTGGGTTTAATATCTTCAGTGTAGTGAGACTACCAGGAAGAAAGAAGCAAATTTGATTAGATGCAGTGAAAAGAAAGAGAAACATTACATTTTCCTTATTATACAGTTGAATAATAATAAAAAAAGATTGTTAGCAAGTTTGTTCTTCACTGAATACTAACTTTGATTAAAACAAGTAACACTCTTTTTCATGTAAATGAATTTCACTTAATCATTTTAATGATGGGATCTCTTCTTGTACAATTCACAAAGCATGAGAAAACAATTTTTTGTTTTTTCAAAAAGCTGAAATAATGCCAACTTAATTTCCTTTATTTCATGATATGGCTGATTGATTTGTTTTTAACAGTCTTATCAACCCTTTGTGAAGTTATTTAAAGACAAAAGAGATTTTGGATTGTAAGAGTGAACATTGCAGTAACAATTTTTTTGAGAATAATGATTTTTCCACTTTCAAGTCATCTTATTCAACCAAAAGTTGTATATCTTTCCTTAGGGTATTTGCACAAAAGCTTCATGATTTAAAGTGATCTTAAATTTGATGGTGACCTTTAACAATATGATTAGAAAAGTGACAAGGAATAATTAAAAATATATAAAAAAAAATAAAGAATATTACACACAAGATTTAACTAACTACTGATCTGAAACTATTACATTTTACAAGTAGACACATGCGTGAATAATGAGGGGTCTATGAGGTAATTTGGGATTTTATTGTTTATTAAAGATTCAGGTAACAGCTCCTCATAACTTTCATTTTTAAATTTATTCTTCCTAATTGATGACTTACAGTATTTTGGGGCACAGTTTCCTTAGTCCATAAAGAAATTGAAACTGGAGATAACCACACCAAATAAAGCTCCAAAAACTTCAATAGACATCAATAAATTAAACATAATTTAGTTTTAGGATATTAAAATAATGACATATTTTATTTTCAAGCATAACTATTATATTCACTTTAATAATTTTTTGTGCTTTAAGAAGCAAATTGAAGTAATAATTCAGCTATGAAAATTTTCTCCATATATTAACTATTACTTATTAATCAAGAAATTTTGAGAAAATTGATTGAGAAAATCATTTTTTTAAAATTGCAATTAACATTATTATTATTTTCAAAGTCATATAAAATCAAAGCCAAAAATAGTATAAGGACATCTACAAAATTCACAAGTCTTCAGTATGATATTTGCTTTTTTTTCTAAGTAAAAATCTATAAAATGAATAATTATCTCAAGTGTGATGTACACATATACTAAACCTTCATTTGTTAATAATTTATGGCAAGAAGCTAATCAAATCCTTTATTTTACTGGGCCTATTTAATAATTAATATATATTTAGCTAAAAAGATATTAACTTTTATAAATCTATTACATTATGACAAATTCACAAGAGATAGTTCAGTGTAAAAGTAACGAAATGTACAAGTAGAGGACATATTCTTCATTTGAAATAAGCATTTTGACATATATTATTGGTATGGATCCTTGCCAGGAAAAAGTATATTGTCAATTTGTATACTTAATAATATATTTAAAATAAGTGACAAACAAATAAGAATAGAAAGGAGTATTTTTACTTCATAATTCAGTTAATTTCTGACTGATACGTTCTTGTGGCTTTGGAGTTTATTTTGTAGTTATAACACAATTGATATCTGATTTCTATTTGACTGAAAGCATTAATAGTTCATTTCCATTAAAATAAACAAATATAATAAATTAGTCTATAAAACAAGATATATTCTTTTAAATAAGATTTAATTTTGAATAAAAAAGAAAATGCATAAAAATACATGTTACTCTTTTTGAAAGGTGGCTTTCATAATTAAATTTTCTCTCCAGTTATTATAATTATATCAATATCAGTATTCCTTTTTACTGATATACATTTATAAAAAAAATTAAAAGGTTGATACACATATTTACAAAAAAAACAAAACAATTACCTGTATTTTGGCAAAGTATTTATACAAATAATGGCTTAGACAATTTTCGAGGACATAGATGATTATGGCTCACCAGATTCCTTTTCTTTATTATCTGTCATGACTTCTTGGGAAAGATAATGGAGTGGTTACTCATTGATTTTTCCAGAGTTTTTAATTCACACTTCTCTTCTAGACTGCCTTATGAAGAAGGCCTGGTGGAGTAAAAATGGAAAGTGGCTTGGATTTTGAGGAATTGGAGGGCTGAGTTCAAAATTCCAGTCAAGTTCATTACATTCACTTACATGCTAATACCTTTGGGAAAGGTATGCCCCCATCTCTTCTACTCCCAGCTATGGGTAAATAGCAGGACAAATTGGGTCCTATAGCCTTGGTTGGCAACTAGTCTAGAAGGAAAACTCGGAATTCAAACCAGTCTGGAGAGGGTTGGACTCTGCCAGGCTGTCTTGCCCATTGCCCATGAAACACCACTGCTGTTATGGCTGTAGTAAATGGAGTGCCCCTACCACCCTAAGAGGTTACAGCATTCATGATTATGTGATAGTCTACCCTGCTATTTAACCCAATCCTGGGAAGGAGAAGTAATAGAAGGCAATAGTACAAACCTTCATTTAAATTAGTTTTAGGTCACTCATATATTTCATGCATTTAAAACTTTAGTAAAAGCAATTTCAAATAGATGCTTGGGTGCATATATTATAAGGACATATTTTTTCACAATTAATACATGTAATATTTTTTTAATACACAGGAAACATTTACCTTCAACTACTGCTTAGAAAAAGTAAAAATATATATTTACTTCTTTATACATTGTTTAACCAACAATTGCTTAGTAAACTGAAATGTTATCCTGAAAATAGATGTCTTTCTGTTTTCTGAATAGGCCTTGTCTAACTCAATGATGACATCAAGATACTGAATTGATATATGGCAACAGATCTGCTTTAATTACAAGTCACCAAGTGAAGTTCCTAATAAATGTTTACACATTGGAAGTGATATTTCTTCAGCTAAAGCAAATTCATTTTTAAGTACAAGTATATATTGCAAACACGATTGGCATCATGAAACAGCAGCATCAAAAATAAAAATTGTTTTATTAAATAGAAATTAGAACATTAATCACTCATAGAGGTCTGCATTTAATCTAGTCACACATATCCATTTAGCTTAGTCAGCCCATTGTCAAAATGGGAAAAAGAAGCTTCCATAAGTATTTATCTAATTAATAACAGAAAATTCCTGACTCATTTTTAGAAATCTTTTATGGACATTATTATAGGCAGAAAATTTGAAATCTCAATTTAACAAAACTTTGGACAAAAAAGACTTTCAATAAAATATAAAAGTCAAAGTTTTCTATAAATAAGCATATAAGCAGATATTTCCTCAAAACATTTGGATCAATTACAACATTTATATTACTATTATTATATTTAACCTTAAAGAAACCTAACAATTGTTATAAAGTTTAAATAAAATTTAAGAAAAGAATGATAGGAATCAGAAGAAAAGTAAAATGAGTAAATTAAGATAAGTTTTCAAAGAATTCTATGAATTCAACACAAATGGAAGCCCCAAATTAAATACGTGTTAGGTAACAAAACCAAAACTTAACATGAGAATAAAAAATTATATTGCACTTTTATGAAAAATTAAAAAATCTGGTATGACTATGCATGAGAATTTGTAAGGAAATAGTTTAAGTAAATGAATATCTGGAGGTCACTCTGACTTTGCTTATATATTTGTTAATGTTACACTGTGCATAAAGTGCAGAGTGGGCAACATTTGTTTGAGATGAAATTTAAGTAGCTTTTATTATATGCATGGCTGACATTAGTTGGGCAGAATATTATATATAAATATATCTATATTTAAATATTCAGTAGTAAGAGTTTGCATCTTAAATTAATGTTGCTTTTATTATTTTATATTATTCCAAATATTATTTTAAAACTAATTACCTTTTTGTATATTGTAATAAAATAAGTTAAAATTATTTTTAAAGTAATGTGGAAAATTTCCACATGAAGTATACTTTTTAAAATTTACTATAGCAAGTTTGTTATTAACTGGCAGATGTAAAAATAAAGTAACTTTTGTCTCATAAAATGGAAATTCACAAATTAGTATCATGTTAAGATATACTGGATTATTATCAAGTAATCAGATCCATCAATAGATCATTATATTAACTGTACATTTAAATATGCACCAAAAGTATACTAAACAATTTTAATATTAGAGAGGACTGATTAGATAACAACTGCTCTAGGTACATACACTTGCTAATATAGTTCAAAGGACATAAGCTAATAAATAGTTGATAGTATTTGCAAGTGATTTATTTTTTTAAAAGTCGAGGCAAAATAAAATGTTACACTTGCAAAAAAAAGTTTAGTGTCTCTGAAACTCACTTTCAATGAATGGAGAAGTGTTTCTTTCAATGTAAATTTATTTATTCTTTCTATCCATTTCTAAAATTAATTAATCAAGAAGTATCGAATTAGATTTTGGATAATTTTTCAAATACAAATTCAACATTTGATCTTTTTAAATGTTTTAGGAAATAATAAATTTGGTAACATGATAATCATTTTGATTGTCTTGATTACAAATTCATTTTTGAATCCACTAACTGTATCTAGGTAGGTAAGTATTTTTTTGAAGTTAATCATAAATAATCATTAAATACTGCAAAGTTTGAAAGAAATTGTCTATTTAGATCACTTTAGTTGTAAGCAAATCCTTTGTTTCAAAAAAAAAAAAAAAAAAAAAAAAAAAAAAAAAAGGAAAAGGCAGGGGGTGATTTTCATATTATAAAAGCTGTCTACATATATATGTTCATGAAATATGAGCAAAGTAAATTTTCCTTTGAAAAGTTATTATTTCTGCAAAGCTAAACATACAATTTTGATGAAATCATATCACAAAATAAAAAATGCAATATGGCTACATTTCCAATACATAAATAGAAATACTGAAAAGAAAAAAAGGTTACATTTTATAAGAGATTCTTCAGAGTACTTTTAGTATTAAATAATTTTTTACATTATATGACTAGTTATAATTAGTGATATGTTCACAGGAATTACATAGAAACATAATTTTTTCTTTTTTCGTTTCTTAAAACACCTGATTTTCATGTTACTTTTCTATTTTGCATTAATTTATATAAATTTCAGCTACATTGCTACAAAAACATTCAGATTGTCACTCTTACTGCCAATTTAATCACATTTAAATGAATATATTTAACACAGGAAATAGTTTCCAGAAGAGAGAAGAATGTCACAACTTATTTTTGCTTTAAAGGTAAATTAAGCAATGTTTTCAATGGAAATAATTTTTAATAAATAAAATCAATTTTCATATGATTCTCACAAGTTTTTTCAGTCACAGCTCATAAACCCATCACTAAAGAATAAAGACTAATTTTTAAAGAATACAGACTAACAGGGAAAGTTAAGGTCAATAAACTTATTAAGCCTTGTAGATGTAGAGACTATACATGAGTATTCTACAGGAAATATCATCTGGAATTCAACAAGATTACTTAACTTCTTGTTATTCAAATGAATCTTAATTTCTTGACCATTTCCACTCATTGTATTCCATAAATTCAGGACAATGGATTAAAGCTTATTATTAAACTACATCTGCTATTCAAGTCAAAGCTTTATTCATTTTTTATCAACTCAAAAACCTCTATAATATCCTTTTCGTTTCTGCTAAAGTGGGAAACTTAAGAATTTTGTTCATGTTATTGAAGTTGAGTTTGTTTATAAACTGATAAATGTTTTCTTGTTGTTAACTAGTTAATTTAAATCCACTTATTTGTGTGTATGCTAGTCAATGAACAAAGATTGTTTTTATTATACAGTGTCAAACTTATCAGGTATTAATTCAGGATATTTCATTGGGCATAGACCAAGTCTAAAATTATTTAACATTCATCAAAGGTTCTGTAAGGGGAAATAATATTTTGAAATGGCTTTCTTCAAACAGCAGATATGCATGATTTTTTAATTTCTGAAAAGATGTTATAAATGTTTTTTTTTAATTTTGAAATGTAAATGAACTTTAACATTTTGAGTATTGATTCAATTTCTTTTGCTCTTGTGCTTATTGCTGATATGAATCATTAATGCAGATCTGAAAAGAAAGCTTATATAGGTTGTCATGAGCATTTACTGTTAGTGTTCATCTTAGTGATCCTGATTATAACCTTTAATAATTACTACTTAACCACAATAACTATCTTCAAATAATTGTAATTTTCATTATATTACTACTGCATCAAATATACTTTCTTAAACCGGAAACAAAGTGCCAGTCAATAGGGAATTCTGATATCAATAACAGAGTACTTTAAACACAAAGTCATCTATCCAGAAAATGAACTTATCACTGAAAAATATTTACATTCTTCAAATCTAAACTTTATTTCATAATATATAAACTGGTAAATTCTTAAAAAAATGTTAAAGAAGATTTACTTATTTTGAAACCAAACAAATATAATCACTTGAGTACTTAAGATTCTTACTCTTAAATATTTACCTGCTAATTGAAAAACAAGTTTGCCTCCTCACAATATATTGCTATATTTAGTTTACAATTACCATTAAATGAGAAGTTATTTTTCTTACTAATCAATTAATCTGATGATTGGCAAATTCTTTTCAAATTGGCTCACATAAAAATTGTAAGTGCAGTGCAAAATTCTTTTCAAAGATGAAAGCTTTTCTGTATTTACTGAAGTAGATATTAGAAATGGGGATTTATTATATCTCTTTTCTTATTCAATTTTTATTTTCCTTCAAGTATATTAACAATGAATTCTGATACTTTAGGATTGTTTAAGTTCATGTTCTAATGATCTAAAAATGATTAAAATGCAAACTCACATAATTTAAAGTTTTATATTTATCATTTGTTCAAGAGAATGATAAAAAAATATTCTCAAAATAGGAATAAGTTAGATTCATTATATTTCTGTAAGGTTTTAATATCAGGATCAAATTTTACCTTAGCAATTTATAGTACTTTCCTTTTATTTCTTGAAATTTTCTAGTTGTAATCCATAAAGACAAATTAAATAACCTTCAACATTTATATCATTTCAAAGAGATATTAGCTTCAACAAGGGACATAACTCTAAATATCCAACTAAAATGAAAATAATTCTATATGCAGCCTAATGTACTTCATTTGCTTTCTTGTGTGCCCAAATTTAATTTCTATATTTAAGACTATTCACTTTTGCTAACTTGTATTTACTTCAGGTAATTCAAGTAAGAGACCAAAATACGATATGGTAACTAAAACTGGCACTGCACTTGATTTGAAATTTTAACATGCTTCAAAGATTGAAACATTCATTGATTGAACAAGAAATGATTTTTTTTCTTAGTCCAAGTTTACAGTACATGTTAATACATACTTTAACTAGTAAATTGATATACTAACTATTGAAAGTCAATTATCTAAAAAGGTACAATATTCTTAGCATAGAAAAATTCAGAAAATCTGAGAAATAATTTAAATTGATTTGAGATACTAGCAGATTTGCTAAATTTATAATATAATGATTCAGCAGTTGAAACAACACTATTTTTAAATCCTTCTGTTGAAGTGTTCAAGAAATCCAGCAATAGCCAATCAAATAACAATGATCTAGATTTTCATAATTCCTATTAAATCTAGTATTTGGCAAAATAACTATTTGTTCATTATGAGTTATTTCATCAATAATACTTTAATAAAGGTATGATAAAACCTGGCCAAACCAGACATTAAATATATTCTAATTAATGAATATCAATGTTTTCTAATTCAAATTATTTAAAATAAAAGAGATGATTGGAGGTAAAGAAAAAAAATATTTATCAGCCAATGTTGAATGATAATAACTACATAATTGATTTCCACAACATTATACCTAATAACTATTTCAGAATTTGCAAAGCTTGCTTGGTTTTCTATAATGCAGTTTAATTTGGAAAACTATATATAACACTTGGTACTATTTCTTGGAGGAAGAGCATATAATGAGAAAAGTGTATTTTTCATTTTTAAATTAGGTAAATTTAGTTCTGAAAATGTAAGGTAAGTGATGCCTTATACAATGAGAAATTATATACAAAAAGCTTAGTATTTTAAGTAAAGCATATTCAGTAGTTTATTTAAAAATGACATATTTACAAAGGAATTAAAACAAACCAAGTAAGTAGAATACATACTCCAAGTTTATTAATATCAAATGTTCTTATTTTAAATCAAATAACTTGCATGCAGTTTCAAATTATAAGTATTGTACATATTAACCAATTCATTTAGTACATTACTACAAGCTTCAGCCGAGAACAACATTTGGTAGGATGGACAAGAAGCTGAGAGAAGTGCAAATAAGCAGGCGCAGGTGGAAAGATAACACCCTAGCACTAGCAGTTGACTGCAGCAGAGAGAGAGAGGGGGGGGAGAGGTTTATAGACAGAAAAATGAACAAAGTGAAATAGGACAAATCATCAGTATCACCAGTGCTGACAGAAATATCCATGATATACTATTATAAAGTACAGCAGTCCCTGACCTTTGTTCTAAATGCCATAACAACAACAACAGCAAAACAGTCATGTAGGAATTAGCATTTCTTAGCAGCATCCTATGTACAATTAAAAAGCAATGATTACTTAAAATGTTCTCAAACTTTACCAAATATTCAATTGGATTTCACAGAGGTTTTTTACATATTTAATTAATTTGACTACATAGTAAACATTTTTTTCCTAAAGTAATATAAAAATATTTTAAGGACTGAAAGATCTGGGAGGTTTTATGATATTGAAAGTATAATAGTACTGTTTAAAATACATTTGAAAAGTTTTTTAAAAACATACATATATTAAAAATACATTTACTAACCTAAGTAAAAAGGTTTCAAGTAGTTAAAAAAAAAACTTCTGGAATTAGTCCACTTTAATAGGCACGAATAAATGTTGGACTTAAAGAACAACACTGATAAATTAACAGAAAAAAATCTTAATTAAACAAAATGAGGTGAAAATGTTCCATAAAATCATTTAAAATTTGGTAAATTTCAGCATCAATAAATATATAAATTGCATATTTTTTAAAACAATTATTTTAATTTGATACAAAATCTGCCAAATGCTATTTTCTAACCAAGAACAACTTTAGACACCATAAACTTCCATATAACATATTTATATAAAACTTGATCTAGATATAGAAGAGAGTATGAAGGCATTTTTGAGTTCATCGACAGCATTTGCCCTAAAATTTCAATAACAATTATGACAAACCTTTCGTCACCATTTGTTTTTCTTAATTGTTACTCTTCCTTGTAATGTGCCACTTACAAAAATACATCAGTTGACATTTCTTGATAACACATTTATTTACTAAGCGTAGAAAAATAAGTATAGTTTTATGAAATATGAAAAGAATCATGAGATGTTGTTTTGTTTATAAAAAATAACTTTTATATACTTGTTTATTGTAAAATAACATTTCCATTATGTTTAAATAGTATTATATTTTGTTTTTATAGCTAATCTTACAATGATATAATCCTTTTGGAAATTAAGTATGCTTAAAAATGCTATGTGCTCTATAAAGCCATTTTTTTAAAAAGATGTTATTTCTCAAGCCCTTGTTTTAAAAAAGTTATAATTCTCAACATTACATTTCTTTCTAATGTGACTGCCGTTTTCTGAAAATATGTTCATTTTAGTTTTATGCAGAGGATAATTTAATAATTTCAATGACTAAAAATCGCTGTGGTCTAACACTCATTACCTTTATCTTAATTTGAAACAATTTTTCTATTTTTATGAATATCATAAGGTAATAAGCAAGGAGTAAAGAAAACCTTTTTTCACTACTTCATTACTCTTTATTACAAAGTATGAAACTTTTTTTGTTTTAATGAAAATAGGCAGCAATTTTTTTCAAGTGTTACAAGGTTCTGTATGGAGCTTTTCTGAATAGTAAAAAAGGGTCAAATTTGATTATAAAAATTATTCATAAATTTAGAAATTAATCAAGAGAAAATACAAACCAATAAATGCTTATTATCTATAATAATGAGGTGATATCCGAAATTTCAGGCAATTTGAATAGAGGACTGTTAAGTTGCCCAGCGTTTTCCATATCTGACTGAATCAAAGTATACAGAACCTTATTTTTTAACATTTTTTCTTTCTTTGATGAACTCCACACAAGAAACTGAATTATCACTTTATTGTAGAAAAATCTATAAAATAAATAACTAGTCCCATGTTATAAAAGCCAAAGTAAGAAAGAATGCTTCGAATTTCTTTATGATTGACTAAGTCAACAATAAGATCTTCATAAAAATTTCCGAAATATATTTCTATGACAAATTATACAAACCTTACTGATTTAATGGTATAAAATTTGTTTTTATCTACTACTCTTTTTTAGCAGTCCTATTAATAACAACAAAAATGTTAAACTGGAAATAGTAGCCTAATGTTATATTTTTTTACCTATTAAATTTTAAAGTTTATAAGTTAAAAAAAAAAATTAGTTTTGTTTTATAAGTTTCTTTTCACTTCAATAAAAATGAAAAAGAACACTCTACATTTATAAAGTACAAAACGTATTTTTGCTCAATTTTTAAATTTCAGTAGAAACATGGTTTCAGGTTTCTCCTTCACTCTTTAACAGTGAATCAGAAGAAAACATTTAAATTTTCACAAGGTAAAGAAAAACAAAACAGCATCAAACAAATATTATTTAATTTTTTCAATCTCTGAGCCATCTGTTATTATTACTCATTGATTTGTGTAATTATCTTAAAACCATGGGTAATTTGTTTTTCAAGCCACAATAATACCTACGGTACTTTGTATTGTGCTTAAAAAGTTCATGGTTGCCACTTGGAAAAATTTTTTATAGAAACAATTTTCAACTTTGTTCATTAAAAATATTTTTTTCCAAAAATCAATTTTTGGTTCAAAGTTCTTACTAGTATAACCTGAATGTCCTTCAATAACTTTAGAAGAGAATAAGATTTATAATGTTAATAACTATTATTATCTATGCTTAAACCCGTCCAAACAAATGGAGCTTTTCTCAAGCAAGATAACATGCAGCTGCATTTTGAATGAGAAAAGTTATCGATCATATTTTTTATCCCAAATAATTCACTTTAAAAATATTTTCTATCAGACAAAAAAAAATCTTTTCCTCTGCATTCTAAGTTTCACTCTCAATAATCAATTTCAAAACTTTTAAATAATCAATAACTTTTAGATAATTTTTTATTATCCACAATTTATACTAACTCAATATTGTACTTACATCCACTGACAATGCAAATTGGAAAAGTTGATTTAAAAAAAAAAGGAATAAAAAAACTGTCTGTCTTAAAAGCTTGTTTTTTCAACACTGGTTAACTTTCTTATTAATGATAGGTTAAAGTTGAATTGACATAAAACAAGTAATTTTTCTCAAAGGATTAATTATGTTGAAAAAGTAGCAAATAGGCTATATTGAATTCAATGTAATATTTTGAGTAAGTTGAGTGGATTGACTCACAGCAGTGTAGCATGTGCAAATATATCCAATGCCTACTCAAAAAACTTGACACATTCAGGTTTATAATTCTCAGATGGGATAGAGGAAAACTTGAACATAATATCTAATCAAACATCATGTTAATAATAATACTCAATTTTTATGAGATGTTAAAAAGAAGTTTTGATCTCACAAAGATCATACAAAGCAATTAAAACAAGCAATTTTGCCTACTCACAACTAATTCTTTTAGAAAAAAAATGACTATCTCTAAAATAAAAATTTAAAGAAGGATTCTTTATCAGTAAGTAAAGATACATAATTACACAAGTCTTCCTTGTTTTATAATGTGGCTATTTTTATTCAAATAGTAAGCATAAGTTAGCATATTTTAATTAGTCAGTAATTTTATAGCTTCATTTCATTGATATTTACATTTGTTTATGTTGTTTTCTCTTAGAAAAGGACTACATAACATTTGGATAAAGCTGAGACTTGACAGTATTGTCATATGCATGCCTTGAAAGAATATCAGAAAAATTACACAATCTTCTTAAAAGATGAAAGAGAAAGTAAGAAGTGTCCATAAATTGGATTTTAGAGCATTCAAATTAACAAACATTCAAAATGAAAAGCAGAGGCATCATATTTCATGGTTTTCCAAAATGCCTGCAAAATCAAGAATAATTAAAATCTTTTCCCTTAATTCTGTCACTAGAATGAATATAAAAAGACTCATCATAAAATATTTTTAAGCAACGAAAATAAAATATGAAATGAAGCTGCAAAATGCTGATTTAACTAGACAGAAATGGAAAAATTAAAAAGTACAATTTCTAAAAACGAAAAAAAAGAAAAAAAACTTGCAAAAAAAAAAACGTGTTCTTGCAGCCAATTACGAGTAAATGCTGAAAAGTTCTCGACCCAACCCACTTCTTATCTGACCAAAGAGATTTTTTAGGAGAAAGTGCTTCTTGGCTGGGCCGATAACTTTTCAGCATCCACTCGTAAAAAATAAATAAATTTAAATAAATAAATTAAAAAGATAAAAAAGTAAATTTGTTTCCGCCTCTTCCTTGAATAAATGCACTTTAAATTAATAGTATAATTTATTTGGTATTAAAATTATTATCCTGAATACACGAAGCTTGATGTATGATATTCTAGCAAATTTATAAAACGTTTTTGTGCAGAGAGAGAAGCTTTTAATGCAAAAATAAATGCAAACAATTTGGCGAAAGGATGAGAGAAACAAATTACATCATTTTTTTAAAAAGTATTTCTAGTGTCAGGTAGCCCTTGGAAATATGGAGCCTAGTGAGTCAGTTTCTTCCAAATAAAGTAATTAAAAGGTTGAAAGTTCGCATTGAGATTAATTAACAGAACCCTGCGATTAAAATGATTTATTTTAAAGTTTTCAGCTTATAAAATTAAACCTAAGCAGATACTGAACTCAGGAAGTTTTCGTTATCAACTCATGATCAGATTGTTTCTAAGCTTCATCTGTGTGCTTTGATTACGAAAATTTAATTTGTTAGAACTTTTCAAATGTTCACTTTTTAGTTAGTTCCTGAAGCCAGACTACAAAGGAGAAAATAAATACTATATTTCGCTATGTAATTAAAATTTAATTAAAGTTATCCAAGAGAGTAGCTCAAAGTACTTGCAATTAATAATGAGATTAAGCAGAGAGAACTAAAAACAAATTGCATTGAAAACATTTTGATATTTCGCAATTACCTAAATAAATAAAAACAGCAGAACAAAGTTAAAATTTCATTAAAGTGAAACTTACTAATGTAAAACAACTGTTCTGAAAACATGCCTACTAACTTACACACGGTTTTTGGTAAGAAAAAGGAAATAGAAATGAAATTTTTTGTCGCAAAGAACTAAAATCTGTCTGCATATTGAATACGTGAAAAATCGTTTGACTTGCTCATTAATTAATACGATACTTGAAATTATAAAAAATTCAAAGAATCAGTCGTGACGGAAATTTGTTTTGTTAACAAGGTAAAAAAAAAATGTAGATAACTTATTTTCTTCAGAAAAAAAGAAAAGTGACAGTGTGTTGATCGTTTCATGTAATAATCGTAGTAGTGGTTACTTTTGTAAAGTTTAGTTTCCAAATCAAGTAAGAAGAATTATGTTGAAAAAAAAACTAAATGAGCAAAAAATCAAAACAAAGTGAACGATGTATTGTGGCAAAATGCCAAGAGAATAAACAAGAAAGAATGGCAAAAAAAGAAATAAAAAAGGAAATATAAACAGTAAAATGGAGAAATATGAAGTAAACTTACTTGCTAAAAATTCCTTAATTGTAACTTAAATAATCTCTGGTAAATGCACTACTATGCACTATGGAAGAACCCATTTCACCAGCTCTGCTGATCACACTGGTCCTATTTCAAAAGCCTACATGCATGTGCGTGCGCGTGCGCGCGCAGAGGAATATCAGTGCATGTAGATACTGCATATTTTATCCTAGCGCATTTATGGGAAATGCACATGTGTCTGCATGCAACTGACTTTTAAGCTGAAGTCTAAGAAAGCAACTTTTTACCCACATACATGCATACACATTTTGTGGGCACTTCCATTAACTTGCTACTTACACTCGCTCTCAAAGTTAATCTCAATTTTAAAAAAGAAGCATGTCAAGCTTGTTTTTCTTTCTTTCTGATATGGCCTTTTCTTCACTAGCGCATTCATTCGTATCTAATTTGAATTTACTCAATAATTTTCTTTGTAATGATGTTCCTGATATCTTTGAATTGTTGACTTACAGATTTTTTTTCTTACGAGATACAGACAGTTCTGAGAAATAATGGAAGAAAGAAACAAATAAATGAAATGGCTATCCCTTCTTAAAGTGTATTAAACATGTGACTGAAATTAAGACAAATGAAAAGGTTTTCGAAAACATACTGAGTGCGTACACGCGGGATATATGAAGCATTGAAACATTTTCTAATGTGCATAACTAAGTTTGTTGATGAGATAAAAAAAAAGCAGTTCCCCTGTCTAATCAAGCAACACGAGCACATACTATGCAGTATTAGCTTTATTTTCTTTTAAAAAAATATTGTTTCGTGAAAAAAAACTATTAAATAATCTGGATGTTAAAAAGGGGAAAAATGGAAGTATGTATATTCGGGTTGCATTTGATAGTGATCCCAATTCATAACAACGCCACCCTCCCTGTTTCAACTTCTATAATGCTTCGCGTGTCTGTGTTCGATCAGCACTGGCTTATTATAGAGTTAATCCCAGACATCATCTGATACCATCAGACAATCTACAATAAAGCGTGCAAAAACAATATTTCCTTTGTGTGTGTGCGCGTGTTTCCTCCTGGTTACATTCGACCAGCAGCAGGTCACAATGACCTCTCTCTCTCACTCTCTCTCACACACAGCTCAACCAAATTCCACCTTGATCGAGCCAACGGGGTGGGACGACGCCGACGACACTGACAGCGGCGGCGCCTATTCGTTGTGCAAGTTTTTCAACAGATTCGAGACGGAAGTCTTCTTGACCTCTTTTCGACTTGCCAATGACACGGACAAGACAGCCTTCTGATGACCGACATCACACCCGCACACATACGAAAAGAAAAACAAAAACACGCAGATAGGTCCTATCGTGCATGTGTGTGTGTCTCTCTCTCTCCCCTAACAAGCGTTTTGTATATTCATTTTGTTCCCTACCCAAGCAAGCTACCGTTAACTGACTATGGCTGCTCGACTTTTCTTTACACAGCGCGCGTATGTGTGTGCGTGTGTGAGCGAGAGAGAGAGGCGAACAGCGGAAAACCAGTCTGTCTGTCTGTCTGTCAGTCTGCAAGGGAATTACGTGTTGTACCATTACCAGTAGCAGGAGCAGCTCGGGCAAGCTGACATGTCGCACTGACCTAGCTATCCACTTAGTTATCTACTGCCCGCCACTAACGCTTGATAGAATGGTGTCTTTTTCGTTTGTCTTCACTGGTCTTTTGGTCACTTCCCACCTCGAAACAACCACGGACACTTTCTTCATTACGATTTTTCATTATCGATCGTTCATTCCCCCACTCAGAGATATTCAGTTTTCGCACGCTTCCTTCGTTTAGAACGAAGGAGACCCACATTGCAATAATGAGTATTATTGAGTAAATAGATAGACAACTGATGGTCGGTAAGTGAACACACACACACACACACGCGCGCAAATACTCTACATTGCTTTAAAAATAACCATGTATTCAATATTGTACAATTATATTTAACAAAAGATTTCGACTACATCTTTTCGATCAAGTCAATAAAAACAAAAAAACAAACCCACTAAAACTCAATTTGCCTATTTTCCCTTAGGGACTTGGTATTTAGTTTCTGTTAGGCTAAGGGCAATTTCATTATTTACAAACAGTATTGTATTGACAATGACAATTGACATTCATTATTCTATCTATACTGCAAATTGTTTAAATATTATTCACCAATGCAGAACGACAGTAGCGTGCAATGTCATTTCAATTGTTCTTCTCAATATCTTTTTTTGTCGAACAGAATGTATCCACGTTTAATTTTTTCTGTTTTTTTTTTTTTTGTCAAAGTAACTTTTCTAATTATAACCGCACCAAATAACTGGCACTAGAAATATTGGAGAAAAATGTAACAAAACTGATTTTCCATTTGCTGTTGTTCAAATCTGTTCAGTGTATAACGGAAAAATTTGATTAATATCCATAGAGGTTTTAAAAAGTATATGAATTAAAATCAAAAATCCATTTTTAAATCATTTTTAGTTCTACTCCCATCTGAAATAAACATTTTAAAATTATTTTTTCTTTAATTTCCTATTATTTTTCTTGCTAATAAAATTGTATTTTCCGTTGACTTTGCAAACCTGATAAAAATGAAAGTGTTCACAATTAGACATCTTTTTTTTTCTTTTTTCCTTTTCAACAGTTGTGTAATGCTTAGCTCTAAGTGTATAATGCTGATTTGTGGTCATTATTTTAGCTGCAGTGAAAATCCTTTTCTTTTTCTGCTTACTATTGGTATATTTTGGGATTGTGACCAGACAACCAAAAAATCTACATAAACACAAAAATCGCTGAATTTTAAAAAAAAAGTGCGTGGATAGAGATCGGTTGTCATCATCATAGAACAACAACAACAACATTCAACTAGTACGTACCAAGCATAGGGTCAACGTAACACCGGCACTGTGGTAATATCACAGGACAGCATATACTCTACTAAATCAGAGGTCTTCTCTCGACTAAGCTTAAACTAAAATCAAAGCCCGTTCCATGTCAAGAGGGCGGGGAAATTCGATTATCACACATTTCTGGCAACCTCAAAGGAAAAGTGGGTGGGGGTATGCAACACGTTCGTTAAGCAGAGGAACTTTACGCGTAGTAAATAACCATTTAAAATAGTCGTTGTCCTAAGCTCCCTTTTGAGTTTTGAATTTACGAATAGGAAAACAAAGTAAGATTTTAAAAAATGTTTCCTGTTTTGCATTTTTAAAAGTATGGGCAGCGGTAGTTCTATATGAAGGATTAAGTACATGTATGTAATTGTGTGTGTGTGTGTGTGTATATATAAGTTTTGCATACGGAATGCAGGAACATTCACAAACACACACACACACACACACTGGTCCTGTTTCTGTCTGTTAATTTCACCGGTGAATTTTTGAACGAGTCTCATCATGGATGTAGATTCGGGAAACAAAACTTTTTTTTTCTTTCGAATGACAAGTATTTGTGAATTTCAGCATATAGTTAAATGCATTGCGATAAAAATTGTTGCAACCATCACCATCTATTTATATTTTTTTTTAAAATGACCATAACATGATATTGTTGCTTAAAATCCCGAATTTGTATTTTTGCAATTCTTATTTAAAGTGCATCCTTATTTCTTGTTAAATTTGTCTTCTTGTCCATTGTCGATACTGAGTGGTTATTCAAAAAAGTTTTAAAACGCAATAATTGTTAAGGAACAAAAAAAAAAACAACAAATATCTACGTCTGTTCACTGGCAACTTAAATTGGTATATAAAAAAATAAAAAAAACAAAAAATCTCATTCAACCGTACCAACATCCACTTTTTGTTCACACACCTTTCAAGCAAATGTAATTTTTTCCCCTTATGGGTTTGGGACGATATCTTGGAGATTTCAAATTATTTAAATCGAAAGAAAAGTTAATAATAGCAAAAGTAAAAAATAAAAAAGTTCGGATTTTCTTTTAAACTTGCCATTTTTAACACCATGGAGGTGTGTATATATGTGTGTGCGTTAAAGATATAAAAAGTAAAAGTGATTTAGTTTTCAGAGTGAAAAACCTTACCTCAGTCTGATCAGTTTTGTCGCCTAGTCGTAGTAGACACTTAGTAATGCCAGACGTAAGGTCGTAACTACAGGAGCTGGTTACAACAAAGTGACAACAACTTCCATGCCAATGTACGTAACAAATTGCTCGTCTTAATGTGCTTACAAGTCATAAACACTAAACAGACTTATGTATAATCATATACACACACACGCACACACTTACTTGCATATTGTCGGATAACAAAAACTATCAGTAGAGTGTAGAAAAACGAGAGAAAGGTTAAAAAGGAGGCGTGAATAGAGAAAGCAAAGAAAATGCAAAAGTTAGAAGAGGAGAAAGTGGAGGAAGGGTTTAAAATATCAGTGAACGAATTGATAAGTACATGTACTTACATTATGTATTGGATAGGCACATGTGAAAAATGAAGATGAAAGAGTTGAAGGAGAAAAAGAAGTTCGTGAAAAGAGGGGGATAAAAAAAAGATGGGAATGCCGAGGAGAAGGAAGAGGAAAAAACAATAAAATTAAAAAGAAGAGGGGGGGAAAGGAGAAGGTACAAAAAATAGGAATAGACCACCTTCTTGATGTATGGTGAGAAAAGGGTGTAAAAGTAGTGTGTGACTTGACAATCTTCGGATAGGGAGGAAAGAAGTGGGAGGAGAATTTTGCAGTTCGAGTGCGAAAGAAAGTGTAAAGGAACAGTAGCAGCAGAAAAATCGGAAGGAAAAGTACGAAATTAAAGAAAGAAGGGACGAATAGACATATAAGAGAAAGTGAGAGATTGTTCTGGGTGGAGGAGAAGTACCCCGTGCTACAGAAAAGTCGGTCCCCGCTCTATATGTGTGTGTGTGTGTGAAGGGAGTAATACAGCGGGAAGTTGCAGCAGTAGCCCCATCAGTAGCATTGGTGCAAACAGCATCGGTAGCACTAGCAGACATCATCAGACGGCAGCAGCAACTTGCTGCGGCTCCACGGCTAAACGATTTCCAGAATCAGCAGTAACAACAACCACAAAATATAACGGGCTCATTACATCCGGTACACTGCAGCTGTCAATTTAAGAAGCCTGATTAAACACACACACACACACAATATATATAAGAAGCTACCGGCTACCCGTTCTTATTTTTTTTTATAGTGTATTTACATCTTTTTAAATTTCACACTTAAAATTCGCTGTTTGTTTACAAATAAATTGTTATATGCAGTGTGCACACTATAGTAGATAGCTGCTAAAATATCTTGTTAATACAAGGCTGCAAAACTCAAACAACTTACTTACTGAATCGATGACTGAAAAGCAGTATTCTCTAAAAAAGACATTTCAATTTATGTTCAACATACCACGCGCTTTTTTTACAACTCCGTTACGTAATAATAGCTAGAGTGCATTGAGTTCTAACACACACTTAGTAAAGTGCAGATTTTATTTGATGAAGACTTGAAGAAAAATCAAAAGAAATCAGTTGATCATCCGAGATTTCATTTCAAACCGTTTGGACTAATGGACACCCACTTAATGCAACAAATGTTCTAATTTTATTTATCGTTTGTGAGAGAAATTTAAAATAGATATTATTCTCCACTTATAGACCATATCGATCTAGCGCTGAAGAGCGAATGACACCTGTCTGAAATGACGTAACGTCTGCATAGCAGCTTTTGTCCGTTGTTAACAAACATTAAAAACAGGTAGAAATCACACGAACACACCAACGCCTGTATAGCTTCTTTAAGAAATTAAGATCATAAATGTCCAATGTCCATTTCCTAAGGAAACCCATTAATGTAGCTAAAATGAAGAAACAAAATGAATGTTTCTTTTTTTTTTTTAAACAGATTTAATTTAAAGTTACTATTACCATTAAATATTCTAAAACCTTTTTTTTTATGTATGGAGCGTATGTTTGAATTCTGAAAAACAAAACAATACTTTGAATTTGGAATCACGAGTTTCGTGTTACTGTTATACACAAACAAGTTCAGAAGTTCAATTTTCATCGAACTCTGTACGAGAGTTACGTGAAGATGTAATAAATGCAGGGCAAGTCCAACTGGCAGACGGAATAGTCGGATTTTTTTAAAATGATGAGCAGAAAAAAAAAGATTCTGGTATCTGGAGATGAATTTAAAACGAAAAAAGAAAAGAAAAAAAACTTATTCAAGTTTTTTGAAAAAATAAAAACGAAATGCTTTAACTTAAAGTAACGTTTTAAGAAGGAACAAAGAAATAAAATTTTAAATGTTACCTATTTTCGCTACCTTTGCATTATTACCAATGAACAAATAATAAAATAAAAACTTCAAGGCAGAAACAGGGACAATAATTTCGTTATTGCTAATTAAGACCTATATTTGTCACTATTTTCCCCACTCCTGATGGTCTTTTATAGATGAAAATACCAAGCTTTAACCAGGGCCCTTTAGTTTCAGAAATGTCTTTTAAAATGCCTTTTCTATGCTTTTATCTCAGAATTTTAGGTTCCCTCTTTATTTTTATTTTTTATTTTTTTTGCGGGGGGTGGGGTAGCTCTTGAAAAATCTACACAAAAATTCTACTACTTACTACATTTTTTACAAATGATTTAGAACTGAATCGTTTAAGGGAAACTTTTTTCTTATGGGGAAATGTGCCATCTTATCAGGAGAAGTGATTAAAACATTTTTCACGGCAAAGAAAACAGCTTCAATGTCATCAAAGTTTCTGATGTTTTACTTCTTTGTTTTTGCTAATTATTGTGCAAATTTCAAATCAGTTAACAATTAAAAACAATTGATCAAAAAATCCTAAAAGGGGCGCAATTGCACGAAGTAGATATTTTGATTTGAAATATCTTGTAGCGATAAATGCAAAAGGTTGACGTTTCAGTCATTGTTTTGCATTCAAAATCTGACGAAAAATAATTTTGACAGCTTTTCCTTAATTTTTCTCAGTGAATGTCACAAATGAAAAAAAAAAAAACAAAACAAAAAAAAACAAGAACATAACATGACAGTGTTCAAGACTTCTGTCAAAAGATTTGCTTCATTTATTGCTGCCGAAGAGCAAAGTCATGAATGAATCGATCAAGCTCTTCATTGTACTTTTTTTCCATTTAAAACATTATTACTGTACATTAATAAGAAGTTATTTAATCAGTTATTTGTCATGTTTATACACACCCACAAAAAAAGTTTCCTGATTTTTCAAACTTTTTAAGAAAAATAAAGACAGGATAGAACAGAGTCTTCTGAAAAAAATATGAACTTCTACATTAAAAAAACTATGCTTTTTCTGCAAAAATGATAGTTTCACAGCAGCTTAATGTTACACACACAAGAAAAAAAAACAAAATAAAAACTGTCCCAATCTCTGGATAATTTACAGCTTGCATTTTGATTTTTTGGTTATTTCTCTGGCTAATTTTTAAATAAGGCGACTTAAAAGTGTTAAACCGCCATCATGTCAACTTCTATAAAACAAGGGAAAAAAAAATTAAAATTATATAAATTAGCTATCCTCCTTCTGAAGTGGCCTTTACTGAATTAGAAGAATGTTATATAATTTTCATGAGCTAACTTCGTAGGGTAAAAAAAAATCTTTTCACTGCAATGAGTTTGTTTCGTTTCGTTTATGATGCAAAATTCTGAAATTGCACATGTGTATTAGAGTGCAAAAATCATGACTGCCAAGTATACACACAGACAAAAATGTGACATATATAAGTTTTCTCAAATGCATTTTAAACTAAAAGATTTTTTGATAGGTACAATGTTCGCATTATTGAAATGAAGTCTTACAAAGTTCTTTTTCAGACAGGAAGTCACTTATGACAACTTTCCGAAGAAAGGATAAAGAAAATTTGGTTTTAATAACCTTCAACGGTATACCTTGTTTGTTTGCACTCCACTTTTTAATTACAATCAGAAAATCCGCTACACACACACACATTCATGTATATACAATTTACAGTAAATTGTATGAATGTGTGTAAGGTTTTATTATTTTTAGTAAAATTTTTCATGAACTGAGATATGAAAACTAATCACTAGATTGTTGCATTAAAAGAAAAATGACAATTTGAAAAAAGGATTTTTATCCCTACGCTCCTGCCAAATTATGCGACAAACTTTTTCTTTTTTTATTTTTATATTGACTTTTTACAACTGTACCTTTTGCCTTTTCATATACTTTTTAATATTTTATGACTTTTATAATAGTTTGGAAGCTTAAGACTTGGATTTAATTACCTAAAAAAATTAATTTTCCAATCATGAATGTTTGTTTTAGAGTGCAGAAGTTACAATGAAATTTGTTTTAACTGAAAATGTTACTTCTTTTAACTTAAAAATACAGTTACTTAAGTTTCCACCCATTTCTACATATTCTAAGAAAATGATGTTAATGAAAATAATTTTAACGAAAACTGGAACAGTTTTTACTTTTTCATCACATAACCAATTAAAAAATCAGTGATGTTTATATTGAATGACTTAACTCAAATTCGCAAGTTTTTATCTACAAGAATAGAACAGTAAGAAGCCTGACCCGTAGTTAAAACAAGATACATTTTTATCTGGAAATTTCATTTTATTATTATTATTATCCAATTTATGGGATTATTCTGATTTACTACCAAATGCTGTGCTCTGACAAGGAAGGAAGCGTGTGGAAAAATGAATATTTGCTATATAAAATAAATACTTTTGTCATCTGAACTATAAACTTACGAAATATTAATATATAGATTGTAGATACGTATTTATTATATAATTTTGCTGCAAAAACTTGTGCTGAAAAATGCTCTAGAAATTTGTTTTACATAAGGAAGCAATTATAGATGTAAATTTTTTTTTTTAAACTTCCAAGTATAAATCAGTAAAAGCTGTTACTTTCCTTCCAATCATTAACTTTACTCGCCAAAATCCAGCTTCTCATTGAAAGGAAGGATAAAATCATAAAAGAAACAAATCTAAATAATTTCTGCACCAAGCAAATTGGATTTCTTCTTTTTTTAAGCCTCAATATTACTCTTTTTTTTTAATTAATATTACTATCTAAAGTGCCTCTAAAAATTGACTCGTGACTACGAGTCAATTTTTAGAGGCACTTTAGAAAGTAATATTAATAAAAAAAAAAAAAAAGTAATATTGAGGGTTTGGTTGGATTTATTGTTTTGTTTAGTTTCAAACAAACCAATTAATTCAATAATAATTAAGCAAGTATCTTTATTTTGTGTCCAAATAATAGTTTTATTTATCTGTGGTCAAGTGCATATTGTATGTATGGTGATGAGAAGCCATAGTTAATTTACTTGAACATTTTACAATACACATCCCACAGCAACAAGGTAAGTAATACTCGCACAGTGTCATGTCATAAAGCCAACAACACTAAGAGAAGAAGTCTTAGCAGTTTTACTAGATATGCACCAGTAACACCTAGCACAAGCAATAGGCAGAACTGCAAACACAACCACAATACTTGCCAATAGAGTAGTAGTACTAGTACGTAGTTACCACTACCAGTATTCCGTTGGTAGCGGCTTTGCGACTGACGAAGCCTTGAAATGCACAAGTACATTTTATATATATATATATATATATATATATATATATATATATATATAAAAAAAAAATGTCTGCACCCGTCACTACGCTCCTCGCGATAGTTGCAAACCGAAGCATCCAAAAAAAGTTGAATCTTGCAATTCAAACTGAAATTGGCGCCAGGATCAATGGACAAAGGGGAGAAGATATTTTTATTTCTTCTTTTCAAACAGAATTCGATAGAAAAACACTTATGCATTTTTGTTAAACTTTCGACATTTTGAAACTTTACTGACTACAGTACACTATCTTATAAAATGTGGCTATTTCTTAACTAACAGTACCTCTTTTTAAATCTACTTATACAAAAGAAGAGTATATTAGGCTTTAGCGTTCCAAATGATTTTTTATGTATCAAACACTTATTTTTCTCCCTTACATCAGACATAATTTTTATGAACGAGACTCATATTATGAGCCTTCCTTTCGGTACGAAGAGGGATGCAATCAAAATTAAACGAAAAAGTAGAATTCGAATGAAATGTCATATAAATTCTTACAGAAGAATTGAAAGTTAAAATGAAAGAAAATTGTTTCAGAATTGGAAAAATAAAGCCATGTCTGCCAAATAAATAAAACTAGATAAAAATCAGTGTTAGTTATGAAAATTCGTTTGAAACACTAAAACTGGCTATATGTGAAAAATTATGTATTGGTTACATAGATTTTTTTTCCCTTGGCTTATTCAGATAATGTAGGTTCTATAAAGAAAATAAATAAGGTCTTCTGGACTATAGTGACTGTCTACAAATGAATGATACGCATCTGTACTTGATTTGTTACAGTAACAAATCTATTTTGTTTATACAAATCATTTGTAATATACCAAATCTGTACCACTGAAAAGATTACCAGTTTGAAGAAAAATCCGAGGTACTTTAACTCCTAGCAGAAAAAAATATTGTCGAAAGAATTGTTTAGTTGGATTTTTATTCAATCCCCTTTAATGCTGAAAATATAAAAATAAAAACAAGTGATATCAGTGAAACTCTGAAAAAAGATAATGGCTACAAAAAATCTGTTAAAATATTTGAATTTGACTCTTCCTGAATTTTGCAAATGTCGGTCAAAATGAAAATTGAAAACTTACCTTTATTCAGGGCTGTGTTTTTTGTTTTTTTTTATACAGCATTATTCATTTTGTTGCGCTTAAATACGTTTAAAGTTCTTAAAGCAGATGGCGTAAAAAATACAACGGAAGAAGGAAGCACACTCGTTACAAAAAGTATAGAAACTTTTACTATTATGAAATTAAAATTAAAAAGTTGCAGAAACTTTAAAGTAAAAATGAAAAAAAAAGATGTTTTTGACTGCAAAAATGTTTTCAGTCTTTGGTTTATGAAACATGAAGAGAAAGCAAATTTGATTTGGACATCTTTCTTTGAATACTTCCTGCACAAAGATTATCCTTAGTAGTATATAATCAAATATAAATCCAATTAAAATTATACATAATGTGCTTACTACTTCCGAGATGAGTTACACTTAATTTAAGCGTAATCCATTTTGGTTTTATTTTTAATTATGAACATGCTATAGCGAGTCCAAATAGCAAGGCAAGACATAATTTCTCTTCCTAAAACTTCCCACAGACGACACTGATTTATTGAAAGTTGTTGGGGCAACTATTCTCTCAAAGAAAGCATTAAGAAAGTTTTTGTTTTTTGTTTTTTTGCTTGCCAAAAATCAGTAACGATGTATCTAAAAATCAGCACAACATACTTAAATATTGCTCACAAACTCTTGCTGGCTGGATTATTATTATCCTTTAGTTAACAAAATGAAGTAATTTTATCTTAAATCCAAATGAAATTCATTGGTTTATATTTCCTGTGGTTTTATAAGTTTTAAATTGTTCCACAGTTAAGATATTCCTTATTGCATTTTTTTTTAATTACTCCATACAATCTATCAACACATTTTGTAATTGTTGAAAATCTATACATTTTAAACACGTTTACATAGTGTGTGCAAGAAAGAAAAGGACGGACAGATACGACTCCACCAAGTGAACATGAAACATTGAAACAGCAAACTTAACAAGAATGGATCTGGTAGGAAGAAAAAGACAAGCGAAGTTCTCTGTAATAAATTTTAATTTAATATACCTAAAACAATGAAAAATATTTTCGAATATGTAATCTGAGAAAAGCTTTCATTTTTTAAAATCCAATGCAACATCCACCGCCAAATTACGAAAAAGATTGTGAAGTCATGGAATATAAAAATCATCTGTTGTTGTTACACTGAAGGTTCCCACCCGATATGCAAATTGACATCCTTTAGACTTGATTGGTTAATAACTTTATGTACAGGAATAATCGTTAATATACGTTTATGAAAATGAGTATGCTTAGTTATTTTTAATTGATTTTTATTTATTTTATTAATAATAAAGAAATAATAAGGCTAATTATTGAAAATGTAAGGAATAAAGTTTAAAATGTTAAAAAACAATCCTGATTCAAGAAAATCAGATAATAAAAAAAATCATCTTTAAAACGTGAATTAATTTTTATTTTAAAAACACGCTAATAAAATGTTTTTAAAATACATTAATGAGAATGACATTTTTTAGTTAATAAGCATATTTTATTTTTATATGGGGAAAGTGATTTCACATGGATGTTATTGCTAAGTGTTATCAAAACCGATTATTTAAATGAAAAAGTGCATTTTGATATTTAAGATACCTTAGATTTAAGTGTAAAAAAATTAGCAAGGTAAAAGTGTTTAAAAGCAGTGAAAGAAAATAAATCTCTAACCTATTATTCATAAATGTACAGATGAGGGAGTGGTGCTGAAAGGTTCACTTAAAAGTCTGATCAAGAGGTAAAAAACCCTGATGATTGGTCGAATTTTTGGAAATGGGTTTTAGCAGACGACTTTTCATCGTTCTTTCGAATTGAAAAAAAAAGTTATTCATTTTGTTTTCTGTTGCAGGTAACACCAACAAATTTGTTGGCAGAAAACTTTGGTGAAATCCATGAAAAAGTTTAAACACAAAATTGGGAATGAGTTAATAAATGAAAAGTTGCTTTATTTATTGTTAAATTTATTATAAAAAGGAAAATTCTGACTTTATCACTTAATTTTTTTGTGTGTTTAACCGAGCGAGCGATACTCTAGTGTAAGAAAAATATAGTGCTCATTATTAAGTAACTGAGCTATGAATGAAGAAATATACATACCGTACATTGATTGCACAACTCCGAGTTTCATGCCGAAGCAATTTTCAAGTGCTAGAATTATTATTTTTATTTATATTTTGGGTCGACACACGTTATTTTAAATTATGTATTATTCCCTAAACCGAATTAAATTATTTTCCGATTTAACTTACAAAGAATTTTTCTGACAAAGAGCACTATTTTTTCTATGTAAAGACGATTTTAAAAAAAATTAATAATTTAAAATAATTTAATAGTCATAGTTTTTATGTTCATGAATTAATTTTATTAGGAATTATGCAGTTAAAAATTTGTCACTTTTTTTTTTACAAATGAAAAATAAATGTTGAAAAGACGAAGAGTTTTAGACACACCCACTTATTCAGAAATACTGTGCCTCTCCTTCTGTTTATCATAATTTAGAAAAGTGTTTATATATATATATATATATATATATATATATATATATATATATATATATATATATATATATATTTCTAACGAAGTAATGGCTTTTTTTTAAAATTTATTAATCCAACAGATTTTATCACGTTAAACGTTATTTTAGTGGATAGCCATATTTGAGTAGACGCTCCGTTTATTTTTTAAACAGTATATTTATTTATTTATTTTCGTCTACCGGCCTGAATATTCGAGAAATCTTATTAAAGAAAATGATGACCCCACCCCCTTTTCAGGAGCAAACGACAGTTTCTCCTTCAAATATATATATCACCACAACCCTTTTACAGGGCTCTGGATCATCAGACTTTTTTTGGAAGTAAAGTCTGATGATCCAGAGCCCTGTAAGGTTGTGGTGAAATAACTTATTACATGGAACCTTAAAGTGATCTGTTTTTATTCAAACATATTTGCTCTGAATTTACATTGAGCTCTCTGGATATCATCCTCCTTGGGTCTACCCATACGGATTACCTAGTTTTGCATAAACTAACTATATATATATATATATATAGAGAGAGAGAGGGGGGGATCAGCACTGTAAAACTGACCGTCACCATACAATGTTGATTCTTGTGTCCACACTTTATATCTGAAAACGCTGTCTCCGATATTATTGAGTACTCTTTTAAACAAGAGATTTTAAATAATTTATTTATTTATCTATCTAGGTAGGTAGGTAGGGAAACAACTAAAAACCCTAAAATTGATTAAAAAAGAAACCTGTTATTTGCAAGTTTATTTTACTTGCAAAAAGTAGTGTTGTGACTAATTGTTTTCGAGTTCAAATAATTTTTTCCTTGCCACAGGTCATGGGCGAGGCTTAAATCGTTGACAACTATTTTATCATCACTGATCACACAACAACATCATCATCATTGTGGATGCCTCTTTCTAGTTTTGTTCTGTCCGTCCCCTGCCTCAATACTGGCTCTGTCGAACTCTCTCCTAGGCACGTGGTTTCATTGCAAAGCATGGGGCGGAGCACGACTAGTGATACTCAACTTAACAATGCATACTTCTTTCCTTATTTATTTATTTTTTTACTTTTGTTATTTTACACAGTGTATCGATATCGTTCATCAATAATCGTAACGAAATTATATTTCTGTATTATTCTTTTGTTCAGCTGAAATTAAAGCAAAAATAAAGTATCTGTTCTGTTGATAATTTCTGAATGAACAGTTGTTAAAAAATATATCTCAGAAGAAAAAATAAAAATAATATTCATTAGCAAATACTGCCTTTTTTTCCAACTGGAGTATTTAAAAAAAGTCTTCCCACTTTTTCTTCAGTTTATTCAAAAACTAATTTACATAACTTCTCTACCTATACACAGTGTGATTTTGTAATTTTCTAGTTTTTTCATAAATAATTTATTTTAAAATAATTGTTTTATGCAGTTCGATGTCTTGGTGTCATGTCCTGATAATTTGAGTATCATTTTATTTTTAAATGAAAATTAACACCAAATTGAAGTGTCCAATTCAAAAGCACAGTAAAGTTATGAAGTCGAAGTTGTTTCAGGTTGCCAGTTACGTAGATGTTTTTATTGTTTAAAATACCATTCGTTAAATGAAGCAAACTGATGTTAGTTTTTAATTACAAATTAGAATTGCTTCGTCTTGCTAATTTAAACAACCAGTTCGTAGATTGTATTTTTGGAGTCATTCCTAATTGTCTTGAACTATGTTTATTGCCGATGAAAGCATGGATGGAGGTGAAAATATTTATCCAGTTATCATCTATAACTATGAAAGAGAGTAGTAGCAGGTGTTTGAAGTTAATGAAGCAAGCAGCAGCAGCAGCAGGAAGATGACGCTGAATAAGGGGGAGGAGGCTTCGAAACATCAAACTGCTCCTTCTGAGGACTTTTACTCCCGCCCCTGCTTTTAAAAACAAATAACTAAGGCTTCTTTCAAGATTCAGCAGATTCATAAATACCTTCTTAAATGTGTTACAAAATAAATACTGAAGAAATGTCGTCGTTAGTGAAACGAACATTAATTAGCATAAAAATGCTCATTTTCTACACAAAAGTTACAAACATATTCTTCTTATTTATACACAAGTGACAAAAAGTACTATAAACCAAAAACATGATAAATCAATGAAAATTGGCGTGAAATATAAAATCTACACAAGTCCCTCAGTTGAAATTGAAACTTGAAATGATTTGTAAAAAGAAAAGAATTGTCAAATATTCTTCTTAAAAGCATAAAAGTTTGCAAAAAGTTTTATTGCAAAACAAAACCATTTTTACTTTATTAGATAATAAATTTTTTTTAAAAATCACCAACTAAAATCGTTTAAATTATACTTTTCGTCTGCCTAAAACAGACTTTAACATTTTAATTAAAAAATGGCACACAAAAATAGATGAAATCATTAAAGAAAAGATCAACTTGCAGAGATGTCTGAATGTTTGTAAAAATCAATTTCAATTAATTCCTAAATCCTAAATCTTTTGTTAATTCAAACATAATATTTACGAGTGTCTTCGTAAACTTTTTAATTATACTTTTCCACGTCATAAACAGCGTTCCCTTTTTTTGGTTTTCTTTCTTTTTCATCAAGTTATTTTTAAACTACTAGACCAGTATCTTCATAGTGAGAAAATAATTTTATAAAAATCCATATTCATTTGTTAATAATAATTTTTTTAAATTTAAAATAGAATTTAAATTATTTCAATTTATTAATTTAGCAGTAGGTACAGGAATATTAGTAAAAATTTGCAGAAAAGATGATTATTAAAAGCACAAAAATTGTAAAAAAAATACTTCAAACGTTCAAGGTTCTCTTAATAGTAAAAAATTAAAAAAGAAGGCTAAGAAAGAAAACAAAAAATAAATAAAGCAATATTAAATAAAGTTTGGGTTTTCTTTCAATCATTTCAAATAGAAAACACGATAGAGTTTTTCTTTTTACATATTTTTTAAATGTCATCATAAAGTCATTAGTAGTGTGACTTTGTTGAAAAGGAAAACAGAACAATCTGAAATCTTCCGAATGTAAAATATGGTATTGTTACATTATTAGTCTATGACGATAATATTCTAAGATAGACTATCATGCATTCAAAACTTACACAAATATTTAATTTTCTAATCTAATTAAATTAATAAGCTGTTGCTGTCATCATAAGTAATACCATTTTCCTTTTTCATTCACACATACAAAGGTCAATGAATGAAATTGAAACAAATTTACGTTTTTTGGATAAATAATTCTTTTTAAAAAAATGTTTTATCTTCGTTGACTTAAAAAGTATTAAGGTTAGTTTGAAAGAAAAATGTTTCTACCCATTTCATTATCGAAAGACAGTGACAGTGCAAATATTTTCAATTTAGATAAAGCAAGGGTGATACTTTGCGATTTATGTTCACATCAATTTGACAAAGCAATTAAAAGTTAAGGCATATTCCCCCAAAAAATGATCAAGAGCGTGTTTCTTGTTACTTTCTTTTAGATAATTCTGGAACAGTTTATGACAATTATTATTTTATAAATCAAAATGAGAAATGTTATTGTTCAGAATTCATAAATATATAAATTAAGTCTCAAAGTGTATTAAAACAAAATTAAGAAAACTAACATCACGTGACCACAAACTGACGATTTTGTTTTAATAGCTAATTTCGAATGATTTTCAAATCTGTTTCTCGTTCTGATAAAATTATTCTGAACATTGAGTTACTGAATCGAAATGTTTATTATTATACAATTTCCAAAATTGAAACAAAGAAATGATGCTTTCTAAATGAAGACCAAAAACTTCATCCATGTCTTTACTGAAATTCTCACTATAAAAAAAGCATTTTGAAAGATAAATATTTTTTGATAAAAACTAACTTTGAATAAAAATAGAAATAAACATCGCCCTTTTTTCTTTTTTAAGTCATTATCCTAATGAAGCTGGTACTTGATATTTCATTTAAAAGAAAAGAGAATTGCGAATTACGTTAATAATGCACTATTAAATATTGGTTACTTTACGAGTTTAAAAAAAATATGCGATTGTTTAACTCCACCCTATTTTATCAGATTCCCCAGACAGAAGAGATTGCTAATATAAGCAAAGATTCTTTCTTACTTTCTTATCTTAAGTCTTAAAAAATACAGAAACTTTTCAGTTATTTACATTAGAAAAATATTTTATTGTATTAGCCTAAGCATGCTATTATCTACAACTTATTTAATTTAAAATATTACTATTTTTGGTGTGGGCGGGAAGTAATGATTTGTTTAAGTATAATTGTCAATTAAGATTAGAATTATAAGCAAAACTTTCTCTTCTACAGAATTCGAAAAATGTTTTTAGAAATTTATATCGTATTTTAATTTTATGGATTTTTGAAAAATAAAATTATCACTTTTTTAATTTTTTAGTCAACTCACAACGTTATGCATATTTATTTCTCCTTACAATTAAAAAATTATTTATTCGTAATTCATTTCCCAAGGGAAAATGACTAAACGTATTCAGCAGATAATGATAAGATTTGAATATTTGTTTTGAACGATTTGAAAATATATTGATGTTATTGTTAATGTTAATTGTTAATGTATTTTCGTTGTCATGTAGATTTTTTCAGAAAGAATTTTTCAGGAAGTTTTTTTTAACAAACCGTTAGAAACAAACCATGTTATCAAATTTTAAATAAATATTCAAACAATATTTAGACATAAAATCTGAAGCTATTTTCAAAACAGAACAACAAAAAAAAAAAAAAAGAAAGTGCCGGTAGATTTGATTAAGAAACAATAACACTAACACTAGTGATCAAAATTGCTAATAATGTTTACTACTCTGAGGACATTATGATGCGGACACTGTGAATAAACATCGAAATATCAAAACAAAATCAAACATGATAATAGATCAGGAAAAAACTTATTCCTTTGTTAATGCCTTTTTTAGCGTTGATGTTGTTTGCAAAGGAAAGGAAATATCTGTATTTTATTTTTGTTTGAGATACATTGATTTACGAGCAAAATGCACTGCACGGTAATCTAGCGTGTCACCTTTGAAAAAATTGCCATTAATTTTATTTAGGTACCGCTAAAAATTCGCAAACATGATGAAAATAAATGCACATAAGTAAAAAAAAAAAACATAGTGAAAAAAAATATCGTTAAAAAAAACCTTTGTGCTATATTATTAAGATGAAGAATCAAAGGATTTTTTATGTATTTATTTATTTTAAATCCTTGCAAATTTCAGATAATTGTCGAAATTTAATGAAACTTTCGGTACTTATTTACAAAATATTATATATATATATAATTAAATGAGTGGGGAGTAATTATATATATAATTACTCCCCACTCATTTAATTTTATGAAATTTCGAGAAATTCTTTTTTTTGCACCGTTTAATAATGTTTATTAGTAAAAAGGACAAGTCCTCGGAGAATTTAAATTATGATTTTTTTTTTTTAATCAAAAAACAGCAAGTCTATCCTGATTCGTAAAATAAAAATGCAGTAAAACTAAGACATTATTTAATTAGAAAAGCTTTTAATTGCTTTTATGAATAAAAAAAAAAACATACTACACTATTCTCGTACAAAAAAAATTTCGATGAATAATGAACTTCTACAAGAACAGTTTTAATTTTTTAAAATCTTAATAATAATTTATAAACTTTTAAAATTCTGAATTAATTTGTAGCGATCAAATGATATTGTTAATCAATAAAACTGTATTCACTAATCATAAATGGAAAATCTCACTAAAATTTAACGAACCACAGTATTTTAAAAAGAATTTTGAATTTATTTTATATGTGTATAAACGTGTCGATTTTTGTAAATACGGACATCCATACACGACATTAGTGTATGAGCAGTAACTAGGGTAAATTTAAAATTTGTACGTAATTTTCGAACATCTCCTAAACAAACGTCTTTGTAAGTAAGCCTATAAAGCCAAAGTACATAAATTCAATAAAATATTAGATTGCTTAGAATATTTTCTAAAATTTTAAAGATTATTGGGTGATATATTATGACGTGTTCACGTATTTGTCAAGTAATTTTTACAGTTGTTTACCCCTTATTTAAACTGTCAACACTTCCTAAAAGCATCCACATACGTGTTAAAATGCTTTTCTGCGATATTTGAAACTAAAAGTAATATTTGTTCCAATTCCGATCAATTAAACTTTAAACCAGCTAATTTTTCTCAAATGTTTTAGAAAAGTATTTTCGAAAGTTTTATTTTTGTTTTTGTTTTTTGTTTTCAATAAAGAGAATTATGTTGTGGTGAAAAATTTATCAATATGGACGATTTTATAGAGTTTCTTGATAATCAGAAAAGAAAATATAATCTTTTCTAATCTTCACTGAAACAATGCCCAAAGGATACATAGTGGGTACTCAAAAGTTATTGGTTTGATCCATTTCCAATATCAGACTAAGTGACCAAATATCAGAATCTTTTAAAGAGCTTATTCTTAGTATACTCCCGTACAACATTTTTTGTTTTTTTTTTCGTGTAAATAGTCTAGAGGAATTAAAATAATCGAATTATTAAAAATACATTATTTAAAACTATTATTAGCATTTTTTAATTGAATATGGACACCAAAATGTAATTACCAAAATAATAGTCCAAAAATGAAATTAAGAGAAAGAAACAACTTGAAGAGATTCTTATTTTAAGCAATTAAAAAATGAACGAGAATTATTTGAGAGTATTTGCGCAAAGACGTTTTAAATTTAACTAACATAACAGCAATGACATTCATGCAACAAACATAAAATATTGAACAAACGGACGAAATGCAACAGTAGACAAAAATGGGATCGCAATTCGAATTTATTTTATACATGATGGCGGTCATAGAGGTTTATTTCTTTTGTGTTTCATTTAATATTTTTGACAGAGATTACTTCCTTTAAAATCAATAAAATTTAATTTTATTAATAATTTGGTTGATTGTTTTAACCATATATTAAAAAAGTGAAAGTAGGAGCGTAAAATTACGTAAATGTTTAATTTCATAACTGCAACCAGTTCTAAGGAACAGATCTTTAATATGAATATTCAGAATTTTATATTGTCTGTTTTATCTTACTAATTTATTATTGTTATTATTAATATATTTCCCGTTATTGTGTAAAATAACATAAAAAAAAAACTTTCACATAAGTTTGATTATCAAGCAAGACTAAAAAAAGTAACCTACTTTAGTTTAATTATATTTAAATTTTCACTTAAAATGAATTATTTTAAATAATACAAACTGAAAATCCTACGAATGTATTTATTTCGTTTGATTTTGCAATCACTTTTTAAAAGTGTACCTGCTTCGTAACAAAAACTTTTTTGTCTACAATTTTCATTTTTATTTATCCATCATCAATGTATAAACAGAAATTGAATTTGACTCAAGCTCTCGTTTTATCAGAGATAAAACACTAAGTTTTTAAATTGAAAGGAAAAATCTCTACACTTGATATGACAAAAAAAAGTGACTAAAACTGATACTATTAATTTAATTAGTAACATATACCTCGATCCCAGCAAAGCTACAGGACTGTATGTGTGTGGTGGTATATCTTGTATTGTAATTTTTTTACAGTTTTTCTATTTTTAAGTCAAGTAAGGTCGTAAAACTATTGTATTCTTCTTCTCCCTATATATTAGGTAATAAATATGTCGTGATTCAAGAATTTAATAAAGAAAGAAAAAAAACTATTTCTCTGCTTATAAAGCGTTACTGGTTTAATTCACCAGTTCATTTCACTGACGACCCGAACCCAACGGAGTCTGGCAGGCAAAAAGTATTCTAGAATTTTTCCTGAATTTCTTCTACATCAAACAAAACAATTTCCAAATTTCCGTGTAACAGAAATATTCAAAGCCCGGTTTAAAGTATGTTTCCTTTCCTTTCCTTTTCATTTCATTTTATTAAACTTATCACTTATAAAATTAAAGTCTCAAAAAAGTAAATGTCAATAAAATAAATGCCATTATTGCCGTCATATATGGTCGGGTGCCCCCGCTATAAATCTTGAGGCCCTAGACAAAATCCAGAGACGGATATGCAATATGATAGGTCCTGATCTGGCATCTAGTCTACAGTCGCTTTCTCACAGAATTACCATGGCTTCCCTCTGTCTCTCTTATAAGTATTTTCACGGCAACTGTTCCGATGAATTGCTTTCGCTGGTTTCCAGACTGCATGAATTTAAGCGAGCTACTAGGTTGGCATCTCGGTCCCACCTTTTCACTGTTTAAATGTAACCGTCTCTTCTACGGCTTCTTTTCTCGCACTTCCAGTCTGTGGAATTCTCTTCCTCTTACTTGCTTCCCTGATAGCTATAATCTTCAAATATTCAAGTGTAATGTCAATCAATATCGTCTGACACCGTGATCTTGTTCGCCCGTCCTTCTCTTTATCCGCTCTCCAAACACGCCTCTTTACTCTTGTTCTCTACCCTCTGTAACTCCTTGTGTGCTAGTGGCACACCCGCCTTGCTTGGGGGTGAAATGATTAAAAATAAATAAAATAAAAATCAATCATACCTTGTGTAAATGATTAAGATAAAATTACCTGATTTGGAAAAGGGTATTTAATTAATCGTTCAATTATATCGTGCACAAAAACACAAGAAAATTGTATATAAATTAAATTAGGTATTGTTCAAACTTTTATTTCATTTGACTACGTTACAGAACTTATCTAATACTAAATTAAGTATTACAGTCACTAATTTTACAGGAAAAATGTCATTATATTGCATTCAGGTGAAGAGTTAATAATACATATATTGAGATGTTGCACAAAAGCACTCAATCATGACCATTATAAACAGAGGTCTCAAGAAAGAATGAACAATTACCTTTTGAAATAGAAATATATAGAAACTTGCATACATTATTTATTTTATTATTTATTTTTGTATATTACTCCAAACAACTACCGGGAAAATTTCCAAGTAACCAAAAAGAGGAAAATGAGACAACCAAGTATTGCTAAACAATATGTTGCCTTATCCAAATATGGTTAACTAACGATTTTTTTTCAGTATTCACTCATAATCCGTAAATAATAATTCCAAAATTAAAAGCAATTTCTCCCAAATTTCATACACATATTTCATATTAGAACTTAATTAACATAGCGTATGGCTTCTAAGACATCCCATTGTCAATTTACATATAATATGGAGTTTTAAGCAAGCTACAAATACTGGCGACTAGGTAAACATTAGCGCCTATCAGATACCTCAATTTCGCTATCAGTAAATTGCCTAACTTGACATTGTGTTTGCCCAAGTCTTTATCTATGGTTAAACGAATTAGGTATTTCATAACATTGTGTATTTCCTGAATAAAGTTGAGAATTTAAACAAAGAATGGACTTTAACTGAATAACTCATTTCTTTATGAAACAATTTATTAAATTTTTAATAATTCTGTGCATACGTACGTACTCTCTCAATAAAAAGCAAATGCTGGATAACAAATTTGCTATCAGGATTTTACAAATAAGAAATCAAAAACGAAATAGTCAATTAACTAATCGCTATGAAATGAAGTTAAACACACATTAAAAATAATCTTATTCGGAAAAATAAATTGGTAAACCACACCAGTCCATTAAGAGGAATATAAAATGAATATTAATTAAATGACATTCTGGTTATTGATAACAACGGGTGGGTTATTATGATCTTTTTATTTGTAGAAGTTATTTATTGCATTGCTCAAAAGCTCCAAATTTCACAAAAGCACGGGAGAAATTTTCTAACAGAAGGACTATTATTAATCATAGACATATCTGAACTATTTTCAAGTTTACATATTTCTTTTTTTGCAGATTTACACTTTCGTATCAAGAAACTTTTTCACCGAAAGAAATATTAAACGGAAGTAAAAATGTATTATCGACAAAAACCAACAAACTTACTGCAAGTGATTTTTATCTTTCTTTCTTTAGTCATTTGGATAAAGTTAACTATTTTAACACTAAGATAAGAAATAAACGACTTTATTACTGACGTACAAGATTTCTTCTGTGAAAATAAACAAAAATCGCTGCTGAGATTTAATGCACACTAGCATTGAGACTCTTCGATTTTTGAGCTGTCAATATTTGTCTATTTCGGTTTATTAAAAAGTTCATCAATCTAATAATCGACGAAATGCTTGAGTTATTATATTCAAATCTTCGTCTTACACATAAAACAAATTTCCATCTTGCCTATGACCTGTATAAAAAGTATGATAGTTCTGTACAACTCTTAAATAGTTCAATAGTTCCTAATTTTAGTCCTTAATTAGTAAATTACCACTAAGTACGATCCAAGAAATGAAAAATACTATTTCAAGACAGATGTGTTTGACTAACTTAACATCTTCTTACCGCAAAAAATTCCATTCTCACAGGATTCATTAAACTATGATTAAAGAATTTACCATTGAGATAGCTGATTAAAAAATGTTATCACAAAGCTGAATATTTACTCAAGTTCTTCAAAGATAAAATGCCACAATCTGTTAAAGTAATTAACTTTTCCTCCAATACCAGAACACATTCAATATGAACGAGTTTTCTTCTCAACACCTAAAACGTATGTTTGTTTTTTTTTAATTTTATGTTTGTATCCTAACAAGTTGTATTTTTAAAAAATAACTTGAATTTTTAAAAATGTTTTACTAACCATGACAATCGATATTTATTTAATTTTTATTAAAAAAATTGTATAGCAAAGAAAATATTCAATTCATCAATACTTTTAAAATACGTCTATGTCTACAAACATCAAGCGTAGAGCCCTTAATGAGAATCAAATTCACTAAGGTCCATCGCCAAGGAGAGACATGTCAGTGTCACCTATGAAAATGATGTGAACTAATGTTAGTGTGCAAATCCTTACTGGCAGAGCCTCAATCCCGACTTAAAGTTTGGTCCCCCACTCAAAACTCTGTGGCGACAAACTTCAACTCACTCCTTATGAATTGAGAAACCTACACGGAAACCACCTTAAATATGTGCATTAATTAAACTTATCAAACAAAAATCTCATTTACGATATTGTATTATCGGATCTGATGTTATGTTTGCCAAGAAGTAACAAAATTTGTGCATATTTTTGAAGTAGTAAAATTTACTATTTTCATAATGTGTGTGTGTGTGTGTGTGTGTGTGTGTGTGTGTGTGTGTGTGTGTGTGTAAATACTAAATATTAATTTGTATTTTCCGGCTTTTAAGTAAATCAAATTTGAACCCTGAAAACCACGAGTGTAAAATCGAATAAGTGAATTTTAAGTAACGCCACGGACTTCCTCAAAAAAACGAAAAACATATTTAAAATAATTTAAATGTTTTCATTGAAGTTAAATTTTGGTTTTACTTTTAAGTTTTATCTGAAATATAATAGCCAGAATGCTAATACGGTTGAAAAAAATTCTGTATGTAAATAAAGTTTTTAGACATTTTTAAAACGTTCTAAAAAAATTTGTCACGTTCACTCGTTACTCAATGACACAAAGAATTGTAGACGAAAAATGTAAACAAACAAAAAAAAAACTAATATTTCTCCTGGAGATGTGTTTCAAAGTCAATTAGTAAATTTAAGAATTAACTGGATTTTGTAAATGTAATGCTTACTTTTTGCTTAAAAAACGTTAAAAATAACGTTTATGTAGGCATGCTAGCCTGTGATGTCATAGGTTAACAATAGTAGTTTTCTACTATAATCCCACTTTTAGAAAGCGCGCTAAAAAATTATAAATTACGGAACAGCAATAGTGCAGTAATCCAGAAATTGGTATTTATGTTTAATAATAAATTATCTATAACCTTATATAACCAGTTTAAGAATATAATTTGTTATACTATACGCTTTTACGAAACTTAGTAAAATTAATCATTTTATTTTTTATAATAAATTAGAAGTATAAAAAATAAATTTATTTAAAACTAGTAAAGTGATACTTTTGAATTTAATGCATTGCTTTTATTTTTTATTTTCTTTCCTGTTTCACACACACACGTATATATGCACTTAATGAAGGTTTTTAAAAAAAATATTCTGAGTTTAAGAGTTTTCGAATTATCATATATTATTCTTCCGATAAGAAAAAATAATCAGTCAAAAGAGGTAATTCAAAATTATTTCCTTTTCGAACTTCCCTACAAAAAATGTTGCTAAAATGAAAAAAATTCTTTTTAAAAAGGTTCACACTCGAAAAGAATATTGAACTTTACATTTTTCGATTCTTCAAAGAATTTAAGAAAAAGTACTTTTGTTACGAAACGCAAAGGGATGGATTTCAAAATCACACTGAACTAGTAAAAAAATAAATATTTAGTCTACATTGGTTTTCCTGAAAGAAAATAATGTTTTACTAAATTATGCAAATGCCAACTCTTAAAAAATATTCTAGTAGCTTTATTGAATTATATTTGGTAAGTTATTTAGTAAAAATTTTCAGTGTGTTCACACTTGATATTGCATAATTTTTTTAATGAAATAACATTTTCATTATAAAGATAAGTTTTATAACAATAACATTATAACTGTAAAATAAATTACCGAAATACGAGATATTAAACAGGAGGTGAAACTGACCTCCAAAAATATTTCCACAACGTTTTCTAATAAAATGACCTATTCAGTAAACAATATTCATTAATAATTAAGTGCTGAAAATTTTCTTTAAACCGGATAATTCCCTTATTTTTTTAAAATTTTAAAATACGAAATAGTGATTTTTGCCTTCATCACGGAAAAAAAAAACGCATCCATTTTGGCGGCACCGAGTGAATTTCGAAAAGATTCTTATATCAGTAGAATCCTCTCATTAATTTCAAACTTTCTTTAAAACCTAAAATCCAAATAATAAGCAAACGAAATGGTTATTGATAAGCGAGGAGACATTATTAAACTTTGTATCTTGGTAGATATTTATTATAAGCATTTAGATACAAATGTGTTTCTAACTTTTAAGTTAACAGACAGACTCAGGATAAGATACTTTAAGAAGATTTAAGCTACTCCGAAGTTTACTTAATGTTATTTCATTAGATATATTTTCAATAAGACAAACATGGATTACATCATAAAATTAAACTGTATCTAAATCACGTGTGTATGTCTTTGTGGTGAAACTCAGAATAATTATTGAAGTATATTTCCTAAATATATTTGATAAATATTTATGTATATAATATCTTAGAATTTGCCTCAAGTTTGAGAAAATTATGTTAACACTAACAGATAATGAAAAAAACAAAATCGTACCGTCATAAAACTATACAAAAATTGATATAAAAACAAGTGAATTCCTTGCTCTCTTCTTGCTTAAAGAAATGATTACAAGTAACTAATTATCCCTTATAAACTGACTTTCTGAACATCTTCCCGTTTCCCTGGTAATAGTGAGAAAATGGAGATTTGTGACTGAATTGATCGAAACTTTAAACCAAATGTATTCATAGATAATTTTTTTAATTGAACAAATTTCAGATAAACATTGATGCATTTTGGCCAATAATTGTACTCATCAATTCGGAATAACAACGCACTTAACAAAATACAAATCTCTGTAAATGCAAAATAATAACCATATTGATTTACTATTTTCAGCAGTAGTTTTTGCACCATTATGTTTGTGACTACTTATTTATTGGTCACGTAGACAGACGTCCATTTCTTGATCATGAGATATCCCGTTGTTATAGTAGCGAGAAGCATTATCCGACGCCGATAAGTGAACATTGCACAACAGAATAACTCATTAGTAAATAGGGGAGACCAGGTTGCTAATATTTTTATTTATTTTTTTTTGTTTCGTTTTGTTTTCTTAGAATGATTTAGAAAGCAGACTGATTTTCCACATGTGACACGTGAGAGTTAATCGTATAAATTAAAATTATACATTACTCACGCAGAAATATAACCAATGTAATAATTGTACAACGTAAATGTTATTTCTTTTTAAGCACACATAATGGGTGCTGCAAAGATATCGACCCAACCCACTTCCTCAAACCCAAAATCAGAATGCTGATTTGATTGAGTCGATAATCTCATCATTATATATATATATATATATATATATATATATATATATATATATATATATATATATTTTTCCATCAGTTGTAGATCTCCATGCTTCTTTCCTCTTAATTAGCTCCAGTACTTCAGCTGAGTAGCGGACTACTGCTGCTAAAGTTTATTTATCTTTCTTAGTTTCAAATCAATTTAGACGGACGTAGTTATTTCAAGATAGAAATAACCATTTTAAAGCATAAAAGCAATAGCTTTAAGAATCATGTTTATGCGTAGTAAGTTTGCATATTTGAGGAACTTGCAAAAAAAAAAAAAAAAAAAAACAAAGCAAGTATTAAATTTAAATAGAATAGATATAAATTGAGAACAGTTTCAGGACTTTTGTCAAAGCTTGTCCCATATTATTCCGCTGTAAACTTGTGAAAGTTATTCACGGATGAAAGTAACTTTTACATTTACAGAGTTTAAAATATTTCTACATGAAAATAGGTAAGTGTTGGTCTTTTAAACGCTGACCTAAATCAACACTTATAGTCTTTTCAGGTTTTTTTTTTTTTTAATTTTATTTAACCAAATCATTCTGAACTTCCAATCTAAGTCGATAGTTTTCATTTAATTCTGACTTTTAAAAAAATGAAAAAAAACAACAAAAAGTCTTTTCCACAAATTAAAGAATACCAATTGCTTGTATCGGAGATGGTGTTTGTCGTTTGAGGAGAAAATGCGACCACAGCTGCTACTACTGCCTGCTAGCAAAATTCAAAAAGTTTCAACGTGATAAACATCTGCCATTCTTTAATTTGATTTACTGCCTCAAGTGTCAAACTACGGATGGAGAATTATCAACGTTCTTATCATTCCAACACTGCTTTTTCATATGTAATAGTAAGCTAAAATTTGCCATGCAAAATATTAATGTGTTTAGTACTTTAGTTTATGGTACATAATGTTCTTGTACATAACACCGAAGTTCTTAATAATCACAGAGAGTTTTTTTGGGTTTTTTGTCATAAATGAATGCATCTTTTTTGTTTACATAAACAAATCAAAGTTTTAAACTAATAAGAATTCGATTTTTTTTTTTATAAATACATGTCAATAAATACTTTTGTTAAAAGAATGTATGGGACAAAGAATGTGTGAATTTATGCTCAAACTGCTCAGACGAGGGACTGTGCAACCATCGGTACAGTTTCATATTTCTCGAACAATTTTCGATGTGTTAATTGAAAATGTAGCTATTTACATATGCTGATGCATTATTAATATAAAATTAAAAAAATATATATGTACTCATTTTCTAAAGGAGCCTATAATCTTTATAACACACCTATACAATAATCATTATTTTTCATCTATCTTGTGCCGTTTTGTAAATAAATATGAACTATTTTTGTTCTTCCATTGGAATAAATCACTGCCTTACACAAAGATTTATGTTAAAAAAAGTATTATAAAGATGTAATCACTGAAAGTTGATCAACTTTAGATTGTCAGACAGTTGTCTGGCAGAAATTTTCTGTAAATGATTACCAATCGCAATATTCATCTGAGTTGTAAATTCGAATTCTAAGTTTATCTCTGTAAGCTACCGTTTCAAGTAGTCCTCTCTTAATTTTCAAAAAAAAAGGAGAAATAAAATGTATAGTTTACTAAAATGCTAAAATTTGGAAGTGTATATATATATATATATATATATATAGAGAGAGAGAGAGAGAGAGAGAGGAGAGAGAGAGAGAGAGAGATTGATAATATTAGTGGTCAATATATATATATATATATATATATATATATATATATATATACATATAATATAAATATATATAAAAATTTCCAAGAGGATAGAATCCAGATAGGACTCAATGTCCAGGACAGAGTAAGAATATAATATAAAAGGCTCAAACACGTATATTCCATGGTTATAATTTATTACATTGGAATCGTAATCACGATCCAATTCATCAGGCCTACAAATTCAATATATATATATATATATATATATATATAGAGAGAGAGAGAGAGAGAGAGAGAGAGAGAATTTGAAATGTACATTAAAAGATGAGTCTGTTTTAATAAAAAATATATCTTCTACTGGAGTATAATTTGGTTCTTTTTGATAAAGATAATTACATTCTGAAATTTCAACTTATTCAAATATTGGTTAGTCAAATTTAGCCGTAGGATTATCGTAAGGACGTGATTTATTTGTAGTTAAGTATTACAACAGTAATTTTATCACCATTGCCACTGTGTAGTCGGCCGTGCTTAATTCAACATTGTCTTTCTGCTCATCGGTGGTATCTATGATAATTTCACAAACGTTTTGGCCGCTAAAAGTAGAAATGTTGTTCTTATTGGTGGATTCAATATAGATATCTAGACGTTTGTTCTGATTTTTAGCAAACGTTGAAGTCTCAGTCTCGGTCGAACGACGATCACACACACAAAAGAATCTTAGAAATATCTTGAAAGCAACTGTTGTATTTAACATTAAATTTTCAACAATTGTATCTACATTTGGAGTTGTAAATTCACTGAAGAAAAGTTAGTAAGTCTCACGTAATCTTGAGGCAACCGATATCTGTAGAAGTCCGAGAAATTATGCTTTATCTTGGAATACAAGAATGAGTGAGGGATAATTGTGTCGTCCCTATTCGTTAATAATTTATTGTCAGATATTTTCTATTTATTCGTGAAAAGTCACACAGCAACAGCATTTATTCAAGAATTGATCACGTGATTTCGGGCGGTAGCTACAATCCGAAACTGCTTCTTTCTACGAACTGCCTTCGCCAAGCGCCTCATCCCGAAAACTGTCTAAACTCACTCTCTTCGCTTGCTTACGTATGTTTTCATAGATATCGTATGGATATCCAACGAAATTACTCATAAATTTTGCTGGCTCTGAATACATTGTGTGAAAAGCAGATGCCTTATTTGTTGAGAGACAAGAGTTTTGTTTGTAACATTTTCTGGAAGTTTTTTTTATTTTTATTTATTTATTTATTTTTGTAAGGAAGTAATGATTTGGAGTTGTTAGCAGTATTCAAGTAAACATGACTTTACCTCCAACCCCTGATATCTTCAACTAACAAAGTTGACGTTATCCAGGTTCTATTCATCATGTCTACTCACCTTAAGCAAAAGTAGGGGTGAAGTAAGATTGATTGTGACTTAATACATCTTATTAAGTTTTTAACCACCAGTTCAAAACTCGCCTATTCCCGATCAATTTTATTTATTGTAACTCATTAACATTTTTAATTCTTTTCAGCAGTCTGCTCCACTTCCCATTCAGATTTAATCAACAATTCTCATGGCTCCACATCCCCAAATAAGACCTTACATCACTTATCACTTAATTCACTATCCAACTCATGCCTCTTTGAAAGTTTACATACCTCAGCATATAGAGCTTACTCTCACTCTGTTACACAAAAAATCTTTACATTTAAAAAAACCTCAAACAAAAACAATATGAATACTAGAAAGACCGTGGAATATCTATTTGAAAACAAAATATACAATCACGTTTACATCAGACAACGAGAAATGAGCATCAACTCTCCCACTTTCGACAAAAAAAACATTCGTCAGTACATTTGGAGGTTTAAATTTTGTAAATATCTAGGTGGACATATATGAATTGTTGCATTAGAAATATGCTTAATCCCCAAAATGTTTACCATTTTTAAATTCTTTGTAGCTAAATCGATGACATTCGTGTCTATTAAACGAAGACAGCCAAGAGAAGCTATACAATAACAATTCAATTTGATTATAACCAGGTGAAACTTAAATGTATTTAATTGAAAGTTGCAAAATCATATACGCTTTTTCTTTTGAATCATAAGTAAATCTTGAAACAACGTAACACCTTTCGATAATCAATACAAAACACTACGTAGCTAGTTGAATATCGATTGTTGGTGAATGTTTTTTTTACACCGAACCTATATTCAGGTATAAAGATTCACATTGGATTAAGGAGAGTATCTATGTTTACGTATTTCATCAAAAGATTCACACATTGTAGATTGAGAAGCTATAAGTGGGGGGTGCATTCATAGGTATGAGTACGGATTCGCTTGTTATCATATAAAGCAAAGAATCAACTTTTGCTGAATTTAGTTTACTAATTATGGCTTTAGGTTAAGGGCGGGGTTAGGGCTTCGAGTCGATCTCTCTTACCTGCTCGTTGACACTTGTAAATGTAAAAGTAAAACAAAAACATTTTTTTTTTTCAAATCAGTGAATGACTCGTCTTCCAAGAAGCAATTTTCTGCAATAAATATGAACATTCAAAAACGGAAAATTTCCATACAGTGAGTTTGAAAAGTCGACGCTCTTTTGTTGAAATATTGGGATCTGGACATAAAATAAACCACCTCAAACAAACATTTAAAAAAATAATATGAACAAGTAAAACAATATTTTAAACAAAAAATAACTGAAACCTAACCAACAGTACAATAATAATGAAGAAGATTGTTGTGTTCAGAGTAAATCAGGTTTTAAATTTACTTACAAGATTAGTTCATTCGTATAAATAAAATCAATGAAAATTATTTTAGTATTTTCATTATTAAAAGTATTATCTTATTCTCTTGGATTTTTTCAGATATTTCTGCTTAACTTCCAACGCAAGCTTTTATCAAATAGCAACGAGATCTCATAACTGACATGTATTGATAGAGAGATTGGCATCAAATATTCTAACAAACTATCATCGATGAAATAAAGAATAAAACGTCAAAGAAAGGAAATGTACTCAAATTTAACATCAGTAAAAAAGAGGAAACTAATCATTATTCTATATATGGCAACAGTAAAACTTGTCTGTATTGAATACAAGGTTCGGTTATGGGAAGAATCAACTTTCCGAAAAAAAAAAAAAAAAAAAGGTCACAAAATAAATATGTTCAATCAGTCTCAAACTGTGAAAAATATTTTATGATCTGATGAAACCAAGGCTGAATATTGTTCCTAACATTTATCACTTTTTTCTTTTTTTACACTATTTATATTCAGACTATTGTCCTCATTTTTGATGTCCTCTCCAATTCCCGTTGGGTTCATTATATTAACTTACATGCAAATATCCTTGGGAAAAGTATGAATCCACCTCTTCTCCCCTCAGTTATGGGTTAAGTAGTAAGGCATGTACCACTAAACCAGTATTATTTCCACTCCACCGCCAAACTTCTTAGAATTTAAAAATATTTTCTGCTTTAAATAAGCTGCAAAGGGTTGATAAGATGATCAATCAATTAATCTTACCTTCAATATTTCCTGTCAGTATTAAATTTTCCAAAACCTCTTTCCTTGTTATTTTCTCTAGAAATTTCAATTGTCTCTTTCTGATGTTAAGTATAAGTGTCCTTTGGGCTTGCATTTTCTCTAAAACGTCGTCGTTGCTCACATGTTCAGTTCATGTTATACTCAACATCCTTCTGTAGAACCACATCTCTGTTGCCTCAATTTTCCATTTTATCTGTGAGGAGATTGTCCCGAATTCACAGTCATATAGGAAATTAGATAGCAATCCAGTACTCTTTTCTTTGTTTCTAATGATATTTTTTCTGTTTCTTAGTACTTAGCTTTTGAAAGGCCTCTTTCGCTATCCCAATGTGCCTTCGGATTTCCATGTCACACTTTCTTCCTCTGTTAAAAGCCTTCATGCATTTTCCTATGTATGCTATCAACACTGTGTCGTCTGCATATTGTTAATATTGTGATCGCCAATATTGAATCGTGGTAGGACTTCTAATTCTCTCAAGATCGCCTCGTTGTATAGGTTGAAAAGGTCTAGAGAGAAGACATCTTTGACTTAAACCTTTTTTTTATTTTTTATTTCTATGTCAAGGTTTCCTACAAGGTCCAACAGTTTTTTGTGACGTACTTTTTCAAACGCTTTTACATAATTTATAAAACACCTTCTTCTGCATTTGAATGGCTCTTTCTGATATCATTCTGAGTATATATATAGCATTCCTTGATCCAGTGCCTTTACCGAATCCGCACTGTCTTGTCCTATTCCCGGTTTGATTCTGCCGCACGCATTAAAATTCGAATAAATTTTGTTATATGGCTCATTAGGCTGATTGTCCGGTGGAGTTCACATTTGATTACACCTGGCTTCTTAGGCAGTGCTATGAAAATGGATCTACTTAGGTCTTCCGGTATATCACCACTGTTGTATATTTAATTTATTGTGTCTGTGATTTTGCCGAAATTATCTAAAACTACCAGCATCTTTATTACGATTCCGTCTGGCCCTGCCACCTTGTTTTTGTTCTATTTGGTCATTGATAATTCTACTTCAGATTTTTACACCGTAATAATTTTGAAGACATTATTTATCCACTACAGTTATGTGAACGTTTTCAAAGTTTTACACAAGCAGAAATTTTAGTATAAAATAAGTGAGTGTTGTTTATTTCTTGTGTTGATAAAACTGATTTTCTGTCGCACTAACACAAAATAAAACAGTATTAGTTGCATAATATCCTCTTCTAAATACAATGGGTGCTGAAATGTTCTCGGCCCGACCGACTTCCCAAAATCTGACCAAATGACTCAACAACAAAATATTTTTGGAAGAGCTTCTTGATCGAGCCAAAACCATTTCATTCCTGCTAGTCTCCGTACGTAATTCGTTGGAAAATAATGACTGATTTTATAATATCACATTTAAATCATGTTTCAATGTAATTGAATATGTCTGTATTTTTCTTCCTCATTAATTTGTCGATTTGGGATGAAAATTGAATAGTTACGCATACTTCTCTTCCTTAACTTTAAAATTATCCACAACGTCTCTCAGATTGACTAAAACGTTACCAAAGTATGGAGTAAAAATACTACTGCAAAACATACATTATATCTTGTTACTTGAGGCTCTGAAATTGAGACATGAATTTCAAAGATGAAGAGAACAGATAGAGTCCAATCACAGTTGCAAACGATCAATTGAAAGTATTAATGCAAGAGAAATCGCCCCAAAAAACTTAATGGCTTTGATTTCAGAACTATTTAAGTAAATTGAAAAACCCGACAAAATCATGTAAATTATTCACTTACATTAAATCATTGAACCATTCTCAAAGTTGGCTGGTTTTCTTATGTTTATTGTCGTTAAATTAATCTTTCAGATCAATCTGTTCAACTAACCTTTAAAATAATATGTGATGGCTAAACAAAGTATAACATCTATTTATGCTCGACTTCCAAATACGTTGATATTATATGTAAAATCCAAAATAAGTGAAATTAGTTCTGGAAATTCATTAATTTTCTTTTATCAGATGCATTTTAAATAGCACAGATTCAAAGCTCTAGTAACATTCATCGACTCTCTTTACCAATGTTAGTTTGAACGAAAAAGTTGTCTTTCTGTAAAAAGATTATACTGAAAGCAACAAATCATGATAAAATTCATATTCCTAACATGCGGTAATAATCTGATCCTACAAATATTTACAAAATATTAAGAACAGAATAAAAAAAGAGTTGGCATTTATTATACATATTAAAAGCGCACTATACACGTATCGAACATTGAACAGTAGTACGTGTTAATGTAACTGTAACATATTTCAGACTTCATTTCAAAGTCTTACAATAGCCATTTCTCATGAAATATTTCCAAAATCTTAAATTTAATTTTAAATTAGTAGTAATTTCTGTGATTTTCAGATTCAAAATGAGCATACATTAAATGTATTTTGAATATGCTCTATCTCAATAAAATTGCCATAAGCTTAGCCGTGCAACTCATTCTTATGAAATGAGGTAAAAATCGGTAAAAGTTTACCGAAATGTAATTTTATTTGGAACTAATTCGAATGACAGAAAATATAAATTACTTAAAGAAGTTTGTGTTCGTACTCTTTTTAAACCGAGAACTTCTTGCACTAGAAGCACAAAAAGAATAGTTTTATTGGAAATTACTACTACTTTCAGGACCGGTGGAAACACATCAAGCCCCACCCCACCTCGAATATAAGATGAATATATGATATGGGGGACCACACTCTATTATATCTCAATTTTCCTAAGGTATTATTCATATAAAATAAAAATTTGATTGTAACCTAATTATGTACAATAATGGATCATATGTAATATAGGTGAACAATTCAACTAGAAAATAAGTACAATATCTAAATACAAATTATTAGACATGTCATCATTCCATCTCAAATAAACTAACAATGTTTTTAATATCAACTTGAGATTAGTTTTTTGAGACTTAGCATGAGCAAATATTCACTACTTTATCGAACACATTCATTTTCAATGGAAATTTTTGCTAAGCTGGATAAGCTTTCATCTCTCATTGTAAATCGCAGATAATTTTTTACAAGTTTTAGTTTACTGAAACTTCCTTTGGCAGTTGCAACAGTCACTGGTGTAGTAAGCAATATACACGCAATGCAATACACAAGTTCGGGAGTTTGTCTACTGATGCTGTCATTTGCTCTTTCTCTTTTCGTTTCTGTGATTCACTTTTATATCGTTTCATACCTGTAAGATGCCATTGAATATTTCATAGTGATTTGTATTAGTTCTAAAGTTTAATCTTATTTTTTTTATATAAAAATTATTTTATTCAAATTTAAACTGTAGGTAGAAAACTAAATGCAGACAAGCATCTTAAAAAAGCAAAAACACTTACTTTTATGTTGAAGTGATGTTAAAATTTTAAAGATCTATGGAAGAATTTTCTGAGAGAAATTTCATCTAAACTATAAAAAGAGACTATGACAATTCCAATATCCAAAAATCTTTATTATTACTCTCTGATCTTATGACATTGTATCACTCCACCCACCCTTTATATCGTTATCCTTTCTTTCATTATCAGCTCATTCTTTTTCTCACTTTCATGTAAAAAACAAACAAAAAGGAATTAAAACACAGACATGAAAAGTTAAAATCAAAGGAATAGTGCCAAAGTCTAGGACTACTTATAGAGGTGTGAAAACATTGGCCAATAGCTTTGCCAGTTGGACTCAAGAATGCATAGAAATTGGATTTTATTGCTGTAAAAAGTTAAATTATAGAGACAAATGTGAAATTCAAAGAGAATTTATTTATCAGCTTTATTGTTAACCAGTTTCTTAGTTATTTTTTTATTGCATTTTAATTTTTAGGTTTAATTCTTTTTTACAAAATATTTTTATTAAAATTTTTCTTAACTTTGATGCAACAACTGCAAAAATTAAGTGTTTTAAAGGAATAATAATTAATTTTAAGGACTGAAGCCTAATAGCGGGACATGATGGGTTAGTAACTTGGACAATCAAACTGGATGAACAGAGTTCAAATTCTAGCTTGTCACAGTTACTTTGGTTTTGCTTTTATACTTTTTTTAAAAGAAAGCATGAACACAAATTTCTCTCGGAGAACTGTAAATAGAATAAGACACATCATTATTATTATTATTATTATTATTATTACGTATTTCCAGAATCAACAATGGGGTGATAATTTGAAAATAATTTAATTTAAGACAGCTTAACTTTTATTTATTTTAAATTAAGAGAATTATCCGATTTTAAACAAATTTTCTGTACTTATTTGTTAATCAATTTTATAATAAATAGATTCCTAAAAGGAAACTATTTATTTTATAATAAATAAATAGGTTCCTTTTATTAAAAACAACTAAGAAGGTGTTTTTTCAGGGACCAGACAAAAGCCCACCATAAGAAAAATACATTAATTAAACAGAAAAATATTAAAATTATATTTTTATGTTTGAAGTTTTAATATTATTTATAATTTTAATAAAATTATCTAATATTTTTATAATTAAATGTATATAATTAATAGTATAAGATTATCTCGTAAACATATACTGCATTTTTATGAATAAACGCTACCGCGTCAATACATTTACCATTTTAAGCCTAAATAAGAAAATACAATAAAACTATTATTATATTTAAGAAAATGTCTGCTTTAATAAAATAAATCGTTTGTTAAGGAAAATAAAAAAATGATTTCAAATACTTGAAGGTAAAAAAAAATATCAGTTTTCATTGTGTCATTGCTTCTTTCTTTATTTAGGATTAAAAAGGTTTCTTTAAGAAAGTATATCGGCTTTCTTTTATTAATAAAAATAAAATATCGGTTTCATTGTTATTTTTCTTAAGATTAAGGTTCTTTCAATAAATGTTTACTGCATTTTTATGAATAAACATTCCTTCGTAGATATTTATTTACGATATACGTTCTTTAATCATAATCAAGAAAATCGAAAACCTATATTTATTTTAGAAAATATTGGTTTTGGTTACTATATTTTTTATTCAGGATTAGCGAATGTTTCCTTAAGAAAGTATATCTGCTATAATAAAAAGAAAATATTACTATTATTAATTAAAAAATAAATAACATATCTAAGGAAACCTAAGGCATACGGCTGGCGGGGCACAGAAGATTTATGTCGCGTTTAACCCGTTATTAAAAAAAATTCCCAAATAAATTCACGGATTTGGACGAAATGAAAGAAAAAAAATGTTCATCTTTTAAGTTATGTTTAGTTTAATTTGGAACGTATATAAGTGTAGGTAGAAAAAAAAGTAAATGTTGATATAGTGAGCGTTACAAAGTAGTACCTGGGGCACCTAATCAGTACCTTCCTCCATCGATGGATTCGGGGGTAGTACGTGCCTGACTACTTTCTAGAATCAATAGACCGGTGACTACTAAATTTTATGACTCAGTTTTTTTTTTTAGTAGTCCAACGAATTTTAAAGTTTTATGGACGTGTTTACATTATTCACCCATATAGCCAACGAGGTATTCAATCCATTATTAAAAACAAAAAAACAAATGTGTGCGAAACAATTTAAATGTTAGTCCATCGTCTACTGCTGAAAAAGCATTTATTTTACAAGAGAAAAATACTTATTTTTCAACATAATCTTTGTCAATGCACTTAATTCAGGGTAAATATTAATAACATAGATCGAAACTTATACAGCAAAAATTCCAAATCAAAATTCAGCTAATAACTACGCGTTAAGCTAAGGCTTTTATTGATCCTTCCTAGTAGATTATAAATATACGGATTAATGTTAAACATTTTCTATACCCACTAGTACTATTAAGTCAATAGGTAATTTAGAAATAGTTTTTTCTTATCGGAACTAGAAAACCTAAATGTTATCAAAATTTATTCCACTTCATACAATGAATAGGAAAAGATTGTTGTTCCGTTTTAATTTTACTCGAATTTTTCCAACAAAACCGCAAATTGTTTTTTTTAATGACTGAAGTAAAAGTAACAAAATAAAACTTCCCTTTGACGTGTTCACTTGTACATTTTAATTTAAGTATTAAATAAAAGATATTTTCCAGATTTTATACTGCGAATAAGGTCCATCGGAAGGATTTGACGTTATAAAAATGTAAAACCAACAATTGAGAGAAATAAAAACCAAAGCTTTTGAAGAAGTTAGTTCAGCTCATTTCTAATCGTTTTCAAATGAGATGTCTGACTTTGGCATTGTATTTCTTAGTGAATTGATTAATCTTAAAGTTGAAAAAGGTATGAACGCATAAACATAGGATTTCATTTCTTTCTACAATTTCCTAAATGAGCAATTGAATACTCAATAACATATCCATGTACAAAAAAGTAAGTACTGAAAAACCAAATGAGCTGCGTGCCAAGTATGATATCTTTTCAGAGTATCGATTAAGAGGTTGCCTATGTATTGTGTTTGTATAATAAAGAAATCAATAAATGAAAATTTATGATAGGAAATGCAATTTGGTGACAATTATTGAGAGAAACGGGCATATCTCTTAGAATTCGTCCTCATCACGATTAAATGAAGCCTATATTTTAGTGATCAACTCTTTTTTTCTACACTTAAATGTCTTACATGGGAGGAAATACCAATAAGAGTCTACTTTTCTGGGTATAATAGCCGTTTGAAAGGCACTGCAAACAGGAAGACAGTAACAAACAAAAAAAAAAACAACGAAAAAGTCTGTATAATCAGATTAAAATTGTAAAAAAAACATGCTGAAATAGGAAAAAAACAAGTTTCCAAATAGATGCGAGTTGAATTTCATGAGAGGAACGCCTTTATTTCAAACTGACGTAATGTCTTGAATTTTTTTGTTTCTTTTTAATTACCGTATTTCCCCATGTATAATACGCATTTTTTTTCTAAATATAATAAGCAAAATTAGGGGTGCGTATTATGCACAGCTACAATTTTTTTTTTAAATTGCAGTTTCATAAGTTGATTTCAGCTGCGAAACGACTACTCACCACAAACATACAATTTGGCACTAACATTTGGCAATTGCAACTTCATAAAGATATCAAATACAATCACATGTAGCTAACAATACTTACAAATGGAAAATAAAATAAGAATTATCATAAAACTAAATTAGAATAATATTATTCTATGTTTAAAACCATTTTTAATAAGAGTAGGATACATTGGCCGTAATGAAATTGGAGAGGTACAATTTATAGGGTTTGATTACCAAAGAAGACGTGCGCATTATGCGTGAGTAGAAGCATTTCCCCATACTTTCAGAACAATTTTAGCAGTGCGTACTATGGATGAAGGCGTATTACACATGGGGGATTACAGTAGTCAGAATTGAATCTGATAAGTAACCATACATTTCATTGAGACATTAGCAATTTATAAACAACAAAACATTCAAATACTACTGCGACAGTTAGGTGCTTACCATAGTATTTTAGTTAAATGTTGTCTAAGTTTTAAACGAATTATTTAAAGTAGTATCCTAATCTTTGTTGTTCTTATTGCAAAATCTCAATCGATAAGTATTTCGACTTTATTCGAATGTATGTCACGTAATGCTGAGTAACAAAAAATAATTCATCTAGTAATAAGGAAAGCGTGTGTCCTGATAAGACAGAGAATCTACCATCATCAAGGATAAAAAAAATAGAAGTATCTCTCATCAAGAAAAATAAAACACTATCCGTCTTAGCCTGGAAAACATAAAAACAGATCCAAGATCAAAGCACTTGACAGTAATAACGAATTTGCACTTAATTAAGATCTCAATCCCGCAATGACCATCAAGTAAGTCCCTAATTTAAACAATCTTGCTTAGCTTGTATAACATCAAAAACAGATCCAACATCAAAGCAATTGTAAATATTTGCGACATAATTGTTCCAATTTCGCAACAACCATTAATGACTAAGACATAACTAGCTCCAGTTGATGAAATCTCCTTAAGAATATACAAGTTTAGATGTAAAATGTTATCAACAACAGAAAATGTATGCGTGGTTATTCCCACATTAATCATGACCTTGTGCCATATTCAGTTCGAGTAGAGTGGGCGTGCAGATAAATTATCGAAAATAAACTGAACATTAGAAAGGAAAATCAGTTGACTCTGTCAGACAAAGGTAATATCACGATTATAATGGTAGCTTCATAGATGTCCTAGTGACATGCACTGAGTAAGGGTTTAAAGCAGTGGTCAGCAACCCCCGGGTCACATCCGGCTCGCGAAGGATTTTTGTCCGGCCCGCCCACTTAACCGTAGTAAGGAATTTGAATTCTCAGTCGACTCCGTTAGTTGTTCCTGTTATTCCTGCAGTAAAATAAGGAACTTTGTTTAAATAATATAACATTAATTTCGTTGTTATTTCTTTAAACCTTCAGACCAAGGCATCCTTCTGGACAGAGCGATCTGAGGTTGAAACAATTCATTATAATATATTTGATATGGCCATCCTCCGAAACACTGCATAGCTGTCTGACCCGCTCTCTCCAAAAGGTTGTCGACCCCTGATTTAAAGCTTTCATATATCGGAAGCCAACACATGAAATTTGTCTACAAATATCGACTTTATAAGAAATTCAATGGCATATTCCTTTACCAATAAGCACATGTCTTCTATTTTACTAAACTATAAATTTCTCTGAAACAGCATTCTCTGAAACATGTATACACACAAACCAAATGTCACCAAAGATTAAAATAACAATTGCAAAGTTCCAATAAAAGCAATCTTCACTAATGTTAAATTCTGTTCGACACTGGCAACACTCTAAAAGCAAGTCTATTTCCGTGAAAGCAACGTCCATTTTTGGCTACTAATACACAAACAAGCCTGATAGACAATATGTAAACGAGAATCGTGTGTTAATCTGAAATTACATATTTAGCTGATCGAATGATTGAGAAAAGAAAGTGAAAAATTCCGAACTACTAGTGTCCTATAATGAAAAGTATAAAGTATAAAGACCTAAATCTGGACTGTGAGAATAAGAGGTGCTGAAGCAATATATTTCCTGTTGAACAGTAACCTGTTTCATTCTAGACTTGGGTGTGACCTTCACGCTCTCTGATAAAGATATAAGTGGTATCGCGAAATGTTGCAGCAATGCCTAGGATTTCATTCCAACACCATGAGTGATTTTTGTTGTTGTATTGTTGGAAGGACTTTTTAGGACTTCCACTACGAAATAAATATATAGTCCAACAAGCTTATTAGAAAGCAAATTAGTTACAAATTTATTGTCAGTGGACTTATCGATTTTCATAGAAACTAATACCTAACTATTTCTTTTTAATGTTAGTTATAAGTTGCAAAGAAGGAAGAAAAATAATTTTATTCAGGTAGAATAAAAAGGGAAAAGTCACGTTGTGGAAATCTGACAATAATAATTTACTTCAATCAAATCTAAGTAAACTTTTACTGAGTTACATTTTAAAAAAATATCAAGAGTAATATCTGGTTTTCATGGTTGTGAAATAATTAATATGATGATGTATAACAACAGTAACATTTGGGATATAATTTTTTTTTTAAAAAAAGCACTTGGACTATTTTGAATTCCTAGTTCAGAATATACCCTATATTACAACCAAGCAAACATAAGCATTGATAAACTGAAGAAGTGGGTCATTGTTATATCCTATTGTAACAAACTACATAAAAACATGTAGTTTTTGAGCTAAATGAATATTGATCCAAAAATTATATTTAATGCATGAAAGAGACAAGATAATTCGACCGCAAAATAATTTTTAAGGCATTAAAAAGACATGGGTTTTTCATTAAAGTTACATCACTTAAAAAAGAGGATAAATCAGGAAATATACAAAATAAAATAATCAAGTTATTTAGTGTTGTAGTTAAAAAAAATCAGTAAATGCTAAATTTTTGAGATATTATCATTATTTAGAATCTTATGTCTTTTAAAGTTTTCAGTTCCCCTCTACACATATGAATTATTTAAAAGCAATTGTCAAGTTAAAACTGACTCACTATTTTTCAGGAGAAATTCGGAGATTCAATTTAAGCATTAATTACCTGTGAAAATGTTATTTTCTCACGCCAGAACATTGTTCCTTTTATCACATAGGCCTATGATGCGAAGATTTAATTAATATTTCTTTCTTTACTACGTCAATCAGAACTTGAGAAGAAATCAAAAGCGACTTTCTCGATGAAACGATAGGCTTATATGATAGTTTCATTGTTTTTTTTTTTTTACGGACTGAAATATAGTGTAAATCTATCAATTTAGAAAAATTGTTTTCAATGGATCCTTTTTAAGAAAATAGATTTCATTATTACAATAAACCACCATTCCAGAAACAATGTGAGGAAAATATAGGTTAATTGAGATACTTATTAAAAAAAGAGCGTTATATTCTAAAGAAATGTTAATGTCAATTATTTTATTATATATAAATAGTTGACATTAACATTTCTTTCAGCAACAACGGAAAAATAACTAATATGCATATTTCCTCTCTCTCTGTCACACACACACACACACACACACACACATATATAATCCCAGCGCATTTTCCTTACACACAGTTTTGTATTTTATTATGACCTGAAGAATTTGATGATCAACAAACGTCAGTGAAATGCGACACTTATAAGATTTTTCACTTTGTCTCATCATCTCCGCACACACACATTATATATACATACATATATATATATATATATATATATATATATATATATATACTTTGGATCACATTTCACACACACTAAACTAAAGATGCCCGCAGAAATAGAAAATATACCAATATACATCCAAACATTACAAAATCCGTTTCCAAACATAAACGATAATGAACATGCTGATGAGGAAATTCAGAAAGCTATTTAAAAAATAAAGCATCATTTAACATTGAGGCTGAACTTTTGGAAATAGCTTACTTTTCCACTCCGAATTCAATAATAATAAATTTTTAAATTTTATTAAGTCTGGAATGAGAACGGTATCTCAAAAAGTGGGGCATTAATGCACTATGGAAACAAAAAGATAGCCTTCAAATCTTTCACATATATAGCGATATCTCAATTGGATCCATTATTGTGAAAGTATTAATGAACATTGTATTAACTAGGCTCTTATATCGTTTATGAGAATTCAACTCCTCAAAAGCCAATTTGGTTTCCGTTACAGTAAGCAGCATACAACCACATCAATAGAGACTTCCTCTTCTTATCCATTAGAAACCGCCTTTCAAGCTCCGAATTCATTGAATACATTGAATATCAACGGTCCACAAATCTTACATGTCCGGTGAGGACCCCAATATGAAAACATTTCAAACCTTATCAAGAGTACAAGGAGAAAATGAGAGCTTCAGTTCATTTAATATTTTCTTAGATGATACCCTTACAATACCATTTACAAGCACATATTTGAAAGATGGACACTGATCATTTAAGGATTCTATACCACATCCAAAATAAATCTACTAATAAAAGACAACAATCCTGCTTTCCCTCCCGACATCAATGTACTGATGATGGGGGAAGGGTCTGCGCTACGACTAATTTAACCCAACAACGCAAATTTCAACAAAAGCAAAACATTAACCCGAAAATTCGAGTGATGCTCTTAAATAGTCTCGTCAGATCCAGACTTTCATATGGATGTCACGCATGGCGCCAAACCAGTTCAGAAATATATCTAAAATGTCAGCTGAATACAACTCGCTTTCTCAGATCAATGGTTAAAAATGGTTTTGAGCGAGTGAAACCTGTGGGTCTCGGCAAAGACAATCCTTCTTTTGAACATTGTGGACTGGCGCTACATAATCATAAACAATCAACTGAACCAAATAACAGAAACCACATCACTGGAGGACTTTCAGCAGCAGTAACATTAAAATGGATATTACATGTAACTCGAAATGAAAATGATGACATAATAAAGATGTTGACGTTTCACACTATTTTAAACAAAAGGTTAGGAAGAAACCCTCCTGTCAGTACTGGAAAGAGCGATAACAGCTACTGAACTTTAAAGCATATTTTCCTGAAAAATTGTTTTAAGAGAAAAATTTTATAGATTTCAACCGACAGTAGTAGTGGATGTCGGTCAATGAATACCAAATGTTTTGTTACAAATAAATGGTTAATATTACCATTCTTTATGCGCTATATTTTAAATACTTCAACAAGCTTTTTAATAAAAATAACATTTATTTTATAAATGAGGAGTTAAAAAATGATTATGTTTATGTGTGCATGCGCGCGTGCGTGCGTGCGTGCGTGTGTAAAAGAGAGAGGTTTCCGTATGTGTGACTGAGTTTATGAGTATTTACTTTGCCTTGAGTAAGCTAGATATTGGTCATTTATATTTGTGTTTGGTAGGTGACCTCTTTTGTCGTTGCATCCCCGCTGAAAGAGATGCAATCGGCGTATTTTAAGTCCCGCCGAAAATGTAGCTTCGTTGGGGAAAAGCTATTAAGAAAAATAAGAAATGGGCGATAAGATTATGTTACACAAAGTTTTCAAGTGGAGAAGACATACTTGCCTTCAAAAAGTAACTTTTAACCTGAATTCGAACAACGGTCAATGGTGCGAAAGAGAAATACACTACAGTCACAGGCATTAGGTAGATACATTTTTATAATATTTTATTTGCAAAATTAATGAAGATCTATACATTTTTAATTTTTAACAATGATTGACTCATTTTTAAATATACTGATGAGTAAAAACATTTTTCCAGTTGTTAAATTTAATTAAAAATGATTGATATCAAATCGATCGAAAAACAAAGAAACAAATCCGTATGTTCTTACATTTTTATCTACAAGTTTTGTTAGAAGAGAGACTACTTTTGTAATTTTTTTATGTACATAGCTGGTAAGCATTTAAAATAGTCATTTTTGCATTTTTAAATAGCACTGGATTTATAGTTTTACATTAAACTTATGAGGCAAATCATAAAAACCATCCGTGTTTAAAGTATAAATTATATATCTATGTCAAAATCTAGTCAAAATGTTTCTAACGGAAAAGTCTTAAATAATTGACAAATACAAAATGATCCACTGAATGACGTGCTGTGAATTAACGATTATCAAAATACGCCCATTCGATCCTGGATATAAAATTCCTTCATCTAGTGACTGTAACTACTTAGTCCTAGCCGTAGTCAATTGAAAACACTATTTTACAATTTACAATTATTTCTTTTGAATGTTACATCCATGGTAGACATTTCTTTTTAACGGACTGTATTCGCTGAAAATCACTATCATACTCCATAACAACTAATAATACAATATTAATAAATAGACGTGGATATATCTCTCTTATTAATATCGAATTTCATGTAACAATTTAAATTTAAAAACAATTTAAGTTTCACTGGAAACATGATTAACAAAAACTCCATGTTTATGCCCAGGCAGAAATTTTATATTAGTTTTTGACGATCATTTAATTTTGAATACAAACACAATCGAAATAACTACACAATCACTTCATGAAAGGGGGCATATTGTTGTTGGTCAATCCAAAGTTGAAATAAATCAATGTCTAATGAATTCAAAATTAGGAAATAAAGTTTCAACCGTGAAATACATATCATCAATGGAAAAAAGGGAAACAGTGTATTTTGTTCATGGGTTTCTAGAGAAGTGTCTCAGTGCAATGAGAAGGGAAACTGAAGAAAAAAAGTTACAAAATGGCAGCCTGTCGAACTCAACAACAGTACGGTATTTTCATCACATGAATTATTAGGGTAGAACAAGCAAAGAGAAGCAACATTTTTTTATAACCAACATCCAGCAGAGAAAGCAATGAGCAACAGAGATAGTGGACAGATATTTCTAGTTTTGAAATATTGACATCTTTTTAGACAAGTTCTTATCTGCTCAATTTTCGAAGACTGAAGATTTTTACGTGAGGCGTTAGCAGATCCACTATCAAATTTGACGGATTGTTAGTTTTTGGAACAATTTGGGAGATATATAGTTTAATGCTTCCAGGCTTCGTGAATAATAGCAATTTTGCAGGTGCTATTTTTCTCAAAGAGGGTTATTCGAACAAAAATACCACACCATACAACAAAGTTAGTAATGGCAGTTATAAAAAATGTAATAAATTAGCATCTCTCACAGCCAAGTCCATTTCCTGGTATAAAACTTATTAATAAGTCGGGGTAATTTTGGTCATAAGTAAAATGTCAAAAACTTTCCACGTAGAATTGCTTTTTACTTCTAATGCAGCCCGATCGGATATTTCATACGAAAAAAGAAGGTAGATCTGACAAATTTGATGTATAAAAGAGTAAGAACGGGCAACTACTGTAGCGCGATGGTTGGGAAACATGTATCGCAGATCGCTTCGCTAAAGTAGACCCTCACCACTGGTTTTTCCTCTACTGTGGACGTGTACCAGACTGAGAAGTTCAATAAATAACTATATTTATTGCAGACTGGTAACTTGTTAATTGTTTATAATATTCAGTTGAGACTTGTATGTCGTTTAGAAAATCATTTAAACGTATTATGATTCATGCTAGTTATCTGCAAATGTCCAACTCTTTAAATTGGTTTTGCAAAGGATTTTTATCGAGTTCAGTTTTTTCACTCAATATCTCAGTACACTCCACATGTCCACTGAATGCACTGTTGGTTTTGTGCTTCCCTTTCCTGCTTATCTCACAATTTTCCAAATCCGTAGTTAAAAGACTTTTTTCAGACTGACAAGCATGGTATTGATGGCTTCTACATCGACACGAAATCCACAACTACTAATTATAGAAATATATACATTTAAAAGAAAAGAAAATAATTGCGAACAAACACAGTAAAAAGCAATGATATTAAATATGATAAAACTTTAAGAAGTTATAATAATTACAGCCCGAAGGAAGAAAAAAAACAAAAAAAACTTCAACCCAAGGAAGATTACACATACTTTCGCAGTAAGCCTTAAAGATTTAAGACAGACATATGTTATAAATATTCAGAGATTTGAAATTATAGTTAAACGTTTTACGCATAACACGTTTTTCCCAATAGATAAAACAGTTCAAGTATTATTTTACATACAAAAATTTAATTACTAATTTCTTTCAAACGCAACGAGTTACCTTTTTCTTAAAATGGAAGTCATTTATATACAATCAGGATACCTCTTAACCAATAGTCATTAATAAACATGTAAATTTAAATAACAACCGTTAATTTTCGATTTCTGTTTTTCACCTTGAAAGATGATTTCACATATTGAGATTGTAATCTGAAGGATGATAAACTGATGACATCAATATAACAATAATGGGATGATACAAATAAACATTCTCTTCTTTTTAAATTTTTTAACTGTTTTTTTTCTTCAAAAATGCATTGTCACGATACTGATATGTATCATTTATTGTTTTTACAAATATCTACAATCAGTAATGGGAGCAAAATTAAAACGTTTTAATTTTTTTTTTAATTCAGAAATATCGTTTTCATCCTTAACTTTGTTCTTTCTTTTTAAAAACCGTAACTTGTCATTAAAAATTATAAAAACCGTTAACAGCATTTTGATATATGAATGATATATAGTTGACAACTTCATGGGTTAGCAATCGTCTTCTAAGTAAACATTTATAATAAATTTAAAATCTTACAATGCAATGGTAATTTGTAATATTAGCTTAAATAGCTAAAAAAAGTGATTCATTTTTAAAGTTTGTCGTCACAATTTTCATTTGGTGACATAAGTTGGTTCTTGGTTGCTTTGTTTTATGGCATATCAACCTCAGTGGGTCATTTAATGCCAACAATTTTTTTTAAATAGATTCATAACGATAGTTTGGTAGAAAAGGTGTTTATATATACATATATATTTGAACCATTTTCCAGTTACTCATATTTTTGAATACAATCCAACTTCTTTTAGGAAATTTATAATCTTGGATGGTTTTATTTTCGTAAAAAGTTTTTTTTTAAATTACTCAGTAATATTTTGTTCGCACTAGATCAAAATCTACACACTATAACAGTATATGTTTCACTGTAAATTTCTCTTGGCATGTAGTGCATATTGGGATTGGGGATTCTGTGCCCTCTGGTTTTAAGTATTGCTGATAATAATTTTTCTTTCAGAAATTATTGATGGTAATAATTCTTTTATTACAAAGTATTTCTGGTATTAAAACCTATTTTTACACAAGTTTGGGTGTTAACTATTTATCCATAGCCGGGACCCTAACAGGTGCTACCACCCCGAGTCAGGGTGGACCTGGGAACACCAGCAATTAAGAGGTAGTTCCACGCTCCTCAAAACCTCCTGATCAGAGGCCTTGCTGTTGGGCGTAGTTTATCGTCTTACCCAGGACGCGGATGTAGTTTATCGTCATACCCAGGACGGGGTAACATAAGTAGGCATAACAATGTTCTCAAAAATAATAGTGCACATCCGCATTTTGCGTCACCCATTCTGTCTTAAACAGTATTAATTATAGTAACAAATGAAATTTTGGATCCTTCTTCACTTTCGTTCAATATGGAAATTGTATTAATATTTTGAGTTTAGAAAGAGTAATTCTGAAACTTGAAAAAACATTATGTCTATTAATTTTAGAGATTAAATAATTTAAAAAATAAATTAAGTTTGAATTTATAGAAACCCTGATGGTAATTCTTTTATAACTATTAGTTGATGCAGTTTGAGTGCAATAGTTTTTCAGTCAGTTTGCCGCAGACATTACGAAATTATATCATGACTACATTTACTTGGCCTTTGCTGAAAAAATAATGTCGTGTATTTTCTTTTGTCTTGATAAGAATATCATCAGGCATTTTATTTTTATATTTTGCGATAACACTCGATTCAAATAACATAGTAAAGTAATACTGTAATCATTTTTATCCAATAGATATAGGATCGAAGATTTAGCTCAAGGGAAGCAAACAGCTGTTCGCAAATTATGAAAGCGTAACGATTTTTCCTAACGATAAAGAATGAGAATGATTTTATTGAACTAGTCTCGATTTTTTATTTTATTCTTAATCAGCAACGTTAAGATATATTTTAAAACAAACGAAGAATTCATATTTTAATGTTTATAGAAATAAATTCAATATAAGAATGACTGTTTAACCAATAAGAACTAAGGCGGAAAATATGGTTTCATTTTAAAATGCAATTATTTTTTGTATTGATCAGTTTCTGCACATACTTTTATAATTTTTTTTTACTTAACCGAGTGTTCTGTTTTGCTCCCCCAATGTAAAAGAATGCAAAAATGGAACTATTCATGTATTTGAGAGAATACATCAACTTCAAATTTTTATTTTCAGCAAACTTTAACTGTCTATGACTGATTGTCAAGGTACAAGTGTCCTTTAAAGAGATGAATTGTTTCATGTTAAACTCCGTTTTGATCGTTCATAAATTACATACTTATATACATCCATAAATCTACACAAATATCCATAGGGATATATATTTATGTGCGAGTGTGATTTGCAGATCACGTGGTTTCAGTTAAAGTGCAGCAGGCTCTGGAGGTCACTGTGACCCGGTGAACGCCCAAACCATTGGCCAGAACTTTTATAACACCCACACATTCACGTTAGTGCTTATTAGCAGCCCGCTAAAATGCTAACGCATACATTCGTCAGTTGGCTTGCATAGATTTGCAGCAGATAATAATGTGCATATGCAGACGCATGAAACATTAGTTACTAACATACCACACATATGAAGCCGACGTTTTTGCAGCCAACACCATTCAGAACCTAAAAAGAAACGCTTCATAACGACATTAATAAAAGAGAAAAGACGAATTATACAATAAAGAATCGACTTTTATCAATACGTAAAAACAAAACAATATGAGGAATAGTTTAACACTTGAGCAAATTATAATAAAGTAATTCGAATTCCTCTTTGTTCCCCCAAACTTGGAGTTTACCAATACGTACTCGACAACTAACACCTGCAAAATACTATTATGTGCTTCACTAACAAACACAACTTACCAAAATCTGGCGAATCGATTTTTAATTGAATGTGTGCAGTTTAATAGCCACTTGAACTCCTATCACAATATATTTTCTGATACGTCAAAGAAACGTTTCCTTTTCTTGTTTTAAAAGGCTTTAATCATATTTAGTGCATAATAAAGCATACGGTTGATGTTCGAATGGAAAAGAAATAGACTCTAACGAAAGTAAAATGACGTCATAATAGGAGGTAAAATGGAGAAGTGTTTATTCTTCAACCTAGAAAAGTTGGTTTGGTTGATATTGGGATATCAATAAACACTTAGTAGGCTTCTGAAAGGCTTTTTTCTTCTTCTTCTTTTAAATAATACGTATAATAGGGGATTCCCAAATAATAAAGCCTGGCTTAGTTGAGATAATGTGCAATCAATATTGAACACGTCTTTGTTTTTATGAAAACAAAAACAAAGAAACTGTTTTTTGTTATAGGTCTTTAGCCCCAACTTGTAAAACTATAAAATCTGCTCGTTTCTCTATTCACTTTATACATTAAGTACTCTAGAGATGTGCCCTTATACTAGACTTTGTTGGAGTAAATAAATCGTTTGTCTTCTAAAATGATCTCGACAAATAATAATTCAATCGAAACGGCATCACTGGAAATCTGGATCAGATCCACAAATGTCCTTTAAAGAGATGAATTGCTTCATGTTAAACTGTTTTGATCATTCATAAATTATATACTTATTATATACATCCATAAATTTTAAAATAAGCCCTTTATAGTGAAGTGGTGATAATGAAACACTATATGCTCTAGATGTCGTGATCATTTGGTTGAAATGATAGAAAACAAATTCTGCCTGAGTAGACACAACCGCAAAACAAAAACAAAAATTGTATCAGCTAAATTGTGATTTACTCTTTTACATAAATGTGAATAATAAGCGTTATAAAGCTGTTCTTTTTTTATCAGAGCAGAATGAATTCGATAATTTTCTGTTTTTGCTTTTTCACTGACGAAATTTGTAAGCAGCAAGAATTAAAAGGATAATAATGTTACAAATCTACACATAAAAATATATTTTATTATTGCTTTACTCTTATTTTAGTTCATTTTCACGAGAACTATCTTTTATAGAGCAAGAAAAAGTGTTTTTTTTTTTTTCTACTGATTTGAAAAATGAAATAAGTAATGATGGAATGTTTTCGATCACTGATTTTAGTATTGAAGATGGAATAAGTAATATTTCTAATTTTAAGGAAACGGAAAATACAACGCAAAAGAAAGATATTTCTGTAGTTTATGTGAAAAGTACAGTGAATAATGGAACATGTCAACAGAAGTTCGTAAAGTTTCATACTGCAGCAGATTTTTCACTGAACGATGCTCCAGAGTCAAATAAAACAGTTCAGGCTTATAGCAATAAAATGAAAGCATTAAATGAGAAATGTCAATATTATATAACGCGGGAGCTATCAACGTACTTAAAATATGCAAACCAAACGTAAAAAATTAATTGCACCATCTTGTTTATGTGAATCGCCTTGATGTGTCGCTTCCACGTAAGTTTAAAAAACTACAGGGCCGTACGATTTTCTACTTAAATAGAATTAAAGTGTTCTGTTTTGTGATGGACAATGAAAAGTCGATAGTTCACCAGAACCTGGAATGCAAGAGATCGTGAAGAAAATGAAATGATCCACAATTAACTCGAACCAAAAGCCGGTCTTCATCTGAAGAAAACTGGTTTTGATGAGATTGGAACTGATTCCTCTGTTGTCAGCCCCTTTTCAAATATTCTAGCATTGTTTATGACAACATTACGAGACAAGCGAAAACTATCTGAATTTTTATTTTACACTTAAAATTTATTGCGTAAAATTAATAATTATTTAAATTTTAAGCTTAGTAAGAAAATTGTAGCTTTGTATGATAAATATGGGTAGCAAGTAAACATTATTATGTCACAGAAATAATTATTATAACCACAGATAAAACTGTAATAAGCTGTTATATCATGAAAGGCATTTTCACATTTTCTAATATTATTTCCTCGTACTGAACTAAGGACTGTTGTTTGTAATGTTAAGTAATAACGTTAGTTTATCCAGAACGAGCCATGTGAAGCAAGCGTTATACGCAGATACAGAACATGATATACAAGACAGGGATTAAAGAGAGACTTCAAAGCTCAGTCACTGAGCACTTTGTAACCAGGATTTTTATCATGAAATTGCTTATTGAGAAATTGCTTTATACCATACGTTTGTAACATTTTCAGAAACAAGTGGAAGGTTTTCCTCTAAAAATGCTTAAATTATGAAGTGTACTTTTAAAAAAAGTTTAAATCTAAAATTCATGATAATAAACAAATCAAACGAATGTCCCATATTCATAAACAAATGAAAGCAAAATGTTAATGTTTCTATATTTTTAGTGTATCTTTATATGTCTTTTACCGCAATAGAACTATACTTAGGTACTCTTCATTACTCAACAGTTTAGTAATCAAACATTCGTTGTCTGGTATTGATGATAACCGGTGTGGAATGCAACATTCAAAGGCTTATTGGCCACGCCATAGCCGTTCTAAAGTCTCACTGAATACATTTATCTGTTCTTGCGATGCAAGATTAAGTAGACAGAATGTTAGCAGTTCGAATTATTGAATACGATAAAATTTTGCATGACGAATTAAATTGTGACATGTCGATTATGTTTGCTTTCTAGGATCCGCATTGAAGCAATCAAAGACGACATCGAGAAAGATAATTATGCCATGAAATTATAAAAAAAAAAGTTGCTCATTATCATTCAGTGACTTTCTTAACCATTTTGCATCTTTACTCTATATAAGTTGGTACTTATCAGGAAAAAAGGTTTTTATGATTCAGATTTTGGTGTTAATTATTTTATTGCTTGCTGGAACATGTTTGAGCTAGTTTCCTCGCCAGTGTGGAAAAAACGAGTTTTTTTAGGATATTAAGAACAATTTGCCAATATCATAACTGGTCAGTGCCGAGATACAAAAGAAGGTTCATAGATCATTAGAAAAATTAACATAAATTTAACTATTTTTGATTTTGATTGTGAATGCCATGCTGATTATGAATCATGTGAACTGGTCTCTACTGAACATTTAGTTTTATATTTAATCATTTCCTAGAACAAATTCTTTTGAAGTAGATTGATAAATCAGCACATAACAAGTTTAACCTTAAGGAATATTTAGAAATTTGCGAGTGATGTTATAAAAGAGAGTTAATAATAAAGTAACATTTACATTGATTTTATACTTTTGTGGGATAGGACAAAGGAAAAACACAACGTAACTAGTTTACTTCGTTATGAGTTGGGGCCCTTTTATATTTTACACATAAGCGATGAGAATTATTTACTTTCGTTGGCATAAGAGAAACGCAACATTAAGCCAAAATTTGTTGAAATTGGAAATATAATGGAAGTTTAGAAAAAAACAGTTGTCAGAAGTTTCTGTCGACAATAATCCCAACCGTTTTCACGGTTTGTCAGAATAAAATACGAAAGAAATTTCGATCTAATCACGAACCATACTTAAAGGAAATTTCCTAGAGAGAAAATAACACTTCTCTTTAAAATATTATTCTTAAATGTTTTATACTATGAATTCGGAAGCTTGTCTTATTCATAGTTTAGGCAGGCATACGTAAAAACACATGCATGCACACACAGTGACGTGATAAAAGTAATGAAATAGATCTCTAGTATCATATAGGATCCCCCCAAACACACACACCTCTAGTCCGGTGAAGTGCAACAACTCGACGTGCCATCGATTACACAAGTAGTTTGAAGACCTCTGGAGCCATGTCGTCTCGATAGCTGTCGACAGCTCCCTAATATTTGTAGCTGTTGTATCCTGCGAGCGAATCGACCATCACCACATCTCAATTTGGCTCATGTTGGGTGAACGTGGTGGTTACACCATTCGTCAGACGTCTTCAGAATATGTCTTAAACCAATTTTGGGCAACTAAGAATCCACTGTTGGTCACTGCGCTGTCGATAGTATTCATGGTACACACGCGACACCGCAGATTGAAGAATGTTAAATGTCTCCACAATTTCAAAAATGCAATGTTTCATCTAACATTCACTGTCATGCTCTGTTCGAAAACTGATTATGCATGTCATCTCGTCATGAACAACCGAGGTAGTGTGCACATTGAGTATAACTGATGTAGATTCAAATTTTTCAATGCTGTTAAGGTACAGTAGCTCTGTCATTAACTTTACATACTACTACCAATGATTTTTGACATGTCAGTATATATCAGTGTATCATCGAAATTCTAAAAGACGAGACTGCACATTTTTCTAATATTCAGTTTAAATCTGATTCATATAAAACAAGGCACAATCTTGGTAAGCCAATTTCACATCAGAGTTGAACCCTTCAACTATTAAAGATTAGACCTAAGAAAAATACTGCTCCCAGATGAGCCCTTGAAATTAAGAAGGCTATGCGCAAAAAGGTAATATATTTTATGAATAAACTAAAAATGTTAAAAACAGAGAATGCAGATTGCTTATGATTCGATTTCAAGCAAAATAATACATTCCCCAATTTGTCAACTAGAAATAGGTTCTATTCAAGAAAACTTTGTTCGTCTGGTCAGAGACATTTGCTAAGTGATTTTTTCTTCTAGTAACTCTGAAAAAACATTTTGTTTTCACAGATGGCTATCGGCATCAAAATCATAATACACCAGTAGAGTTTTTTTTATCCCTTGTCATCATTAGGCCGTTTCGATCAGGTGGTTCATATACTCCCAGTGTGAGGGCACACCAGTCTAGTATATGACAAAGAGTTTGATCAGATAGAAAAAAAAAAAAGAAGAAACTACTAGGATGTACACTACCTGAGTTGAGATGATAGATGAAGGCGTGAGGTGAAGTCAATGACTGGAATGGATATGTAAGATTTTAAAGGGTATTTGTTTTTTTAAATCTTTAAGGAGTTCACGATCAAAGATAGAAATTTTCACTTACAAAATGGAAACTGTTCACATTGTCCAACGAGAAAAAGTATGACTGGTACTGTAACTTGCAAGTTTCGACGAATTAAAAACCTGGTTACTTAAATCCACATGCAGACTAGCCTCTTTACATGTTCTTGCTTCCAGTAAAGTCAACCAACATGCAAAATCTGGCGAAGTATTTCTCTCCTGACGCCCAGGTATATATTTTAAAAATTTACAAACAATGAAGAACAGGGAAGGAGATAAATCAGACTTTGGCTGGATTAGTAAAGTTCAGTCTTCGTGGCCTGCAATTCAGTATCCCAGTCTCCATAGACACACGACATGTATGATGAAATGCACATTCCTTATTTTTGTGTTTTATGAGTAATTTGATTTGGTTCAATAAAAAAATCCCTCTTTTTCAAAATGTAGTTTCCTCATTTTTCCCCATTTTCATTAGTCCCTTTGATAATAAAAGAGCCCAACCCCAATGTCTTTCAAACAAAAGTAATTATCTTATCCTTTCTTTATATTCCATGTGCCTTCACAATATGGGAAATCATGGCTCTCCTCAATATCTTGTTTCTTACCGCTCTTAAGTAACTTTTTACCATTTCTATTTGTCTTCTGTAAGTAGTTTACACGTTGTTTCCGCCATGATTCTCTTACTTTCAATATGTCTGGTAAGTGTTAAATTCACCAGACTTTATACTATTTAAAATGTTTGGACCGTTATCCTCATCTTTGTTGTCATATTCACGACATTTCGGCCGTTGTATGCTCCGGCCTTCTTCAGGAGACTGAAATTTCGAACTGAATCCTTTATTTCGTCCACCGTAGTAGATTGCAACAAAGATCAGAACAACAGTCTAAACAATGTAAATAATGCAAATAATTACAATACCTCATTTCAGAAATACAGATATAACCAGATTTTCTTTCCACATTGTATGTCCCAGAAATTTCAACTGTTTCCTTTTGATTGTAAGCATAAGTTTCTTTGTTGTTTAAGTTTTCCTTAAGATTTTGTCTTTGATTTCATGTTCTGTTCATAGTATTCTTAGCATTCATCGATAGAACTACATTTCTGTCGTTTTAAGTCCTTGTTCATCTACAAGGAAATTGTCCAGCATTCACAGTTACAAAAATTAGGTATTACACATCAGTTCATCACTTTTTTCTTTTCTTCTGGCTAAAATTTTCCTATTTCTTTATACTTTGCTCAGTTTTTATAAGGCATCTATCGCTATTTCTATGCGCCTTTGGATTTTGTCACATTTTCCGTCGTCTGTTAAGATAGTTAAATTTCTGTACCTAAGTATTTTGGATGTCTCTTATACGAAGCTCACTCTTGTGTTGTTCATTTTGTTAACAACCATGCATTCTGACTTCTTACAGTTAGCAGATGTTTCTTCTTACTTCCTTTTACTAACAAAAAAAGTAGAATTATTATAAGTATTGACTACTTCTGAAAAAATACTGCTGATTGGAGCTGAGCCATTTGAAAACACAAATATATATATATATATATATATATATATATATATATATATATATATATATATCGTGTATGATAAGAATAAAACAACAAAAAGAAAGTATTTTGAATTTTGAGTGTTATAATTGCTATCATGTTAATAATAAAGATAATTATCACTCCATTATGCACTCGCTAATGTATACATTTAATTTCTCATAATTGCCAAAGGTTACAATTACAAAAGGGTAAAGTTTTGTTATTCATACCAACATTGATATATAATTGATATCTACGATGTATTATTACAGACTGATAATGCATCCAAGTTATATATTAAAAATATATAAATAATTTTAACGCCTGCAAAACGAAATTGCTCTTTATTAATGGTCTGAGAGAAGCCGTTCTGTCTTCCATTCATGGCTGATTCTAACCTCCAGGAGAGGGACTTATTACGCCTTCTCGGGCTAACGTTTCCCGCTGACATGAAGTGGAAAGATTATATTGAATCAGCTGCTAGATCTGCTCGTAAGAAAGTTGGTTCACTGTGTCGTGCTAAACTATATTTCTCACCTGAATCTATCTTACACACTATTGAGTCTACCATTCGTTCTTGCTTTGAACACTGCTGCCACACTTAGTCTGGTGGTTTATGACAAAATCCAAAGAAGAATCGGCAATATTACTGGCCCTAACTTGACATCTCGGCTTCAGTCATTTTCCACCGCTGTTATGCAGCTTCCTTATGTTTTTTTATTAATTGCTCTGTAATGAACTTTCCTCTATGGTACCTTGACTTTATGAATTTAAGTTCAATATTAGACTGGCAGCAAGATCTCATCATTTTACCGTCTAAATGACTAGATGCAACCGTAAGTTCTATGCTAACAGTCCCCCCACACACTTCTCGCTTGTGGAACTCTCTTCCAATCAATTTTGATCTTCAGATATTTAAATGCAATGTCAATCGTTATCTTCTCTCTTCTCAATTTTTGTTCTTTTCTTGTTCCCGCTCCTTAAAAATGTTTTTCCTTTTCTTATATTCTTTCATCCTCAGTAACCCCTGCGTCATAGTGGCTTTGTTGCCTTTCTTCAGGTGAAATGATTTAAAAAAACCAAAAAAAAAAAAAACAAATTAGTTAAAATTTTATGACTTATTATAAGTAACTGATGTTTTTTGTTTTTTTTTACAAGAGTTTTTTTAATACTTTTCATCGTTCAGACACGAAACAATAGGTACAAGTGAATGCATTTTCTAAAATTCCGAGAAAATTGGTGAGCACATTGTTGTGACTGAAATATCGAAATAAAGAACTCTGGCTTGAATAATTCATAAAAAATGAACCGAGGCTATAGTTTTTCCTTAAGGCTCGCAAAAATGATCTTACCGTGAAGCATTTTTGAATGACCATATTTGATAAAGACTAGAAAATTAACCATATTTTAGAATAACAAGTTTAATTTTGTTAATTTCAAAACATTTTTATTCTTAATAAAAAATTGAAATCAAAAACAAAACTCAGTTCATCTGGATTATTTCCTTCAAATGAAAATGGTGACTAGAAATAAATTCTTATTCAAAATCACTTGAAATGCACTTGTAAGCTTTGAGAGACAGTCACTGATTTAGCTGTTTGAATCTCGGAGATTGATTTGCATTAGAATTCAATGCATAAACTGTTGCGATATCAAGAAAAGTAAATGTGTCTCTTAAGTATGCTGAATATTCTTTAACAGTAAACAGAGAGATAGGAAAACATGATGAAGCAACTGCTGCAGATCATATTATTTTATCTTTAAGTCACCATCACGTACCACGTCCACACACACACACAGTTGCAACATTAGAAATTTAAAATGTATTGAAAATACAATCGAAATGTTTTCTTTTGCATTTATTTATTTACTTACTTGTTTTGTATGGTTAAAAATGGATACCACTTTCCATAAAACATAAAATAATTTTCGACGTTAAAAAATACATTCAAAAGATATCAACGTTAAACACAAATGCATAAAATTAAAATTAAACACTAAATGATGAAAACATGAATGAAGTGAAAAGCTTACGATTTATAATCCAGTTACGAAACAGAGAGGTGAATTTAAAAATGAGAACGAAAACCAATGCTGATTACTTCAGAAAAATCTTTTTGAATATGATCGAAAAGTTTTAAGAGAAAACTGATATTTTTGGATATGCCTGTTAACTTTAAGTCAACAACTCGTGCTACATTTGAAACAACCATTCAGAATGAAAAAAATATTTATTTTAGTTTTAGGAAATATTCACAGTTCACCAGAAACGAAAAGAAAATTAAGTCAAAAAAATCATAAGGGAAACTAAACATTATAAAACTATATTTTTTCTAATAATGTTCAAAAGCTTTAAATAGGAAGTTTTAATTTATAAAGATCGAAGAACAAAATCCATCTTTCAGGTCGCTGAAATTGTAACAAAATGTTTTTAGATATAATGGTATTTTTATTTATTTGAAATTACAGATTAACAGAAATTGTACGAAACTTCCGTTTGCATACTGATATCATAATTTATTATCGCCATAGTCTTTTTTGGGGAAGTTTAAACGAATTACAACTAGCACATTGATATAATTAAGTTTTCATATATTTTAATAGCCGATGTATACTTGCTAAAGTAGATATAAAGAAAAATTGATAGAAATTATTTCCAACACACAACAACACGGTTCAATTAAATCTTATGAAATAAATGTAGACTTGGATTTTCAAACTAATCCAAGGAAATGGCGGTAATCGAAACTTTTAGCATGGTTCTATCTTGAAATTTGTTATATGTGAAATCTAAGAAGTTGACAAAAATACATATAATCAACTCAGTTTGATTTATCACTCTACTCCAAAAAAACAATTTTATAATAAAATGATTAATTATAAAACGAAATGTTCAGCAGAAACCATTTCACGTGATTCATAATTTGCATGGCGTTCACAATGAAAATCAAAAAGAGTTAAATTTAGGTTAACTTTTTCCACGATCCATCAACTTCTTTTGTAGATAAAACTTTCCAGATTTCCGCTAAGTCATCCAGATACTGCGCAGTTATAATGTCGGAAAAAGTGTTCTTAATATTTTAAGACCTGGAAACAAAACTCGGTTTTTCTACACTGGCGAGGAAACTGGCTCAAACATATTCCAGCAAGCAATGTAAAATAATTAAGACCAAAATCTGAATCATAAAACCTTTTTTCCTTATAAGTACCAACTTATATAGAGTAAGGATGCAGGACGGTTAAGAAAGTCGTTTGATGATAATGAGCAGCACGGAAAGCATGTCAGTATCAAATAGATACTGATGAAAGTTTGGAAAAGTTGACAAAAATCAAATCATCCAGCCAGAGGTAGTGATTTTTTAGGTAATTCATGTTCTGATTATAGGTGTTTGAACCCACTGAAAATCATACAGTTGATTTTATCGCTGAATAGGAAAAATTGCAATAATTTTCTCGTGTCAATCGATAAGCAAGAAGAATAACTATTTTTCCACTGAATTTTAGAGTCATATACTTAATACTATTACGTTTTTATCGTGATGAGAATATTTAGGCATTTATCCAGAAAATAAAAAAAGACCTCTTTCTTTCAATTCAAGCGTACAAATACAAACATACATGCAAATTGGGTTTTTCTTTGCAATGTAAACTTTCCCAAACAGATTAGTGATAACATTTATTAAATACTAAGACATGTTTTATAATTAATAATAAATCTTTATAAAATCTGATAATTTCATGGGATAGTTTTCTTATTCAATGTTTTCTTTGATTGCTTCAATGTACACCCCAGGAAACAAACATAAACATGTCTCAATTCATCATGTAGAGTTTTATCGTATTCAATAATTCGAACTGCTAACACCCTGTCTACTTACATCTTACAAGAACAGATATTCAGTGAGACTTTAGAACGGCTATGGCGTGGCCAATAAGCCTTTGAATGTTGCATTCCACACCGGTTACCATCAATACCAGACAACGAATGTTTGATTACTAAACTGTTGAGTAATGAAGAGTACCTAAGTATAGTTCTATTGCGGTAAAAGACATATAAAGATACACTAAAAGCAACATCAACATTTTGCTTTCATTTGTTTATGAATATGGCGATTTAGATTGCTTTGTTTAAATTTTGCATAAAATTTAAACATGTTCGAAAAAAAAAAAAAAAAACTATATTTCATAGTTTTAATTATTTTAGAATTCCTTGGTAAAATCCTTTCAAGAAAAAAATCAAGTTCTTTTTTCCAAATTAGACAAAACTACAGGCAGTCATTTAGGTTTTCCAGCGAAACTATCTCGCATTATTTTCCGCAAATGACGTCTTTTTATTCATAATTTCCATCAATTTAAATTTTAATTATGTTGCTTGGTCAAAAAAGTTTCGCTTGTTGAGAAATTTAAAATATATTCTCAGTTTTGTATAAAACGAAAAAGAGCTAATTGCCTATACGCAATCATACCTTTACAAGCACAATAAAAAAATGAAAATGCCTGCATTTTGCCTCCAATGCCTCAGTGTAGACAATCTGTAGTAAGAAAATAATTGAAATTTGAGTGTAAAATCTGAAATCATCAAACCATGGAAGGAATTAGTGAAACCATATGAAATGCTAAAAAAAAAAAAAAACAGATAAAAGGAAAAAAACGAACAATTCGCTTATGAAGTTTAACAGATAATTACAAGGAACAAAAAGAAAGAGAAAATCTCATGAGAAAGGTATTTCGATGTTCACAGAAATCAATAGAAGAAGTAGTAAAAAAATAAATGGGAAAGTTACTCCCAAGAACACTATAGATCAGTTCGGAGTTCCGGTGTGAGCAGTGAATGGGAGACTTTTCATCATTATAATTTAAAATGAAAGATTCTGGAAGGAAAATCATACTGAGCTTTAATGTTTGGAATGTGCAAAAAAAATAACCTGCATTTATCTCCCCTGAAACAAAAGTTTTTAACTCCACGAATAGGAAAAGATAGTGAAAAACAAAATACAACTAAAAACATATCAACAAGTTGTAAAGATTGATATGTTTCAGTTTGTATTATATTTTAAAAGAAAAACTAACTAGTAATAAATGAAAAAGAAAAAAATTGATAAGACGCTTACTTTCGTCAGAAGTTGTTCGTGTGAAGTTTGGTTAGGTCTGTCTTTCAGTACAAAACTTTTAGTTGTATAGTTGCAGTATGGTTCGCATGAAAAAAAAAACAAGCTGTGTGTGTGTGTGTATGTGTGTGTGTGTGTGTGTGTGTGTGTGTGTGTGTGTGATGCTTGCCAAGCGTAGTAAAGCACTATCAGCAGACAACTGCTACCACCACAGCAGCTGGAGTAGAAGAGAAGTGCATACGGCGGGCGTGTTGGAAGGATGGGTGCACAGTTGCACTATATTGTCGTCTATCGAATTGTTTGGACAGTTTTACTTACACCACCTAAATGATGACAGCCCATAACATGGCAAAAACACAAATAGTGTTACTGTTAACACATGGATACTTAAGAAAATCACATAAAATCATTTTTTTTTCATATTTTTTTTTTTTTTTTTTGTTTTCTAATAAGACTTCGGCATGTTCTTTAACATTCATTTCATTTTTAAAAGCAAATGAACAATTATTACTCAAATTACTGAATTCTTATTTTACTTTGTAACGTCAACTTTGTTCTTTCTTTAAAAACATTAAAATTATTTTACTTTAAAAATTTAGGTTAAACAAATTTATGGTCAATCAACTGTCAACTAATAACATTCCTGTTCAATTTTACTTTCAAATATTAAAGAGGGAGTAAGTGAACTTAAATCAACCGTTTCCTATTTTTCTTTCAATCACTTGATAGTTGAGATAACTTGATACGCTTTGACTTTGATTCCATCCCCACAAAACTAAAAAGTTATGTTCTTGTTTCCAAATAAGATTTAAAAGCTTATTTGGCATTTATACCTGAAAACATTACAGAAAAAAAGATCAAATGGATTATAAATCCTATCATTAAATTTCAATCCCACCTGCCTAATGTTAAGACGAAAAATGCTATGGATAAGAAATAATGCATCCAAGTTATCGATCGTTACACCTGCAAAATCTGAGTCTGGGATCAAATTACTAATTTGGATAATTTCATATCGTATATACTTTTGAGTTGTTTTCTTACGAGAATTTGCTAATAAGAACAACACAATTTCTTTGAAAACAGAATGCAATAACCCAATTCACGATGAAAATGTCAAGAGATTAGGATTAGACGAAGAAAGTATGAGAGAAAAATACTTCATAATTTTGTTTTTGTTTTTTTCATAAAACTAAAATTTAGTAAAAAATATTTTCAAAATAAGTTTTATCTAGGTACTTCCAAAGATTCGCTAAAAAAATGAGCATATGATGAAAAAAATGCCCAAAACTTAAAAACAAAATTTTATCGTGAAAATCTTTGTTACTAAGACTAAAAAGAGGAATGACCAAAGGATTACCATTATTTTATTTTTATTGATTATTTTTTAATCCTTTTTTAGAACATTGAAAATTTTGTTTTCTTGCGTCAACGGGTGACCATAAATTAGTAAGTGAAATTTTAGCGTCTTTTTGCGGTGAAAAACACATTGATTTTGAAATTCTTGCAAAAATCAGATAATTCTCAGATTTTAGAAATTTCAGGACTTATTCAAAAATGAATGAATTAATCTTGGTAATTTTTTTTTACACCTGTTACCTCCCTACACATACCAACTTATTTAGTTTTATGAAATTTCGAGAAATTCATTTTTGTAGCGATTAAATGTTTATTAGTCACAAGGATAAGCCCTTGGAAAATTTAAATCATTAAATTATTTTTGTCAAACAGGACCCCCACCCCTTTACAGAAAATCTGTGAATCGTAAAATAAGAAATGCATTTAAAAGTTAAAACTTAAAACTAAGATTATTTAATTAGAAAAGCTTTTAATCGCTTCAAACAAAGCTACCTCATAAAAACATCGTGTCTAAAAAATGCTTTTCTGTGATATTTTAAAATAAAAGTAAATATTTGTTTTAATTTAGATTAATTAAACTTTGAATAATTAATAAAGTTTCGTAAAGGTATATTTTATTTTTGAAAGATATTTTAATAAAAATAAGTATGTTGTGTTGACAGATTTGTCAATTTTAAATTTAAAAAAATCCAATCAATTTAAATAAAATATTTGAAATAGAGCAAAGTATTTGCTTATTGGAAACATTAAATTTTTTAATCAGCTTGGAATTTATTAAACTTAAAAGCATCAATAGAGCCACCATAAATTTCGTGTTTTCAAGTGAGCAATGTTGGTGCTTATAAAAGTGTTGCTTTGCCAAGGAAGAAAACTGCATGGTTTTTAATATTAATACAGTTACTCAGGACTGGCTAGATAATGGCCAGTGTTAGTTTATCCGTCAGTATCACATGCTCTTGATTCAGGAAATTACATTCCCTCGCTTCTTATAAGCCACTGACAATAAACACAACTGAAGAAAAAAAAATAGGACCTCACACACAACACACCACCACAATGCTTTTTTTTTTTTTTTTTATTGCGACGGATGCAAAATGTTCTGAACGTTGTTTCCTTTCTCGATAAATGGCATTGGATTTTACATAGGTTTTCCAGCGCGAAAGGTTTAATTATTTCGAAAGAGGGAGTTAAAAAAAAATTGTTAGTGAAAGGAAAACGGAGTATCAAATTGTGAAAATCTAACGTTTATTAACCGTACAATAAGCAATCATAAGATTAATGACCCCAGTGAGAAATCCGATCAGCATTTTTGTAAGTTGTCATGTGTAACCCGAGTTGGAGATTGCTGCAAAATAAAATGCTTTTTTTTTTTCAGAAAACAAAACGAGTTTTTGCTTTATGTTAGTGTTTAAGTTGAAATAAAGACAGACACTTTTTAATCTTTACTCTTCAGGAAGAGAGCAATATGCTTTTCGATCGTTCCTTCATGAATAAATGAAAATGCAATGTTGATTTTTTATTTCCATTTTATATAGTTTCTTTAAACATTTAAAAACAATTTTTACCTTGCACAACCACTTCATAGATTGCAAAACTGACAGGAAAAATAAAAATAAAACTTTCAACTTTAAAATTCATGAAAATCCTACCCCTTAAAATTGCGTTTATATTTTTACAAAATATAAAATAATCTTTTCTGCTGTCTTTAAAATCTACTAAAAAATAAAGTATACGAGTCAGAACTAAATATTATTGGTTATCTTCAAATTTGTTGTAGATGATGTAAAATCTCTAATTCATAAGACTTCAGTTTCGATTTGAATTTAATTTAATCATAAACTAATTTATAATAAACATCTATGAAGAAATCAGTAAGAACATCAATAATTCACTAATCATTGTACAAGTGCACTTAAATGTAAAATACGTTGTTGCTGATCAAGAAAATATTGGTCAACTCGAAATTGTAGTTGCGCCACTAATCTCTTTCTCTCTTCTACATTTAAGCTTTTTTTCTAGTTTAGCCCTTCAGTCATGATATTCATTGAAAACGTATTTCGATTACTTTCTGACCAAATTTTCAACAAGAGATCTTATATAATGCGTTAACGTACACAGAAAACGTTTTGTGTTATAACAGAAACAATAATAAGCCTTTTTAGTTTGTTGAAGTTATGACATGATATATCGGAGTTTAAGCGACTACATTGGGAATGATGGATATTTTATTAACCATTTCCAGACATCGTATGTTTATAAATTTTACCAGTTTTAATGTTGGTATCTCCAAAAATTCCCTACAAAAAAGGAATTTTTTTATTATTAATTTGGTCGAGCTAGCTCAAACATTCATGAGTATATCACGCCAATCATCGCATAAGATTGTAGAAATATCAGCACTGGGTCCATAGAGCTGTGATTTAGTTGGATGTTGTTTTCAAGAGATGTTAAGTATAGCTCTCAACATCTGAGTGTAGGTTCCATCAACTTTAGACTCTAGGGTTTTAGTTAATGTCCAAGCAGTGGCAACATACATTAAAACCACCTCTACAGTGGCATGAAAGAATCTCCGTTTGAGGTTGTTTGCTAGGTCAGATTTCCAGATTACATCCATCTTGTTCAAGACGGCCTAGGCTTTAGCCTTGCAAATTTCCACATCCTTTTCAGTAGAATTTATTTCGCTTCCTATGTATGTAAAAGATTTCGACAGATTTCATTGATTCATATGAGACAGTTTGTATTGAGCCTTGTTACTTGAATTGTATGAATAAAGTTTTAGAGGCATTGACACAGAGTTCAATATCATTAGCAGAATTTTGTAAATGATGTAGGAGAATTATGACATTGGTGGTTTATGTAGTGATAGCAAAGCCATTTGCATAGTCAATATCAGTCAACTTTTTTGCGAGGATATCAACTTCAAAGTTTTGGGTTTTTGTCCTCATTAAGAAGAAAAATTACAGGATTTTTATGTAATAATTTTATTAGTAGTAGTAGTCTTTACAAAACACTAGAAATTTTGGTTATATTTTTTCTTTTGTGGGTGGGGGCAAAATGGGACATTGAATTTGTATGGGAAATTTGTATTTTTTTTTGTTTTTTGCTTACAACACTGATTAGGAAATTCTTTAAAAAATCATATAAGCCGTCAAGTGATATTGTTATTAAATTAAAACTGTATTTACTAATCACAAATGGAAAAGCTCATAATTCAACAAAACCAAGTATTTCTAAAAGAATTAAACATTTTCTTTGTGCGCATTTAAACTTGTATATTTTTGTAAATACAAACGTCCATATACAACATTATAAGAAAATAACCGAGTTATCTATAATATATCAAAAAATTATTGGTGATTTTCTAATATTTTTTGAACAAGCGTCTTTGAAAGTAAGGCTTTAAAGCCAAAGTACCTAAAATTCAATAAAATATTAGATTTCTTAAAATATTTTAATTTTTTAAGATTACTGATTAAAAAAAAAAAAAAAAAAAAAACTATATAAAAAGCGTTCACTGTGTATTCAATCTCTGTCAGTTCTCTTCCCCTTACTTAAATTTCCCAAACATCATATGCGTCTAGCTTATGGAAATAAATAAGAGTCATTACTTACAGCGTTTCCATCGTATGTCATGAAACCCATAAAAGCAGAGGCAGATATATCTGTATACTTGCTGAAAGAACTTAGAAACTGAGTAACTGCATTTATATTTCTTGAAGTTAGCAATGACTTTTGTATTACATATAAGAACTCAAAAGAAGATATTACTTTAAATCTCAGGAAAGAGTGATTTAGTCTTGGATTGTTAATGTATAAGATAGCAATTTCTACTCCTTGAGTCTATTCTGTTAATCTATTTTATTCCATTTATAGACTGTGATATTGACAATTTGAGATAACTGCTGATCTTACCTTGTACTGATTTCATTATAATATTTGATGCAACAAGTTTTTCTTTCTTTTATATATGAGAAAAACTATGTTCTTTAAGCATAAAAGCATTTCATCAGTTCATTCTAATTCAGATGTAGTTATCTGCCCACCCAAACTGCCAAAAAATATTGCTTCATATCTGGGCTGGAGTTGCTCCATCCCTACTTGCCAGTCTTCAGTTCAAAATCATTTATGCAGTCTTGTGAAGGAAGACTTATTTTCCAATTTGCAACTTCTTTCCTATTGCCACTGTATCACTATTTCCATGGTAAATGTTCAGATGGGCTCTATTCTTCAGTTCTACCAGTTCAGACCTTTACAGCTAGGACATTTACACAGTCTTGTGAAGGAAGCCATATTCTCCAACCTGCAACCACTTTTCTATAGAAGCAACATTGCAACCTTTTGCTACTCTATTGCTATTTCCATGGCAAATGTTCAGATAAGTTCCATTCTTTAGTTCCACCAGTTCAAACCTTTAGAGCTAGAATCCAATGCTACTTACACAAAGTTAAATCACCTTCATTTACTTCATATTCCAAATGTAAGGAGAAAGTTCCACTCCGACAACTCTTTCACAAGGACTATTACTTTGCAGAACAGACTCACAAGAGAATGCTTCCTCGAAAATTACAATTTTCTTAACAAGTCAATTATTATATGGTCTACTTATCCTCATATTCACTTCCTACCACTTCCTCTTTTATTTATATCACATACTCCATTCATCATAATCATTTTAACAGCAAGTTTCTACCTTAAGTGGCTCTTGTATTTTGTATTGAATGAACTTTAGTATTTAAAAAAAAAACCTAACTTGCAGATTCTACAAGCATATTTAACATATTTTTACAAAAGGAAATTAAAACATGTCTTTATTAATTATATAACTGAAAAGACTTTCATATATTTTATGATTTACCCTATGTTAGAATTCATGAAAACAGCCACATATATAGATCAGTACATGTACATACTTAATTCAACATTTTAGCATGCTCATACTGTTGAAAACTAATTCTTCCTCTATATTCAGCTATTACTTAATCCATTAACGTATTCTGAAGATGATTATATTGTTTTAGATAGTTATTCTTGACTTGGCCATAAATCAATTAAAGTAGAAAAATTAGGAAAACTTGGTAAATTAACATTGAAAAGTAACCTCATCTTACTCTTCTGGACAAAATTGTACATGTATTTCATTAATGTTTTCACTAATTTCTTAAATTCATTTTTTTCAGATAAAAAGAAAATCTTAGACATGTAAGTGACAAAGGACAGCTACTTGAATTTGTATGAATGAAAACTGACTTTTGGAGTCAAATTTACTCAGACAATGAATGTAGAATACAAAAAACAGTAATAGCTAATTTGTATTTTAAAAGAAAAATTAAACATTTGCAATTTTGTAGCTATAGTGGAATGTTTACTGACAGGTCTATGATGCTAGTAAATTGCAGTGAATGACTTCTGATAATATCTTTTTGTGCAAGAAAAAAGCTATATTATTATTTTTTTCAAAATTGGAAACTATTAACTTACAATAGCTGACTATCCATTAACACTTCAAAAATTTCACTATATACAATTTATGCTATCCACAAATGCAGCAGTTGAATTATTAATAATGCTACATTTTTAATTACAAGCATCATTTCTGTACTGAGAATAGGAAAAATAATACTGATCTAAATTGAATATCAAATTTTTACTTGTAATTTGTTCAAAATATTTCCAAAGAATTCCTTCTCTAAAATTAATACACAAAAGATTAAAAAAATATTTTTAATTGATGATATAGTTTATTGAGTATTCAGAAATAAGGCACTTGCAGTAGAACATTGAAATGCAGTTTTATATACTCTAAGAAGCAAAATACACTATTGCTAATCCACCTAAAAGAAGATTGATTTCAAGCAAGATAGAGGTTTCTTGCCAAAAGTACAATTACCATCTGTTGAGTCACAATACTTACAAGTTTAAATAGCTACAATATTCTTTCTTTTTTTTTCCAGAGGTTAATATTTTATCAAAGGAATCATTTTTTCCTAATTTCAAATATTTCATATACTTTCACATTTTTCTTGACATGTACATGTATTTGTGAATTTAGGTGTGGGCTAGATAAAATTTTTCAGTCCTTGGTAGAAAAGATCCCTACATGCAAACCACTAGTGGCCTACTGGTGAGTCGCTGATGGCAACATCAGTGGTCCTCTGGTGGCAGCCACCATTGGGCCTCTAGCAGTTCGCCAGTGGTAACAGTGCCAAGAAGAACATGGTGGTGGTCAGCGGGCCACCAGCAGTAAACACTAGTGGCATGCCACCCAGTGGCAGATTGGTGGCTTGTGTGTAGGGGAATAATGACAGGGTATTTCAAATGTTTAGTAAATAAATTTGTAATACACACTGAACTCCACTAGAAGTTTTGCCATTCACACAAAAAAGCCTACAACATTAAGAAGTTAGGTATTACCCCCCCCAAAAAAAAATGCAATACCTAAGGTTTAAAATGAATTTAAAAAATAAAAAATCTTTCTTGAAGCTGTTATTTTAGTTTTAATCTCAAGCTAATAGATTAAATTTAATATTTCAAATAATCAAAATACTTTTCTGTATTTTAAAAACTAATTTGACAGGAAGGAGTTATGTTTTTGCTAAAATAGCTGATTAGTGCCCTTTTTTGTCATCTTTCATCACAATGTAATTCTCTTTATTAAAACAATCTTCCAAAAATAAATTATACTTTTTGTAAATTTTAATTGAGGAATATTAACAGATTTAAAGCATAATTAATCTAATCTGAAACAACTACTATTTATTTTAAGTTTAAAATATCGAAAAATGGTTTCTGTAAATGATGGTGAGTTGGTGAGTGGCTTCAATCCATTCTCATAAAAATAATTCTTCAACTGTAACAGCCCTATTTCTTTTGATTTCTGACAAAAGTCATGCTTAAACTCAACAGGATGACTTTTTTATAATGTATCTCTTGAACTGAAGTCACATTTCTAAATCTTTCAAGTTATCTTTGACAATTTTTTCATTTAAATAATCTCTCTATAAACATCAGAAATGTTTTAGCTTGTTTTTGCAGCATTATTGTGTTTTTCAAGTTCATGAAACTTTACATGACTTCCATTCTTCAGAGATATGTCCAACTTTAAAAGAGCGAATTTGTCATTTAAAACTATACAAATAAATATTAGCTTGTTTTATAATAATTCAGGCATTATAAAATAGAAAATGTCTCCATTATATTCTTGCTGGATTTTGGACATTACTTATGGGATGATCTGATATATTGTTTATCTCATATTCATTTGACCCAGTCAGTTGCTGAACAGGTATACTTCTAAATCAAAATTTTTACAAAGATTAGTTCTTTGAATTTTTTTTATTGTTACTTCACTCAATACAAGGTCCAAGTGCCACCCAAGGTATAGGATTACTGAATAAGATTGGATGGAGAAGAGTAGGATAGATGTCAGTACTTCTGGACTTAAAAAGGCCAAGATTGTAGATGATTAGGTCAGAAGAGAGATCAGTTGTCATTAAGATATTTGGAAGTGCACCCATGCACTGTGGTATCATCTACACAGATATTTACCAAGGATCTGAAAGTGTTCTTGGGCAGATCATTAATGTAAAGCAGAAAGATGGTAGGACTGAGGAGAGAGCCTTGTGGGACACCAGCATTGATCCCATTTGCTTCAGAGGACTGGCCATTAACAATGACCTTCATAGACCTACCTGACAGGAAAGACTTTATAAATGAGATGATTCTCCAAATAATTCCAAAGCTGATCAGTTTGTGTAGAATCTCCTGTGATACACCTTATCAAAGGCCTTTAAGATATCTAGGGCGATCACTCTTGACTGATCACTGCTTCCATAATTCTATTTGTGATAATAGTTAAGACATCAGCAGTGTCAGAATTTTTGTCATTCATTGTTTTTGTTAAGGTGTTCAATGAATTTTGTGTTTATGATAGCTTCAAAAAGTTTACTAATGACACTAAGGAGGCTGATGGCACAATATCGTAATGGGGATGAGGGGTCACCTGTATTCTTGAACATGTGGTATACAATAGACACCTTCCATAAGCTTGGGAAACATTTCTTAAAATAATGGTTGGTTGAGACAGTTCTGGGTCAAGGTTCTCAAGAACAACTTTTTTTAATCATTTCACCCCAAACAAGGCAATAAAGCCACTATGACACATGGGGTTGCTGAGTGGGAAAGAAAAAGAAAAACATTATTAAGGAGTGAGAGCAATAAAAGAAGAGGCATCAAGAAGACACTAAATAATGATTGACATTGCATTTAAATTTTTGAAGATCAAAGTTGGTTGGAAAGCAAGAAGTCAGAAGAGAGTTCCACAGGCAAGAAGTGCAAGAGAATATACTGTTGGCAAGGAAGATCTTGTTGCCAGACTAGTACTGCACTTAAATTCATAAAGTCTAGGTAACAATGGAACAATTACCATGAAAGTGTTGATAGAAAAGGCACAGGGTAGCTACATTATGACACATGAGAAAGTGACTAAAGCTGCGATGTCACTGCAAATACTTCTTTGGACTTTCTCAAGAGTCTCTCAATATATAGCAAGCACATCATATGTGGTAGTATTTGAAGAATGGATGAATGGTAGACTTATAAATATGTAAAATAGATTTTGGAGAGAAAAATTGTCTGGCATGAACAGTGAACCAATTTTCTTAGTGATAATGCCTAGCAATTGATTTATTATAATCTTTCCACTTCATGTCAGTGGAAAACGTTAGTTCAAAAAGGTGCGATGAGTCACTCTCCTAGAGTTTAGCATCAACTATGTTGATAGAAGGCAAAAAATCTTCTCTCAGATGATTAAAAGAGAGCAATTTCATTTTGAAGGTGTTAAAATTAACAAGCCATTCATTACCCCAGTTAACAACAGATTGTATGTCATTTATGAGATTAGCTGCCAATTTGACCATATCAAATCAACCAGACTTACTATTATTACAGGAGTAAATATTTGTATCATCAGCATAGATATCAGGTTGAGACATGAGGACATCTGGATGGTCATTGTTGAAATTTAGGAACAATGTAGGTGCAAGGATAGAGCCCTGGGGGAAACCTGCATTAATACAAAAACATCTAGAATAGTTAGCATTTAAAACAACATTCATTTTGCAGAAATACCATAACCTTTCAACTTGCAAAAAAAAACCAGCTTGCCAAATCCTGTCAAATCCCCTTGAGATATCTAAAACCTGAGCTTCACCATTCTTAACTAAAGCTTGAGAGACCCTTTCAGCAATAATTGTTAGTACATCAGTTACTGGCCTAAAAGAAGCAAAAGCCACATTGCTTAGCTGAAAGAAAAACCCAGAAGTGAGATGATTAACCAATTTAGAGTTGATTAGAGTTTTAGTACTTTGCCAAAAAGAGGTAGAAGCTTAACAGACCAATAGTTAGAAGGATCAGATGGTCTGTCTGAGTTCTTAAAGACTGGAACCACAGAAGAGCAGGAAAGCAAGAAGCAGCAAGGCATTTATCATAGACTTTATAGAGAACAAGAGCCAGTTTAGGAGCATATTTCTTACGGACTATTGCAGGGATTTCATCAAATTCACAAGATTTGTGGGGATACAGTTCAGAGATGATAGCAGGAACCAAGGAAGAAGTTATATGTATATCACTTAAGAGAGACTTAGTTCTAAGTGGAAAGTCAGCCAAAGGTGTTCGATGAATCAAGAAAAGAATTTGGAGAGAATTTACAAACAAAACATTCTGCTTTAACAGCAGATGTTTAGACCTCAAATTGAATGAAGAGGAAAAGGATAGAAGACTTAATCTCTATGAAACACACTCTTACAGAGCTGCCAGTAGTTACAAGAGTCAAAATTGTTAGAGGCTATACATTGCCTCATTCTCTCAGATAAATAAAGATTTAGTCCCTTCGAGGGATTTTATCTGGACCAGTAGCTTTTTAGAGTCATGTCCAGAAACCTCCTTAGCCGATATCAAAATATCACAAATCTTGTGCTCTATAACATGTTGGAAGTTCAGTAAGAGCTTGTTATCTAACCTAGAGTTAGAGGCAAAGTTCATAGCAAAGAGTTTAGCCTTATCTGATAGCCTCAGTACCATTTATAATGGAAGGCACTAATGATTTGCCTCTATGGAGTATAGCATTTGCAATTTTTCAAAACTCATGAGATCCAAGATTTTTATTGTCTACTTTGGCTTAGACTGTCTGCACATAACTGCTCTTTGCATTTTCTAGGACTCTTGCAGTTATTATGCAGAGTTCATGAGGCAAGGGTTCTGCTACATCATTCCCTTTGATAAAGATGGTAGTAATGATTACAGTGGGTCAAGACCACAGCAAACACAGACTTCTGTTGGTATATTTTTGTGAGGGATAAAGCTTTCAATGCTGGAGAGAATCTAGAATCAGAAATGAGGGAGGACATCCTGCTAGATCCATTTTTGAAGAGAGCTGAGACAGATGCTTCTGTAATGTAGGATCTGAAGCTGTTCCAATCGACTTTGTTATATCAATAGATTGTTTTGTGAAATGGCACATCTGAGGATCCCTTTGGTTTTGAATCAGCATTGACAAAGATCAGGGAATGGTGCATAATGAAGATAATACCTCTGTGGAACATTCATTGGAGCACAAGGTGAGGTTGTTATAAATATAAAATGGCAAAAGTGAAGATCATTCTTATCTTCTGAAATGTATTTAAAAAATTTGTATATTGCATTACTCAGGTTCAAAAATTTATTCTGATTTCACTGGTGCTAAATTTAGAATATTCTTATGCATTATATGCTTCAACAACTACAGATAACTCCAGCACTGAGAATCAAACTTGACACCTTCCATACTCTGTAACATTAACTACCTTCAGTGAACATATGAATTTGCTTTTTGATTTTTACTAATGTATCAATGGATATATGCATATATATCTAAGTAGACACTGAAAGCTTTAACTATGAAAGGCCAAGTGGAATTTAATACTTTTAGTGTCCAGTTAATGCTATAATTCATAGAGAAATCTATCAAAAATAATATATAACTCTAGCCTGATTGACAGTTACTCTTTCAGCATGGTAATAGATAAAAGATTTACAAACAGTTGAAAGAATCAAAATTCAACTCCAACTATTATATTAAACATGCAAAAGATCATATAGTATGCATATACTTGATTATTTATATTAGTTGGTTTCAATTATTGTGAAGCAAACATAAGATCCAATCAAACAGTGAGGGGAGCATTAATATATGCATTGCAAACTATTTTTTAAATAAAAAAGGAGTATCTTTTCAAGAGGCAATTAAAAAAAATAAAACTAACAAACTTTCTTATAGATGTATTTGGAAACTTGAGGCCAAATAAAGATTTTAAAATAGTTGTATAGCATCTCAATTGTTTTAGTATACTTAACACTAAGGTTTTTTATTTATTTTTTTTCTTGCAAAAACACTATAATGTAGATAACAAAGTTTAGTACTTAACCATTTAATTAAGCATTAACAGCAAATTTAAAAGAAATTATTCAGCATTCTAAGTAATTATGCATGATTTTATAATATATATACCAATGAAAATTATTGGTAATTATTTTATAAATTAAAAATACCATTCTCTTTTTCTGATATGTAGTCAATGTGTTCTATTGATCTTTGCCTGAAATGCTAGTGATTCACTAAGTAAATTGAAAAACATTCTATCAATTAAAATATAAAATAATATTGGGAAGGGATAACTACTATTTGTGAAAACAAGTATCGAGAGTTTAAAAATCTGAAGAACATAAAAATTACTTTAGTGAGGATTATTTACATTGTATTGATAATTTGGTTATAAATAAATATATGCAATATGATTGCTGAAATATATGATAAGTAGAAACAATAAGAAAAAAAACAGGTATCTATGAAGATCTTGTCAAATAATAATTCATTGCATTTATCCACTTGTTTTCAAGTAATATCTTTTAATTTTCTTTTGTTTCATCTTATTTCAATTCAGGCCATCTTTTTTTTTACTACAAGGCTAAATTTTTAGATATATGTTTCACATAGAGAAGCATCAAATGGAGCAATGTTTGTCCATGCAGAACATTTTGCAACCCTATACACTTTACATTTTACAAAAATACCTCCATATATTCATTGAACTAGAAATGCATTTGCACAAAATAGTATTGTTGTCAACTTCAGAAACTTATCCAGCAACAGGTAAATTAATCTGAGTTCCTACCTTGACATCCAGCCAACTAACATGCCAACATATGTCAGGTCAAACAAACTGGATAACTTGTAGCACATTTTAACACAGACAGCCAACTCAAATAGGCAAATAAACAAAAATGTGACCTGATTTAATAAGTTGCAACAACATGGATAAATATATCCCATAATGTAATCATTACACTTATTATTAACAAAAAGCAGATTCTCTCTACAATTAATGTGCAACCAAGTGGAATGACTATAACATTTACCAAAGAAAATCATTCAATAAGCTAAGAAAAAAATGTACTGTACTAATACCAAAACACAGTCAAGCATATAAAATATGCAGACATAGGTCAGACTGACACACATATATGAAAGTTTTGTTGACATACATTATTTTGCTATTTTAAGTGAGTAGAGATAGACTGCTGGCTAATATTACATAACTACATTCTCTGAATTAAGAAAACATGGAAATGTGTTGTTTTGCAGAGGTTTTGGTGTTACTGATTAAATGATTATAAAGTTTAAAACAAACAAAAACAAAATTCATTAGAAGACTAAACAATATTTCAAATGGCTCCAAAGTAATCTTTACATTGAAATAAAATCATCAGATGCTTCAAATTATATTGGGTTTTAATGAAGTAGCAACAAAATATTCAGCATTTTTCATCTTATTTACAGCTGTTTTACAAAAATTGATTTAGGAATATACTGATATTGAACTTTTCTTGCAGTCATCAACATATTTAATAACAGTTTTTCTATTTGTTTTTAATAGTCTAGCTAGATAAAAATGTAAATACAATTCAGTAGGGAAAAATAAGTATATTTTAATTTTAAATACAGACATTCAACTAATCTTAAAAAGTATTTTAGATCTAAATACAAGACCACAATAGATTTTAAAAAGAATACTCTCTTTAAAATATGTTAACAAATTCAACTCATGAACAGATTTAACAAATAGAATGAATCCTTACAAGGTACACACTTTATGTGTTTGAAACCTTCTATATCAAATGAATGACTTATTAAAATTACAAAAAAAATAAATATAAAATTGAAAATAAAAATATATTAGAATTACAAATAATGCAATCAGGATTTTTTCTGATCTCTCAATAATATTAATCATCTGACATTTAGATTTGTTAATTGATGAGTAGATGTTTTTATTATTTACATTCAGACTATTGTCCTCATTTTTGTTGAAGTTATCACAATGTTTTGACTGTTGTGCCCTCCAACCTTCCTGTTTGTCTATCTGAAATTTCAAACGGTACCCTTTATTTAATCCATGGAGACAGATTGTTCTCATTCTTTTGTTTATCCCTAGGGATATTGCATGGGACAATAGTCTAGTGGATTAAAATATTGATTCATGAATTTCATGATATAGTAATTGTGAGTTCAATCCATGGCCTAAGTAGTGCAGACTTAGTTTCAGTGGAAACAGGGCAAGCAATAACTAAGCACTAAATAAGGACAAGATCAGATATCCTGAGACATGGGCAGCATAATGAGAACTCCAAAGCATAGGTTAAATAAAACGTTTAGTTCAAGATTTCCTGAAAGCTACTCACATTGACAAGCATCTGAAAAGGGCCAGAGCCTAATGATAAAAACATTGTGATAACAATAACAAAATTGTTGACCAGAGTCCAAATGTAAATAAATCATCAGCCCAGAAATTCAAACAGAAATTAAATGCTGTCACTGACACAGAAATCCTGAAATAGAAATAAATTTACAATATTTTAATTAGTAAATTTTTAATATAACATAGCAGATGATTTTCAAATGGTTTAGTCAATATAGTTACATTATCTGAATATGAGATGAAAAAAACTTTCTGACAACAATAGAAGTGAGGCTGCTTTTAGCAGAGAAGCAAGTTACATGTGGAATACTACATTTGTTTGTATGCTACCTTCACATTAACAAAAGCAGTTGTTTACTTGCACTACAAGATCTGTACTGACCAAACAATATATTTCAGTTTATTTCAAGGAAATACAAAACAGAATCTGTTTTACCAAATGATACATTATTTTTCTGGTCTTTCTGATATCTTGTAATGCAATTAATTAGCAAATGTTTCAACAACTTTGTAATTTAAATGATGGCTAATACATAAAATCAAATACTATTATACAGATTTCTTGAAAGACTGTATATTTTGTGTGGCCAAAAGTGTGCAAGTTTTACAAATAAAAAAATAACAGGAAAAGTGTCAAGGCAAAATTTGTAGATGTGGAGACCACATACTTTCAAATTGTTTGCAGACAATACAGTATGTATCTTTTGTAACAACCTTTCAACGGATGAATTGTAAGTCATTAATGTCTAACCTGAAAAATAACAGAAATAATTTTTTTTAATACGTCAAAGTTCTTTATACCACCAAACTTGTGCATCGTCCTTCTAGAAAAGGACTGAATTGGAAGATTGAGATTAATGTAACTTGGTTTGTGAATCTTCAAGATTCACAGAGTAAATCAGGAATAAAATTCAAACAGAAAAACACAATATTGAAATATATGTTAAAATTATAAAAATTATTTACATAAAATTAAGGAAAAAGGATAATAAATATACAAAGTTATTAATAGTAAAATCAGTAGTCATTCTATTTATTATGGCAATACAAATTATAAGTGATAGAACTGAATCCTTTGTTAAATATTTTTGTTTTTTAGTCAAATCCAACAAAACACTAGGAGTGATATTACATTTTTATCAAAAGAACTGTTGCAAACATAAACAAAACATTAAAAAATTTCTATTTTATTACTTGAGTTTTTATTTTATAGTTACTGAGGTTCATATAGGTTTATATAGTGTTAAACATTTAAACAACAAGAGAGATCATTGCTTTCATCAGGATTGGATACTAGCTAACATCAACTGTCAAGATCTGAGTAAACTTCATGAAATTTCAAACTGTACCCTTTATTTAATCCATGGAGACAGATTGTTTTCATTCTTTTGTTTATAGCTAGGGATATCACATGAGACAATAGTCTAGTGCACAGTTTATCTATGTGGGCCATATGGCCACCTTGGTGGGGGATGAGATATTTTCAGGAACACAAAGCTAACTTTGAAAAATGAGGGGGCACAGAAAATTTAGGGCCCACAAAATATATATATGGAATAATTTCTAATTAATAATTATTATTTAAAATAAAATATTAAATTTATTATTAAGTTAAATATTAAATTAATCTAAGCCATTTTGTTAGCATAAATACTTATTGTAATTTTTTTCATCTGATCTATACAAATTGGCTGATTTTAGTTTTCAATTTCTTAAAATTTAAAACTCCTAATTTAAAGTTTAAATTGAGGTATGTTTTTACCTACTTGTCTTTCAATTTTGAAAACTAAATGTCCTGAACAAAGATCTCCAAGGAAATGACTCCACCCTGTTTTCCTACAAGGAGGCAATTAATGCGTTTAATGGGAAACTCCGGCTGTTCTGGTTGAACCTTGGAAGATGGGAGTTTGCATAGTTTCCTTCCTTAGCAAATATATCCACTGAGCTGCTTGATGATGACCTAGCAGTGTATGTTGAGCATTTGAATCAGTTGCATAATGATATGAAAACTCACTTCTCTGATCTACTCCAAATGACAGTGCTGCACTGGTTTGTGGATCCCTTCATTGCTAATGCGTCTGAAGTTGATATCACACTACAAGAAAGTTTTATTGAACTTCAACACAGCAGCTCAAGTGAGGTTCAAGTATGGAGGCTACCAGAAGCTGTGGATGAATGAAGACATGCATAAGAATTACCCACTCTGGAAAGTTGTTCTTACTCCCTTTTTGGTTGAGTCTAGTTTCAGCTGAATGATGCATCTACTGTCAAAGACTCAAAATCACTTTGACATAGATAAAAAGAGACAATTTACGTCTTTCTCTGATGTTTACATCTTTCAAGCCAAACACTGGCAATTTAACAGCCCTACACTAGTCACAGGGGTCCCATTAAATCATACAATATAGAACTGATGGTACATGTATTTTTTGTTTTGTAAATAAATAAGTTTTTTTTCAAATAAAATATCCAAATAATACTATCCTTTGATTTACAACTGAAGTTAGTGTTTTGATACCATAGTACTATCCAAACTACAACCTTTAATATTCTTATTTCCCTATATGTATTAAGTTGAGGGACAAGGTGAGAGGGAGGATAAGAACTCATGTTGGCATGAGGGGACATATAAGAACTCGCCTTGAATTGAAGAGGGCCATGGCCAGAATAAGGTTGAGAAATATTGGTCTAATGGATTAAAACATTGGTTCATGAATTTGGTGATATAGTAATTGTGAGTTCAATCCATAGGCTAAGTAGTACAAACTTAGTTTCAGTGGAAACAGGGCAAGCAATAACATAAGCAGTATATAAAAACATTCTTGGGTCTTCTAGCAACAAAAAAATTAGGAACTGAAAGTTGAGGAAGAAATTGAAGTTCCCAGAAACTGTTATCATAACATCACTAAAGCCAGAAATGCTACTGATCTTGGAAACATCCAAGGAGATCCTTCATTTGGAGCTCATGGAGGAGGCCAAGTAGACGTAAATAAAATACACTTTGTTTGTGTAAGAATGCCAAAGCAATGGGTGGTAAAAAAGGTGCAAGCTCACTGAGTAAGGAGGCATGACATTCACAGGCTGGTTACTTTGCAGAGCCTACAATATGCTGAGCATCACAGGTTCCAGTAAACAAATGCCATCAAAGTTGGACACCAAAGGAGCAGAAGTTGCTTGAAGAGAAGAAAGCTATGGGTGAGGTGGCACTACATGAACACAAACTGGGGCAAAATCAACATAACTGAGTTATAACTGAATGAGTGTGCAGGATTTTTGAAAGACCCAATGGTACCAGGAAACATCACTGATGATGTGTTCAGATGAATCACAAGGTGTTGAATGTAAGAAGTCAGTAAATATTACAGTTTTCTTTCACTTTTTATTATTTCATAACACTAAAGAAAATGCTGAACATGTTTCCTTTGCATTTATTTAACAATAGAATGCCTTTAGTAGATTTTGTTGCTGTCAGCAGAACAATTTAATTTAGGATACTTTCATTTTTTTTCATATCAGAATGTCATGAGCCACAGATCCTATAAATCATGTATTCTAGTGAAAAATGTTATTTAGATACTTAGATAATTAGTACATCTGGGGGATGTTGGTTAAGTGAATATTTTCATTGATATCTAGTGTGTGTGTGTGTGTGTGTGTGTGTGTACACAAATATACACACACACACTGAAGTGTCAAAGTCATGGGATTCTATAGGAACCGCTCAAGCCTGGTGAATTGTAGCAACTTGATACAGCATGTTGAGAGAAGACTTGTACACAGCCTGCTGATACATGTAGGTGAACATTTTGTGTGTGAATAGGCTTCTCCACTATTTCCCATAAATGTGCAATTGGACTCATGTCAGATGAACATAATAGTAAAATTAGTTATTGGAAGTCTTCAGAATGCTATTTAAACCAATTCTGGGAAACTTGGTCCCAATCATACTGCAGCAACAATAGGTTATTCCAACAGGAATAATCCATCATTGTTGGGGTACATAAAGTCCATGAATGGGTACAAAAAGTCATGAAGCAGTGGATTGTAGTGATCATCAGTCACTGTCTTTAGGCAGACTACTGGACCCAACTAATGCCATGTGAACAGACATTATGCGCCAATCATATACTTTGGGAGAACATCACAAAAAACTTCTGTCACTGGAGGCAGAAAATTCATTGAGGACAGGAAAGTGAAAGATTGACAATAGCTACTGACAAAATACACTCAATAGAAAAACAGGAACGAAACAAAACTGGAAAATAATTTTTTTAGGTGAAATTGAACTAAAAAAAAAACATGGTGTAATAATAATATTCATATAAAGAGATATATTCAGTATATATGAGTTTTTATAAACGAATGTGTTATAATTTTTAACTACTATGTTGGCCTGATAATAACCTGCCATTTTCACTGCAGAAAACAAAAACAAATAGTGTGTTGGCCAAGCAGCTTGTTTCATTAAGTAAAAATAAGATAATTTCTTATTTTCAACATTAACATTGAACTATATATATATATATATATATATATATATATATATATATATATATATATATATATATAAATGGCTTCACTATCTTCTACCATCTCTCTGGGGCAACTTTATAATTACATCCTCTCAGAACCATTTTTTTTTAATATTTCCCACCAAAAATTGCTAAAGATGCTTTTCCCAAGATTCCAAAGGAATTCATTTTTTTTTTTCATTTAGAGAATTTTGTAAAGATTGAAATAAATGGTAATAATCTAAATGTACAATTTTTATCGAGTTGAGTAGATGAGTGAAGCATGAGATTGAACATTATCCTGATGGAATATTACAGATTTTGAAACCTAATTCTTGATACTTTTCATAAACAGTGGGTTTCAATTGGTTTGGTTTTTCTAGAAGAGGCTCATAGTAGTGAACTCCTTTATAATCTCACTATATACACAGCCTCACTTTCTTTGCATGAAGTTCATGTTGGTTCATTTTGCTTTCCCCATGACCTTATGCACATCACATATTGTTAAAATATCCATTTTTCATTATTCGTCACAATTTCATTAACAACTGAAATACTTTCACATTAAAGCAACTAACATAACCAAGCTTGTAGAAAATATTTTCAATGTTTGACTTAGTAATTTTCAATAGATAGGCTATCTCCCACTGCATATAACATTGATCATTCTCAATTAATGCCTCTAACTTGATTGTTATCAAGCTCAATTGGTCAACCCAACTGACATTGTCTAGAGAAATCTGCAGCATGAAATATTGCTGTAGTAATATATTTGTAGTAGTCCATTTTATATTCCTCACTGCCATGTCTCTGTCCTTGAGCCTCACCATTTAAATGTATTCCTCGCTGTTCATAAAATCATTCATTGTCAAAAGCAAAATCTGCCAGCTTTTATATGTGCCTCAGTCAGTTATGCAGATTTTTTTATGCCCACCTACAGGTATTTAATTAGTCCTGAGGCACTAGGTAATTTACATAACCATGTATGACACAGGTGATTTTGTGCCTCTTTCGTAGGAGAGACAGGCCATGTCCATTACATTCGCCCCTGATTTCATGATCACATAGCAGCCGGGAGGAGGCCTCTATAATTGGTGATGTCCATCCCAGTCTTTGCTATACACTTGCTGTTCTCAGTTTCCCTCTCTGCCATTAGATTGGTGCTGGATCAATTGATTGATGTTCCAAACAGCATCTAACTGCCAATTTGACAGCCTCTTTTTTTGTGGATGGGATTATCTTCCTAATGAAGTAGATTGTTCATTTAACACTAGGATGTCCGGAGTTCAGGCGTATTTTCTTAATCTGGTTGAACGATATTCCACTGCTGGTTGCAGCACATACCTGTAGCACAGGTTTGGCTTCATTTTTTATTTCCAGCCACCTCTGTGGGACTCTGGTAATCATGTTCACCTTGTTTTGGTTTGACATGACAAGGGCAACATCCACCAGCAAAGAAAATTCCTGTACAAGTTCCAAGAAGGTTTATAGTTTCGCCCACAGCCTTGGTCATCACCCGTGCCTTGCTGGTAAGCATGTCCATTAGCCATTTATACATGCTTAGTAAATTTGTTTTTAGATGTATGGTCTTTGCTCCTCATTTTATGACTGTTGACTCCTCCAATAACCATATCCAATTCTGCGAGGTTAGTATGTTGTGTGGCCTCAACCAACATGCATCTTTGATAATAGACCCACCAGATTCCATTTTAACTCCGGTCACTAAAGAACTTGCATCAACCCATATGGTAAATTCTTTACTATCCACATACCATTTACCTTTGAACAGATTGGCCTGCTTCATTTGGGTACTGGTCTCCATCAGCTTTCTTTTAAGTGGGACATTGTTTCATTGTCCCAACCTTTTGTTACTGTGTTTTCTCTTCACTTGATGACACTGATCGCTACCCACAACCAGCTACATACTGGAAGGTGTCTGACAAGCCTGCCCTCAAAAAAGTACACCTTTCTCCTGGTGACCACTTCAGAGACATCTGGAAGTGCAATGTTACATTTCCACCATAGGGCACTACCCTTCCTCCAGACAGCCAAGGGAAGTATCCTAGCCCATCTTTTGGCTACTATGAATCCTTACATGTCAGTCCAAAGTGTAACATGTGTTCTGCAACACAATTTATGGACATGATATCTTCATTTATGTAGAGGTTATCAGTAGAAGCTGAGGTTGCCTTTTTGATGTTTTCTGCCTGAGACAGCACCACTTTGACAATGGATTTCATTACTGGGGTCAGGGTGTTTGACTTTCAGCCCAAAACCCAATCTAGCCAGGCAGTACCTTCTGCCTTGGAAAATAACTGTCTGCTACAGCCAAAGTTGTTCATTAATGTGCACATGTAGGTAGATCTAAGGTCCAGTAGTGCCACATTTGACATTTGCAGGTGCAAACATCAGAATCTGCTGTATATCTGTCAACGTGGAGGTTAAGTTCCAGGTAATTATGGGCCACATCTTCGATTTGTTTTGTTGCATGATGGACATCAATGGAAGAAACCTTTTCAAGTGTCTATATTTTCATTATTGATAGAGAATAAGCCAACCTTTCTTGACCCATTGACACAATTCTTTTTATAGGATTTCCTAACTTTTGTTGACATGGCATACTTTGCAATGCAGTTTTGAAACTTGCAGGTTGCTTTGCCATCTCTCCATTTCCATGATGCAGTCCACTCATTTTGTCACTGTTTGAATTATGCATGAAAATCAGGTTCTTCAATTGAGAGTGCTGCTATCACCCATCCATGCCAATCAGTATGTTGAATCCATGAGGGTCCACTTGTGCTACCAAAGCCTCTATTTCTGCACTTCCTCTGTCCACCTGAAGGTCTATCTGCCTGACACCACTGATGCACATTTCTTCACTAAAGTTCACATCCTTCCTTTTCCATGTCTGGCACATCTTTCTGCTGACAATGGTCCAAGAACACCCAGAATCCACCAGCGCAACACCTCCCTTCCCGCACATGTACATCTCTGCTGTGGGCAACACCAAATTCACATTTTACCAGGGGACGAGACTAGCAGTGTAGACGCAACCCCTTGCCCTTTTCTTGAACAGTTCTGCAACAAATGACTGGGCTCCCCACACTGGAAACGTGAGGTTTTTTCAGGTATTCAGACAATCTTATTTCAGTCCCTTGCATCAAGTTAAGTATTCACAAGCTATATGGTTTGGATCTTCACACACATAACATTCTGTTGGTGCACTCACAATTCCTTCCACTGAGACATGTGTTGGTTTTATAGCTGCCACAGTTATTTCCATTCCCATGGAATCATCATTTAATATTGCCCTTACACAAGCTAACACCTGTGTAATCTCTATTTTGTCCATTTGTCAGGATGCATGGAGGAGCTGCTTGACACACTTCGGTAGACCAACTACAAAAGTGCATATTAAGTCTTGTGCTGTTATACTGCCAAACAGAACTGAGAGTTTCCCTGGTTCCACCAGAAAAAACATCAGTATACTCACCAGAGTGTAAACATCATGTCGCAAATCATTCATATCCTGCAAATGAGTCAGCACCAGAGGCCGTATATAGGGCTTCCTTTATGCAGCCAAAGTCATTTTTTTTCTTTCTTCAATTAGCTGCTGATACACTGCCTGTACACCACCCGTTAGACACACTGGGAATACAAACTCAATCCTTTTCACCGTACACAGACAAAATATCAATTCTATATTCTCTAGCCATTCAACAACAGATTGTTCAGGATCATAGCTGTCAAATTCTGGTATTAATTTTGGGTCAGATCAGTCAGTTATGGTACTGAAATAGCTTGTAGTAATATATTTGTAGTAGTCTGTTTCACATTCCTTACTGCCACATCTTTGTCCTTGAACCTCACAACTGGCAAATATATTCCTTGCTGTTGTAATCCTTCTATGCCAAAGACAAAATCTGCCAGATTTTATGTGTGCCTCAGTCAGTTATGCAGATATTTTTATGCCTACCTACAGGCATTTTACTCATCCCAAGGCAGTAGGTAATTTACATGACCACAGATAGCACAGGTGAATTTGTGCCACTTTCGTCGGGGTGATAGGGCATGTCTATTACAGTTACTAATCACTTTTGTTCTATTCAATCATTCACAGTACCTTCTCCTACTTAATTTTAGTCATGGTCATTTTCTGTTGCCATAGCAGGATATGACAATACAACTGTAAAATTCAAACATGCTATTATTCATTATTAATTTTTGCTTTGCATGCAAAATCCCCTCCAGTATGTTAAAGGTTAAAATAAAAATGCATAATATACTAAAACTGCAGCTTAAAGTTTCAATCTTCCATGTTTAGATCAATAAAGAAAAATATGCCTAGTTTGACAATTTAAAAAAATAATACTCACTATGACAGCCATTACAATACGAACAGAAGCATGAATGAAGAACTGATCACTATCATCAAACAACTAAAAAGAACAAATATTTTGGTCAATCCAAGACATTCAGATTTATTATTTTCTTTACAAGTCAGTAACTGAACTAGTTGTAATCATTTCTTTAATCATTAGACTTCAAAGGCAAATTGTAAAATATAACAATTATTAAACTAGAGTCTATTTAATCCATCAAAGTTTGATAAAAAACAGGTCAATATTCTCTTTTAAAACACTTTTGTAGTGAAAAGAATGATAATTCATTTGTTTGTTTTTCTCTTTGAAGAGCACCTAAAAGAAAATAATTTTTTTTAGTGTTTCTAAAAAGAAAAGTACTGTAATTTTGAAATAACCATTTAACCAATTTGATAAAATTTAAGCTAAATAGCTTTCTCTCTTTGATTTGGTCCTCCAATGCTGAATGGTTAAATTATTGCTGAATTTTCTATTCACATGAAATACAACACATATGAGTTTCAACTCACACACACACATATATATATATCTCAAAATTCAATTTTTGTTTTTAATTTAAAAAAATAATATTGCAATCTCAAATGACAAGCAAGCAAAATTTTGTATGGATGAAGACGCAATTAATACTTTAATGCTTTGGTTGTAATTTAATCTCAACAGAGAAAAGCTAATAAATATTATTTAGTTTATTACTACTAAACTTTTGATATTTCAGAATTAAGAAATATTTGATTTGAACTGTTAAAAAATCTGTCTTTTTATTCCACCTCTAAGTTTATTAACTGCTAGAGAAGTCATTACTATTAACCATATTAGCATATTTTTTTTACAAATCAAAAAGATGAAATTCCAGTAATCATCAAAGGGAGATGTCATCAATTTATTCCATGTGCAAATAAGAGCAATGCTTTTTGCCATACAAATTCTCCTGAAAGCACTGTCTATAACTATTCCTTCATTTGCTGGAAATTTTTCATTATAACTTATGCGAAAAAATATACCGTGTTTATAGCCGTTAAACATTATATTTTGGGGATTTAATATGAACTAATATAAAAACACATATGAGGGAGAGTTGAAAGGTACTTAGCCAAAGCAAGAACCCCTTCCAAAAATGTAATGTTGGGCCAGATTTTTGGAAGTGAGACAGTATGAAAACTTTTCAACACCACATTGTACTATTTAATAACTGCAATAAGTAAAAAGAATAAGGTAACAAATTAGAAGATATATCCTAAATGTTGAAACAATTACCATCTATGTTTAAAAAAACCCAAAGATTAAAATCTACTACCTGGTTTTCTACCCTATTAAATAAAATATTATTGTTAATTTAAATTTGAAATAAAGTAACAGTTTGTTAATTCAAAATACTTTTCAGTAAAAATATAGACTATTTCTGATTAAAATGAAAAAACAAATTGTATAATTTTAATAAACATGGCTACTAACTCAGTCTTTAATAATAATTAATGCATATTTCTTTGTTCATATGATTAAAACTAGGTAAAATTTAATTAATTTATTATTTTATTAATTTGCAAAAATAGATTCCAAGATTTCATTTTAGAAAGATCATAAAGAAGTTTCTCATAGTGAATCAATATTTTTTGTTGACAAAATGGAATGTAATTTTTAAAAATTTTGTATATTAATGTCAGTTGCAAAAGATATATCATCTTACCTCTTGGAAAAAATTCAGCAGCAAATTTCTTTCTTTTTTTCAATCTAGAAATAGAAGAGAAGAGAATATGATAAAAGGTTAATAAGCAGCACTGATATCAATGATATTTCATTATATAGGAAAAGACTTTGCCTTTTAACATTTTGAACTGTGAAGATCATTTTCACACTTACTCTCAAGTACAAAGGAATCAGCAATGGCATTTTACAAAGTTATCTACATGTATATGCAGGTTCATATATTTTAGTGTCTTTGAAAGAGTGAGGAGCAGTACAATTATAGTCATAACAATGTTGCAAATGTCATGTTCATTCTTTTAACAGAAAACTGGTTGCTTTGCCCCTTAGTCAAGGGTGGAGGTCATTAAGGAACATCACATTTTCATCACAGGGATTTCATAGTTTCATTGCACCCTCAAAGCAAACAAATGAATCTGTGAATATATGTATGAATACAAACATCACGGAAGGGTGTCAGAGAAGTTATTGAAAATTTTATACTTCTGGGGAATCTTTTCAGTCTATTTATTTCTTTAAGATGGAGCATGCAGTGCTATACAAATACTTTTTTTTTCACAAAAACTTGAGAATGACTAAATTGAGAAATTATGAGAAATACATATTAAAATATGAATATTTTTTATCAAAACAATTACCCAATTTTAGAAAATATTTTAGTATTCAGAGACACTATGAACACTTAATATATCATTTAGTATCTTTTGATAAAATTTGCTGAAAGGACTAAATATCTTGTATTATTTTACAAATAGTAATTTGATTTCTCTATTACATTCTTATAAAAAGTTTCTAACAAATGTTTACTGAATAATAAAAATACAACTAAACAGAACTGATTTTCTCTTGAATTGTTTCATAAAGGAGATTGAACATGCAAATTATTAAATAACTCACTTTCAAATTATCACACTTATAGATAATAATAATATCAAATAGTCATAAAACATTAATACTCTTTAAAAGTTGATACATTTCAAAGAAAGCTGAGAAAAACAGTATGTAAAGAGAATAAGGAGACAAGAATTATTTTCTCAGATCAGATTTTTAATACTTGGGTGTCAAATGGATATTCCCCACAATCCTGCTTATTAATTTTTGAATTCTTTTCTAACTCTGCCAGAGCTTATTAAGCTCCCCCACTTATTAATTTTTTACTTTTTTTATAGAAATTTATTTATGCTGTAACTTCATGGAAATACTTTGGATTTTGTCGAAGTATTTTAATTAATACATTGATGGACATTTATTTTTAGTTTTATTTCAATTACAGTTTATTAGATTCTCTCATTTTTTCCAATCTCATGTTTATTACATTTTCTGATCTGCCCCTACTCCCACCATTTATTACAACCACCTCATTTTTATTTGGCATCTGAGTGTATTTTCATAAATGTGGATATTAAATATACTTAGACTTATGGCAGAAATCATCATGCAATTTCTTTAGAGATGTTAAAAAGTTATCATTATAGTAGATATGGCTTGGTGTATCAGCAATAACACGGTAACATTCAGATCAACAGTTATCTCCAACCATTTGCATCCATCATCAAAAGCCATAGGTTTTTGATGTTTCAATAGTGAAGTGTTAATCAGTCAGAAAATTAAACTATTTCCTCACAGTCTCTCTCAAAGCAGTAGCCTCTATCTCAATAGCAGGATAGCAGACTTCATGCTGATTTAAGGTTTGTGATGAATGCAACAGGTCAGCCAGACCAATTCAATGTAGCTGATGTAGCAACATCACAAGCATCACATATGGTTTGGAGTTATCAGTACAGTACAATGCAGAATTAAGGAGCAGCTACTTTAAACTACTGAATGCTTCACAAAGTTGAGTATTCAACAGAAAATAATTTACCTTAAATAGGAGCTGGACACTATTTGAAAAACAAACACTTTGAATGATATGGAGATCATGCCTATAAGCTGCTCTAGAGATGCTATTTTTGTAAGTTATCTGAAGATTGAGAACCACTAGATTTGTCTGGGGAAAAAAAAACAATCACTGACTTCATACTATCCTGGGTATGATGATAAACTACATCTGTGTCCTAGGTAAAATGATAAACTACATCCAACAGCAAGACCTCTGATCAGGAGGTTTTAAAGAGCATGGAACCACGTCTTAATTGCTGGTGTTCCCAGGTTCACCCTGACCAGGGGTGGTAGCACCCGTTAGGGTCCCAGCTATGGGCAAATAGTTAATCCCAAAATTAGGGTCAAAATACAATGAAAGTGTAAAAATATGTTCATTCTAGATAAACTCTACCTTGAATTTATTAAGTTGAATAAACTGTGAAAGCAAACAAAATATTTACTAAAACCAATGGCTTTACCTTGAAATAATACATCAAGAGATTGCAACAGTTGGGACTTGTGATGTCATCTCTATCGAATAAACATGTTGGATTATTTTCTTAACTAAAGGAGGTAATTGAGTAATGTAATAAGTATATAAGTATATAACAGGAATTATGCTTTTAAACTCTTTTTCACCTGAATCAATTCCATTCCTGAATTTTCCCATGCTGGAACTCTGAACTAAAAAGTACTGACACAAGCTATTTCTGAGTACACATTAAATGATGCTCTGGACTGACAGCATATTTTTGTTGAGTTGTATCTATCATTAACTTACTTACAGAAATCTTTTCTTATATTTTAAAAGGGCTTAATTCCTCTTGTCAGTATTAACTGTAAAACAATTATTGTAACATTTTTAAGATATCTTTACTAGAATTATCTTAAGAAAGATTTTTTCCTGAACATTGAAAATTATTGGAAGTAACTGTTTGTAATGATAATATTTTTATAAGTACCAACAAACTTTCTTCTATAAAAATAAAAGCATAAACGTCTTTAACTCATTTTTCTGACAGTGGACATTAATAGGTTCTAGGTAGAAACCTGTAATTAATATTAGTATTTTTATAGACCTATAATACAAGATTTCTTTTAGAAACCTGTAATTAATACTGAACTTTTATTTTAATTTTTGTAATAGTGGATTTTACAATGGGCATTAATGGGTTAAAGTGAAAATAATTATGTTCTAGATTTTTAGTACAATAGTTAAAAAAATCAATTAACTAAATACAATTACTTTTTAATGAAAAACTATATGAAGAACATTATTGCTAGAGACTTTCTCAGAACTCCTTGTTAAATTTATTCCAAAAAGAAAAACAATGGCAAATTTTGATAAATTTTAATGTATTTATCAAAATATGTTATCATTGTTTTTCTAAAGATAAAATTATGGAAATTAAAGAAACCTAAAATAACACCTACACTACAATTTAACAAACTTGAGAGCAATTCAATTTGTAGATGAACATATGGCAATGTAGTTAAAGACAAATACAAGGGATTAGAAGAGGTAACTCAAAGTGGAACACATTAAGAGAAGCAATAGTGGTTATCCCAAAGGTAAAACTGAAAAGAAAAAAAGAAGTGGATGACAGAAGAAATTCTGAAACTAATGAAAAGGAGATGGTGGAGAATATAGGATATTAGACAAAGACATGATAAATAGATGCAAACAAGCAAAAGATAAAGGGTTCAATGAGAAGTGCACAGAGATAGAAACACTACAGAACATAGACATAATAGCCATGGATGAAAAGCTAAAAGAAATAATAGGATAGAAAATGTGCGGTTCAACAGGATGAATGAGTCTAAAATAAGAACGTTTATAATTGATATATAAAAGATACTACAAAGCTGGAACAAATACATAGGAGACTGCTTCCATGACAACAGAAAAGAAAAACCTACAATATATAAAAACATACAAGAAACCTGTAGTATTAAAATCTGAGGTAAGATCAGCAACGAATAGGATGAACAGAAACAAAGCAACAGGACCAGATGGGATTGTAATAGAGATGCTGTCAACATTAGCTGATTTTGGGATCAGTAACATTTTTTAAATAAAAAATGAAATATATAACTGTGGCAAAATACACAAAAACTTCAGTAGACCTAACTTCATAGATAAGTGAAAATAAATGTAAACTCCATCAGACAATCAACTTGATGAACCACATAACCTAACATCATTAGGATTCTAATAAATAAAGCTCATAACAGAATTAGACTTGAAATAGGACAAAAACAGTGTAGTTTGCTCAAGACACTGGAACAAGGAATGTGACTTTTATTATCAGAATGTTGTCAGAGTGAACAATATAAATGCAGAAAACTCTATACCTATATTTCTTAGATTACACTAAAAACATTTGATATGGTATGACACAAAACCCTACTTGAAATATTAGAAAAGTTTGATTTCCAAGGGAAAGATATTAAAGTAATCTGTAACCTCTATTAGGAACAAACAGCCTGTATGTGGATAGAAAACAAGTTCAGTGAATGCACAAAAATAGAAAGAGGAGTAAGACAAGGATGTGTTTTCAAACTGGATTTCATATATACAGCAAAATAATCCGAATTAGAAGACCTACCAGGATTTATAATTGGCAGACATAATCTTAGCAACTAAGATACACTGATGAATCTATGTTGATGACAGACTCAGTGAACAAACTGAAAGAGCTCTAAGATGAGCTAGTTATGAAAAGAAAGGACTGTCTATTAACTGCAAGAATTCAGAATGTATGGTCATCAGCAAAAGAGAGTACAAGTTTGTGAGCTGCACATTGGGGACATCAAAATCAAGAAAATACAGAAATTTAATTATCTAGGTAGTGTAGTAACAGATGAGAGAGAAAATCTAAAGGCACCTAAGAATAGCAAAAGATGTCTTCCAGAAATGAAACAATATAATAAGACACAGGAAAATATCATTAGAAACAAAGAAAATAGTGCTGGTCTTCTGTGCAATATCCAATCTATATGACAATGAATGCTGAACAATTACCTCAAAGATGAAGAAGACTTGAAGGGACATGAGACGTGGTTCTCCCAACAAATGCTAAGAACATGGACAGAATTTGTGAAATAAGAACAAGCAAACTTATACTTAGACTCAGAAAGAAACAGATGATGTTTCTGGAATATATAATGAGGAAAGAGAACCTAGAGAATTTAATACACACAAAAATGTAAATATTTAAAAAAAATGAAAATTCTTTCAATACTAAAGTGTTTCAAATATTTGATAAAAAAACAAAAAAAACTGTCTCTCCTGTACTGCCTGAATAACCAGTAAGCAATAAAACATTTTATTCAGGTTTTTTCATTGCTATGTACTATCCTTATTCAAGATAAAATAAATCTTCATTTTGTTCTCACTTCTTTCAAAAACTCAAGACATTTTGTACACAGTATCGTTTGTTAAAAAAAACAACAAAAAAACAGACCATCAAGAAAACATAAAAAAGTACCATTTTATTTTCAAGTCCTTGGAAAGTGGTAAAATTTGTTATATTTAATGAATGATGTTTTCAAATTATCTACCTAACCACTTCATCACTGATGAATTGTACCAAATTGATGAAATTAATCACAATAGTTAAAAATACAGTATCAAGGAAAGGAAATTTTGTCAGTGTAATTACAGCTTTACAAGTGGAAAAGAAAATAATGCACAGGCTGAAATCTTATTTTCACTTTAATGATTAACAAGAATATAAACCAGTATTTTCAACATATCTGATATTTGTACTTCAGTTTTGCTTTAGAAGCCCTCTAATATTTAAGTTTTAGGTGCTAAACCTAACTGGAGAGCAACCAGAAGAATTGATTTTATGAATGATTTTAAATAACAATGCACTGATCACAACACCAAGAATGACATGTATCTTAGTTAATGTACCAGCGAAAGCTCTCCAACTAGTAAAGAATATTTTCTTTTTTGTCGTGAAGAAAGTATGACATACTATTTACATTTCTAAACTGACTAAATCCTATAAAAATTCTAAAGAGGTATAATATGCTTGAGCATGTGATGTGAAAATGAAAGCTTGTGTTTATAATTTTTTACAATATTGTTCACCCAAGTACCACTCAAGGTAGAGTGTTACTGTTGCTTTATGAGCATAAGAATTGTAGATTATGAGGATATATAATGGTTGATCCTAGACTTAAAGAGTTAAGATTGTAGTAGCCAAGGAAGCATCCTCTTGGGAGTATGTTCTTCAAAGCAGCAACCCTAGGGAAGAAGCTGTTCAAATAGAACTTCCTTCTTACCAATGAAATACAAAGAGAATAAGGACAGTTCACCCCTAGGTGCATGACATGACAGTTCTTAGCTGTAAAGGTCTGAACTGGTTGAAATTATATGCTTGCAATGTTACGATTGTGGGAGAAGTGTTTTAAGGTTGAAAATAATTAATCACCTATAAGGCTGCATAAACACTTCTAAACTCTGTCAATGCTGGAAAGAGAGAATTGGGCAACTTCAGTCCAGCTATGGCAGCTATACTCTTTGGTCTGAACTGACTCTTGTAAAGATAGAGCATAGCAAGTGGAATTAGGTACTTTCTGAAGTGGTATAAGGAACTGACTATTTTCCCCACACCTTTAGTGCTGGATCATATGAGTTCCACTTCAATCCCAATAGACACTCAAAGCAAGGAGCCTCTTTGAGATTGCCACCCTTCAAAATCACTGGTGAGAATTCAGGATCAGTTAGGTGATGATGAAAAGTGGCTAGTTTGGTTTTTGTGGTATTGAAAAACACAAGCAAGTTTTTCTCCATTGGCCTGTTAGAGTGAGGTCAGATCAGAGATCAACTGCTAGGCTCTGATCATCTAGATTTTTGGAAGTTCACCCATAAACTGTGGTATCATCTGCATAGATATTGACTAACGATCTGAGAATGTTCTTAGGGAGATCGTTAATATAAAGCAGAAAGAGGGTAGGGCCAAGTAGTGATGACTGTGGGACACCTACATTGATCTAGGCTTCCGAAACCTAACCATTGACACCTCCCCAATAGGAAGCACTGGATAACTGATTCTTTTGAATAGGCTTAACTTTTATTATGAAAATGAACAAAACATTTGCTGTTTGAGGATGAATATTATATGTTATATTTATGATAATTAACAGAGATCAAATGATCTTAGGATTAATTTCTGAGCTGAGTAATTCGTAATACTAATTGCTTCATAAATCATTTTCATTTCCAGATATTATATAGTTGATACTGAGAGAAATGGATTTTGTAGTTAATAATCTTGATTGCTATTTTCAAAAGAATAACCTGCTTAAGCCATTAATGGGCTCTATTTAATTATTAAGTCACTATGATAAAGCTATTAAAACAATTTTCATATTAGGTTAAAATTACCAACAAATTTAGTACTGTTTTAATTTTACTTACATAAGCAAATACATAGTGCAGATGATTAGTTCAAAATGGATAGATAAGAAAGCAAGATAAAATGATGAGTGCTTCAAAGGATAGCCATAGCTACAGAGAATTTCCAATGAATAGCTTTACTGCAAGAATTATCCTTGAAAGGTCAATGGGAAAATTATAGATTTACAATTTAAAAAGAATTTGTAATAAATAAAGGAACATGTTCTAAAAATACAAAAAATAAATCACTTTTTCTTATGCTTGTATAACATGAATTCAATAGTAACAAAATTAACTTGTCAAGATAAAGAATATTTATTTATCTTGGTTTTAAAGATCACAGTTTTTCTTTACCGAAGCATCTAAGATGGTGCACCGAGTCAAGTTCTATGGATTAACAGTTGTGAAGAAAGTAATTCAAGAATTATTATCTAAAACAACAACAATTTTCATTAATGATTTTTCAGACAACCCAGTTAATTATACCAGATTTTTGCACTTATGGAGAAAAAGCAAAACAAAATAAAAAAAATGAAGATTTATTGTGGGAAAATGAAATAAAATAATTATAAAAAATTAAAAAAAAAGAAATTCATTTTCCCATGATACAAGTTATAAAGAAACTGGAAAGGCATTCTGATCACATGTATGATTTTATGACCCCACTTCCAGAAAGGACAAAATCTTTCTCTTTTCCACTTTTCAACAATATCCTTCAGACATATTTTGGCAGCCCTATTCATGAAGTAAGTGAATTGGTTTTTCCAACTCAACGCAAAGCTGACTTGAACTCAACCATTTTAACCATTGTTATCCTAGCTTAATTCTTAACCAAAAAGGAAAACAAACATAATCAAGAGACATGGAAAAATTTGTTTTATTACTGTCACCATAAACTTAATAAAATCCATAGCAATAACTCAACTTTTTGTATGCTGTCTTCTTTGTTTACATATGTACTATGATTTAAAATTCACAAAAACCTACAACCATCTAACTTCCATATTCTACAAATAAATTTCCTCTTCTGCAAAAATAAATAAAAAGATTTTTGTTCTTTTTATTTCTGAAAAAGAAAAATGTTTGTATCAAAAAGTCATTAGAAGTATTTCAGTAGAAACAAATATTTGCTTAACACAGGAAATATGTTTAACATTGTGAAATGCAAGTCTGTTACATGCCACAAAGTTGAAAACTTATTGTTACCTTATTTACATGTAGACTATTGTTCTCATCTTTGTTTTATCATCACAATTATGCACTGTGGCTTCCATCAGGTGCTTGTTGATGTAGGTAACCTTCAGGGAACACTTTATTCAATCTACAGGGGTAAAGTTTTCTTGTTTCATTGACCATGGGACAATACAGAGGGGATTAAAGCATTGGTTCAGGAATATGGTGACTCAGTATTTGAGAGTTCAGTCCCTGGGTATACTTGGATTCAGTGGAAATGGAGCAGGTAGTAACTGAACAGTATCAAATAACTAGATACTATATCCCTAGAAATGGTCAGTGGAATGAAAACAATCTATCCCTGTAAATTAAATAAAAGGTTCAGTTTAAAGTTCACTGAAGCTTACCTAGATCAACAAGCACCTGATGAGGACTGGAGGGCACAATGTCTGAAACATTGTGATAATAATAATAAAGATATGAACAATAGTCCGTATGTAAATAATTATAACTCCCCATCCCAGAAATCCAAACAGAAATTACCTTTACATGGATTCAAACAGCAACTGCTAAAATTAAAACAAACTTGCTATTAATGTATCTACAGAAATAGAATATATTTAGTGCAATTCTTCAGATTTGCTTTCTTGGATTGCCTTATGGCTGAGGTAATTATATATTAATTAAAACAACCACTTTAGTTTCCTTTCTTTTACCATACAGTCAGTTTTATACCCACTGGAGTGACAGAGTGTAATCAATTTCTATTTTTTTCCTTAGATTAGGTCATTTGCAGTGGTGTACAGTAATATGAATCTATTTTCAGAGTGTATGATGAAATTTGTTTGGCCTTGAAAAATATTGTGTCAGCCGTGATAGCATCCAATTTTCATCATTCCCAGACACTATTGTCTTGACTGTCAATTAGTTGTCCTGCTGCCATTGTCTACAATGGACGTTACTCCAAGGAAACGTATGAAAATTGTAACTCTGCATGAACACACTGGCAAGCCTTACCAGTGAGCAAATCAAAGTACTATAGACTGGCCCGGAAACTCTCCTGATTTAAATCCAATCGAGAATCTGTGGTCAATATACAAGGAATGACTTTGTGGAATGGACATGTACTAACATGTGCACTTGGTCATGTTTCATTGGAAAAATATGGAAAAAAGTAAATAATAATGGAATTATTCATTTTGTTTCAATTAATTTGCACAAGGGTGTAATAATGTAGAATATTAGTGGTTAGTATTCAAACAGAAGTAATATGTCAGGATTTCAAATGTGATTTTCAAGACAGACCCTCTCTTAATTAAGAGATTAGTACAACAATCTCTCATCTTGCCTTGTACCATACTAAGATAAACTTAGTAACATTAGAATTTACTACTATTTTGATTTCAATTAGAAATTTTAATGTGGCTTGATTGCTTAATTATCATATATAAATGAATAACTACTTGAATCTAAACATGGCATTTAATTGCAATAAATTATTATACTTGAATCTGAGTTGCTTCATAATGAAAATGATCTACAAAATTTATTTTAAATAGTTTTACTTAACAAGCAATGGTGGGACAGGATTTATAGTTTAATTAGATCTAAAAAAGTTTCTTTTAACTGTTATAAGAACATTGATCAAATTATTTAAATTATATTATTTTAGTAAAACAAAGGAACTCTCAAACAACAGGTATAAATAAGTTTAAGAAAACAGGATTGGTTTCTAAAATGTATAATGCTGGCATACAAGAAGGTGCTGAAAAGTTATTGGACTAACCCACTTTGTAAAACTGACCAAATGAACAAGATTGAATTTTTTAAAATCTTATCTTGGCCAGACTAAAAACTTTTAAGTGCCTCTTGTATAAAATGTTTAGTAAAACATCACTTATATGCCAACATATATCACAATTATATTTGAAGCACAAGCCTAAACCACATCTGAAATGTAGAAATCTTTAATAGCAAAATTAGAAATTGCAGTTTGTTATCTGTAGACAATTTGTACTGAAATTTAAAGTTAATTTTTGACAACACCTAATTTCTGTACTTCAAAAAAATTGAAAGCTAACCAATTTTATCAGATTACTATAATAGTAATAATATAGAACAAAACATTATAAGTAGCTAAAGAATTAACTACATAAACAAGTTAAAATATTATATGGTAGTAGTGATAAACATTTTTTTACATTTTTAATCTAGGACAATGTATATAGTTTTTTCTTTTTTTATGACTGCAACTACAGGTCAAGAAAAGCGAACAACACATTACACTATAAGATTTCTAATGTAAAACTAACAACTCATTATTCAACTTATTTTATCATTTTGTACTATTAACATGTTGAGCTATGTAGATAAAATTTATTTCATGCGTAATCACTGATAATACTATTTCCTGATTAACAATCATGAAAGAAAAGAGAATTTTTTACTAACATTTTATTCAACTAAAAGAATTTAATTTTTTCTGAGAGAGAATGAGAGAATCTCCACTTTCTTAACCTGAATATTAAAAAAGGGCAAACAGTAGCAAAGACTTGAAGCTAACTCATGAAATTTGAAAGTTACAACCATTTATTAAACTGATACAAAACAATATAACAGAGTACAAATTTGACAAAAAGGTCTGTGCAAAAATTTCCTTTAATGCACCTAATTAAGGACAAGGCAAGATAACATTATAAAATTATAGAAGCAATTGGCTCGAAAAAAAAAAGATTCACAATACAAATTATTTTCAAATCAAGAAAGAAAAAATATCTTTGAGAAGGGGAAATGAAAACTGTCGAGTAAAAGAAGAAATTTCACTTAGAAAAAATGGGTGCACCCATCTAAAAGATAAGTGAAAAAACCCACATGCTTTTTCAATGCGAACCCACAGTGGAATAACGATCTTTTGCAATTTCTTTGTTTTTGTCGTGGTCTGCCTAAGGATGCTAATCTTTTTTATTCTTCTTGTTTTTGGTCGGGCGCCATTTTTAAGAATACTGAGACTTTTCTACTCTTTGTTCTACTGATGACTTTCATACGAGGAAGCCTAAAAACCTTTCCACAGTCAACTTCGCAGGATTTATATCTGACAACTAAGTCAAGCCAACTTTTATAGTATGTCTGCTGACCCATCTTAAATACCCTTGGGGATGAATGAAACAGACCTTGACTTTAAGTTTATGATGTCGAAAGCCACTCTTTTCGTTCAACAATAAATACAAGGGTATACATATTTTTTTCTGAATTTGAAAAATTAATCCCCAATAATCCACCATGGCATTTATTTCTGGCGGTCCTTTTTAGAGCTAATTCTAAATAAACAATTTGTACTAAACCGTCTGGCTTTCTTCAGGTGTCAATCAATTCAGGTAACCACCAAGCAAATTCAATTGTCTCACCTCTAATTATGACTTTTTGATATTCCACCACCTTTACTTTATTGGGTCAACAGGTTTCACATTTGTATTCTTTGCTACAACTGCAAGGGATGGAATTCACATAATTCTTACTTATGTTCTTTTCTGTGTTAGACCTGATTCAGCAGAAATTCCTCCATAAGGTTGAGCTGATGAATATTGTCCTGATATGAATCCTTTCCAAAATTCCCTTGATTTAAAGCAAACAGGCCATAGCACTTTTCTGATCTTCCTCTTTAAGTCATCTGTCTCTGCCTGCAGAATCTGGTCTTATGTTTGCAAAGTACAGGGTGGTCCGAAAGTCTTGTCACCCATACCGAAAAAATGATGAGAACAATAGAGTAATACAAAGTACATGTACTGGATTCACTTTATTCACTTTCATTGATGCTGTCACACATTGAGAAGGTCTGTATGAACACCATTTTCGTGGCACAAAATAATATGGCACCATGTTCTATGTGATATTTTATGAAGCTGTGCTTTGTTTATTATTGCAAAGGCTCTCTGAATGGCGTCTTTTAACTGATGGGTATTTTGGTATTGTTCATGTGAAACTCTTTCTTTGATAATACCCTACAGAGCATTGAAATAAAAAATGATGTTCTCTGATTCGGACAACTCTATAGTTGTTATTTCGGAAAGAACAATTGATAATCTTCTGTTAGTATCTGCATAGGTCACCACTTATGATTTTTGAACAACATTGTGGTAATGGATGATCCCTTTCTTTACATGGCATGGATGGTGGGAATTGAAGTTAAGTTATATTCCAGAAAAGGTTGGCTTGTAATATCCAAATGACTCAAACTCATTCTCAGTGTGAGTTATTAGTACATCCAGAAAGGCCAGGTAATTTTTGTGATTCTTCTTCCATTGTCAGTTGAATTGAAAGTTTATAGAGTTCACATGGTCTTGGAGTATTTACACAGTGATCTTGTGAGGCCACAAGTATGAAGGTGTCATCTATATATCTCAGCCATATATTTGATTTTAGTAGTAATTTATCCATTGGGGTTAATTTTACATTTTTATTATAATGTTAGACCATATAAGTTCTAACTACTTTTACTATCATTTTCAATTTGTCAGTTTTTAATAAATATAAAGTTTCTTGAATAACAAAATTCTGTTTCCTAAAATATTTACAGATATTTACATTTTATTAAATGATAGGCCAAAAGGCTAAATTGGAGCAATTATTTCATAGGTCATTTTGTTAGAGAAAGCACTGCATCAGTTAACATATAACAAAATAAGTCTTATAAAAACCAAAAAATTATAAGTATTTAGAATAAGAAAAATATATGATTGATTTTAACATTTTTCTTGCCACAAATATTTGCAATATCTGATGAATTGGCTTAATTATGAGTTTCAATCAACATATTACCCTTGTAAACTTGATAAGAAAAATAGTGAAAGAAAAATATTAATTCAAACAAGTTTCTCTTTTTCTGTGTACTAACTGTACAGTGTGCAATAGGTAAATTGTTGCCATTTTATATATTTAATTTTGTGACATTCACGTTGTTTGTTTTTAATTTTGTTGATTTCAAAGTATAGTAGGTTCAGTTGGGCTAGGTCTGTGAGAAAAAGAGTACCATGATGCAATTCACTCTGCCAGAAATTTGGAAATGGCATGCTGTACTGGTTGGTATTCATGCCAGAAGCTCCAATTACAGAGTGTTTGGTTGTCAATTTGAGGACAGTGCAGAGAATTCAGAAAGAGTTGGATGAGTCTAATGGTGATTACTAAAGTACAGCAGCTTATAAACTCATTCTGATCATTCTGTTAAGAAAAGAACTCCCAGATTTGTTGGTGAGGGCCTCAGACTCAACACAGAGGCCTACATCAAGTGCCTCGAGGAGGTAGTGTTGCCCTGGGTCAAGAATGTGGTTGCTGGAAGACCCTATGTCTGGCAACAGGACTTTGTACCATACCACACAAGAAGAAGAACCCAGTCATGGCTCTCAAACAATTTCTGTGACTACATCACCACTTACATCTGGCCACCTAAGTCGTCAGACTGCAACTCCCATAATTATTATGTGTGGGGTGCAGTTGAGAGATAAAAAACCAACAAAACTCCTTGTAACACCAAAGATAAACTGAAGGCAAGGATTATGGCAGCCATCACCAAATTAAATAAGGAACTGTTCAAAGAGTTTCAGGAGATTCCAAAGTCATCTGGAGGCCGTGGCTGAAGCCAATGGCAATGTTATTGAATAAATTTACTCTTTAGTATTTCAAAATATTTGTGTAATTTTGGTAAATATATCTGTTAAAATGAGATGTTAGTCTTATTTTCATTTTTGCATAATTTAGACAACAATTTGTCCATTGCACACTGTATACCAGTCACTGAATTTGAAACTTCTGGGAGTCATCATTTTTTGTTATCCTTCACAGAATCAAGCTTGAAACTACAGATTGCATTTAATTACTATGATATCAATCCAAGACAGGGGATATTTTATTTTTTTCATTGCCGAAAGAAATTTTCTTTATAAACAGAATAAAAATTACAACTGCTCAAAATGGAAATTTTTAAAAAAAATTTGTATGTCTCAAGAAAAATTACTTGCAAAACAACTCTCAGTTTACCATAAAGGTTAATCAAAATTTGGATATTGATTTAAATTTATGCTCAGCTGATTTAACTGTCAATTAATAAACATTCAGAAATTTAAAAGTAAAAATAAATTGGGAAAAACAAATTTTGGCATAGAATATAGGAATATGAAAAGAAAAAGTTATTTAACTGATAGAGAATATTTGTGAAATTTTAAATTGCATATAAGATTTTAGCAAACTACATAGCTACTCACATTTATGCCATAAATAATTGAATTTGTTATTTTAGGATTACAAAGTTCAAGGCAAAATATTATTTTTGTTTTTCTTTAGATTTTTAAGAAAAAAAATTCGTTTGTGAAAATTAAACTCTTCATTAAGTAACTAAAGGAATTTTCAAAATCAACAATTAAGTCAACCATATTCATGAGTCTACAGGGATATGAAATCTTTTAAAGAAAGTGTAATTGATAATGAAAGTCAAATGCCTATTAACAAATATCCTAATTTAAAGAGATTTTTGCTGGCAAAAATGGAATGAAATGCAAACAACTGAGGATCTATAAAGCAGATAGATGTTGACCCAAATGTGCAACTAGCATGCAATTCTTTTGATTAGTCCAACCAGCCAACAGCTGTAAAATGTATCTGTAAAATAATCTCAACAAAGAGCAATGTAGACATAGAGCAGATTATGTCAAATGATTTCTAAAGGGTTTTAAGACATTGCTTTTGATTTCCATTTTTCTCCCTATCAAAAGATGTTGCCAGATACATCAAAATGATTAGTAGGTAACAGCAACTCTTTAACAGAAAGAATAAAAATTAACAGAAGCAAAATACTTTTTTTTATCTCTCTCTCTCCGTGTGTGTGTGTGTAAATATATATATATATATATATAGCTCTTATCCAAATGCAATTTAACTTTTAAAAGTAATACACACACATGCAGACAGATTCAAACTAGACTGAAGAGAAAGATACTTAACTTCTTTCTATTACTTTCATGAGTTACTCATAAAATTATCTTTTATTTCAGCTATTTCTATGATCAGGAAAAAAATTGAACTTTTTCAAATGAATTAGATGAATAGTAATTCTAGAAGAAGGATGAATCAATGTTTTCACTATTAGGAAAATAGAAAATACTTTCAATTTTTTAACATTAAACAGCTAATATAAAAAAAACTCAGGAATCAAATAGACTAAATATCCTGACCCTAAAGATGAAATAGTCATAAGAATCATTTTTTTTTTAATATTTCAGTTATGATTGTATCAAAACTGACCAACAATCTGTATTTAAAATATTTTATATAAACCATTGAATAAGAGCATGTGAATGAGGGAATTTCAAATTTGATTAGCTTTCACAATTAAAAATTAAATTAGGTTCAAGGAACTTAATTTTCACACACATGTGTGTGTGTATATATATATATATATACACACATAGCAAAAAATAACAATAGCACAAAGCAATTACTAATAGAATATCAATCAAAAATTTTTATAATAGTTTGTGATTTAGTACAATTTACAATGCATAAAATAAACAATAAGGTGATATATATTATTGAATGAATTAAAATACAGTTTTTATTTTGCAAATTCCCAATAAAAAGAAATCCAAGGTATAAAAATTAAGATGATTGTTGAACTTGACATTTTAAGCTCAAGAAAAAGTTGAAAGTTTTTCTACAGAAAAAAAAAGTTGAATAATGTATTAGCATCATCTTCAAGATAACACCTCTCATCTTTGCTGAAATATTCAACATTTAAATAAAAATTCAAATGAAACTAATGAAACAGTCAAATATAACATATTTAATAACAAATATTAATGAGCAAGTGATATTTGAAAAATTTTCATCTACATTTGAGGATAAAATATCATTTGAAGTAGAGTAACAGAATGATTCTAATAAAAATATGATATAGATGACTAATTTTCATGTACAAAATTGTATGAATTAAACCTATTTCTATCATCAAGTCACACAATATAAAAAATTTAAAACTCCATAAAAGATCTACCATGTAAAAGCTTTTCATTATTAAAAGTTGTTATAACAATATGTTACTTTTCTGATGTTTGTTAAAAATTAAAAGTTTCCTAACAACTACAGTTCAGATTTTTTCAGTGATTTGAGAAATCAAATTTAGAAAATTAATTAGTAGCCACAAAGCTATAAAAGTGCATATTTTAACTTTGTCGAAGTACTTCAACTTCTTAATTCTAAAGTGATGAATATAAAGTCAAGAATATAAATTTTCAGTATAAATTTCACTTCATTAACATATCTAAATGTTTGTGTATCATTCTTATTCTACAGCAGTACATAATTATGAATTAGAAGAAAGCCTAATGCAAAAAAGAGAGGAAATAAAGCAACATAAAGGAAAATTGAAATAAAAATGAATAAACTGATCAAAAATATAAAGATTCAAAGGAAAAATGAGTCCAAAAGAAGCGGAAAAATTGAAAATGAGAAAAGTTCCTGTAAGATGTTGATAAAATTTAAAGTAAAAAAAAAAAAAATTCTGCTAAAAAATGCATATTGATTAAAACAGCAACAAATTTGTGCTGTTTACTTGTAGGCAATAAGTGCTAAGTGCAATAATATTTGAAGTAGTACAAGTACAATTTTGTTGTGACCATTGAGATATTTGATTCATCATAAGCCTTGCAGCATTTTAGGAAAATGAAAGTTCACTATACAAACAATTATGTTTATTATACATAAATTATGATAAACATTGTCCACTACTACAGAAATCAATGTTAAATAAGACAGGATAATTTGACCCATAATATAGAAAAAAAAACAAGATATAATTTTTTTTATATATAAATAAAAAAAATAGCAGAATCAAGAATGGTTTCATAATAAAAATAAAACAGTTTGATAAATAGCATTAAAAAATATGATAGAAGTGTGAAGGTAGTTACAATATTCAATTGTTTTGAGAATTAAAAAAATATCATTATGCTTTGGTGGAAGAAAAATACACAAGAAAAGAAAGAAAACCTTGATTTAAAATATCAAAGCTTCTTTTCCACTAAAGAAAAGTAGAGCATTTAGTACTAAATCATTTACTTCTCTTTTAGAATGCATCTAGAATAGTCAACAAAGTCTTATTGAAAATACAATGACACCAACATAAAGTTGTCAATCTCATCAACTTGGTTGTTGAAATATTTTATTGACTGTTTATAAAAAGATTATTTATATCAATGAAAATCTACCAAATGAGCAATAATTAAAACAGACATCACAACTAGTGGAAAAAATAAGTATCAAAATAATTTAGTGAGAGAAAAAATAAAGGAAATGCAAATATCCTAAAAATCCACTAGGAATCATATTTTAACATTTGCAAAAAGAAAAGGAAAAAATTCAGAACTGTAATAGAAAACAATGCAAGAGAATTATGGACAAGAAAATCATACAATAGATTTTAGAACAGGAGAGTCTGCTAACAAAAACAGAATAAAAACTAAAAAGACTATTTTTAAAACTCAGATTATTTAAAGTAAACATAAGAATAAATAGTTTTATTGGAAACATTTCTATAATTATTCAAACCAAAAAAAAAGCCTACAGGTCTCATAAAAGTCAAATTTAGAATATGAAATATGTATGGATGGAAAAGGTAACAACAACTATTATGGGATAGAGGTAGCATATTTTAATATAGCCAGGAGGTACTATAAAGGTTACAGGTTGACCCATTTCCCCAAATATGACCAAAAGACCAAATATCAGAATTTTTATTGGCATTCCTTTTAGTTCTGACCAAGAAATTTTCAGATTCACCTAGAACGGTAGCTAAAATAAAAATAACTTGCATTCATTTTTTTCTTTTGTCTATAAAGTAACCAAATTTATTGCTACTTCTACAACTAACATTTGCAAGATTTTTTTTTCACTTTAAAAAAAAATCATCTTCAGAATAAGCACAATAATCAATTAAGAAACAAAAATAAGAGTTTCCTGAACTCATGTATTATAAAATATGACTGGAAAATATCAAAGGTGAAACTTTTATGAAAAAGGAAAATATGACATCATAGGATGTGCAGGTGGTGAAATGGTTAGTAGATTGGAATTAGAAATCATCAAGTAGTATTAGAGTTCCAGTCCACTTTGTTGTGCAAATACCTTTGAGGATATTTATCAATCCATCTCTCCTTCTTCAGTTATGGGTTAAATAGTAGGGCAGACTGGACTATTCAGCCTTGTTTGGCAACCATTCTAGGAGAAGGCAAAATCTGAATTCCAAAATCTGGATAGATAGGACTCATTACCTTAGGAAAATATAATTGGCTAAGAGAAAGAAAATCCTAACAATAAACAAACTTTTCCTTTCCTCAGTGTAATGAGGTTGGGTATGGATCCAATCACCTAACCCTGTGAAACAATTTGATTACAGAATGTAGAAGAGAAGACAACTTACCTCATGTGGCAAAGCAAGCACAATGAGTGAAGGAAAGGAAAAAGAAATATGGCTGCCCTGACACCTTAATTTAAGAAAGACACAGTCTCAGAGCTAAGAGAATTGGCGAGAGTGGTTGGGAGTATGCAAATTTTTTGAAAGATCAGCTTGGCATAAAAAACACCGCACAAGAGAGAATAGACATTTTGCTTGTGAATGTGGAGCTGCTTGTATGGAGAGACTTTATCAGTTGGAAAGAGATTACTTGAGTCTGTTTCACACAGAAACCACACCAGAGGTCTTGTGCACTACAATCACCAAGCAGACAGTATAATGATATGGCAAATATCTCATCAAAGTTATATCATTAAAGAAGAATTTATGAAATTTTTAACAATTTTTTATTGAGCTATTATAAATTGAATCTTTTATTGTTTCCCATTAACTAAAAATTTAAATAATTTTACTTTTGCATTTACTTGTGATGAAGTCTTTAAATGGGACATTAATATTTTTATTGACTATACCATGAACTGTTTATTCACATAGGACTTTTAGAAGGCAGTTAATAGAGAGAAAAGGGAAACATAGATCAAATAAACTTCTTCCCAGATTGTCTCCTCATGCGAAAGATACCATTTATCCATCTTACAAGTTAGGAGTTTCACCTCCTGTCCACTTCAAGAGTGTCTATATCATATTTTACATTGACATCCAAGAACAATGCTACTAAAAAGACTACAAAGAAATTCCTATTAGATTCCAAGTTTGTATCTTGTTAACAATTAAAGTCAAAATAAAGAAAATTATTTTTTTATCATTTCACCCCAAACAAAGGAATAAAGCCACTAAGATGCAAGGTTTTACTAAGAGTGAAAGAATCTGTGAAAAATCATTATTTAGGAGAGAAGACAATAAAAGAACAGGATTCAAAGAGACAAGATGACAATTGGCATTGCATTTAAACATTTCAATATCAATATTGACTGGAAAGCAAGAAGCCAAAATAGAGTTCCACAAGCATGAAGTGTGAAAGAAACTGCTAGCATAGAAATTATGGTTACATCTAGCAATTTCAACTGTAAAACAATGAGACCTAGCTACCTATCTAGTACTGCGCTTAGATTCATAAAGTTGAGGTACAAAAGAGGAAATTTCATCAGAAGAGTTACCATGAAAATAGAAAAGACACAGGGAAGCTACGTTACAGTGGTTAAGTGATTGAAGGTGAGATGTCAGGTCAGATGGCAGATTCTTTTTTGGTTATTAATCCAAACCAGTTTAATATATGTTTTCCTCAAGTTGTATTAACATCAAAAGAAGTATATGTGAAACTGAATCAAACTTTACACATTTTCATAACATAAAAAAGAAACATAATAAAATCTTTTAGGGTTGTATAAGAAATTGAAAAATCCAATGTTTTTGTTTGGTTGATGGTGGTAATACTTTATACTAGTTTACTACACAAATTCTCTTGTTCTTATCTAGAAATTGTGTTTCTGCTCACTTACAAATTGATTTTTGTTATATTATTCCATCATTATGGGGAATTTAAACTCAAAAGATACCAAACATCATACTAATATTTATGGCAAAGAACTAACAAAAAAATTCTGGATTTTGCCAGTGTGGCAGTATTTATTATTTGACTTAAGGAACATCTTCAAAGTAAAAATAAAACCCGAACCTTATAGAAACTAATTTGTATAGATTTGAAGATGAGTTTTCAAAATCAAAAACTTTTCTTTGCTGTAATTCAAATAAAATATATAGTTAATACATGTTCTTTATAGAGTATTTTCTGATTTCCTCACAAATAAATACTAGCAACCAATTTCATTCAATAATTTCTCAAATAGTTTTAATCCTTCTTGTTTACACTGTTGTATCTTGTTGAACTCCAATTCTTTAACTCAAATTGAAGTGTTCACTTTGACATCCACAGTTCATATGACAAAAAAAACCTTAATTCTGTCTGGTTGTATACACACACACACAATTTCGGAATACTGCCAAAAAGCCAGAGTCATAAAAAATCTTTTTCGACCAATCAGAAAAAGGTCAACATGGTTTTCACAGCAGCTCTTTCTTCATTCACAAAGGCAGATTCAACCAAGCTGGTATTATCAGCAGACCCACCTCAGCAGACAAGGAAGACTATATGACTTCCCAAGCCATCAGCAGCAACACCAAAGTACTTCCATCAATAGTGAGACCTTTGGCCAGTGACAAAACTAGCAGCAGTGGAGACTAACTTTCAACGACTACAATGCAATAATTAGTGGAATATTTCTACCACAAGTTTATTTTACTTGACTACATATGCATTTTGTTTTTTTCCACATGTCTATCTCTACTAATACCTTCTGTTATATCCAAAACAAACACTCAGTCTCCCACAACTGATATATGATACCCTGAAACAGGCAAATGATCAAAAATTGTAAATCCCAAGGAAATAAAAACTTTTATTTATCTCAACCACATTTTATCTTTATTTGTTATTTTTTACTTCCAGTTTTTTTCCTTGTTAATGGTATGGACACTATTACAACATAGTAATTTAGTGTATTTGATTAGTTAATTCAGTGAATTTAGAAAATATAAAACAACAGTTAAGATCAGATTTTTTATTAATTTGTAGAAACTTAAACTAAGAGGAAAATGTTTTTAAATTGTACTGCTTATAAGCATAGAAACTGTCAAAAAAAAAAAGAAAAAAAAAAAAAAAGCAGCATATCTACACTTTAAAAATACTGTGTCATATTAAAAACCTATCTATACTCCAGGAATGATTATTTTATAGACAACAAATTACCCAATGTTTAGCAGAAAATTATTTAGCAAGAGCAGATGTTTAAACATTTCTTTTTTTTCACCAGATAAATTTGCTAGATGTTATATTTTCACTTTTTAGACTTAATCCTAAATGCAAAATAATTATAAATATCTGAAAATTATCAAATTTTAATGATTTTTTTCATAAATTATTTTACTTTTAATAAACTAAGATGATTTATCTTTAATGAGAAAAATACACTTTCCTGGTTGGAAATACACAATGTTTGAAATTTAAACAAATTACTTGAACATAAATCATCTAAGCTGAAGTTTATTTTATTTAGCAAGAATTTCTTTTTTTATTCATAAGGAGATTAAATAAAAAATTTCAATGTCTGTGAAAACCAAATAGCTATGAAGCTAACTGTTTTGATTAAATATTGTTATGTACTGAATTACAATAAAAAAACAAAGAGCTTTAAATTAGATTAAAAATATATAGAATGAAATTTAAATATTTGTAAAGTATGCAGAATAAAAATAGAACCACTCCAGAGAATTTGCAAAATGAACAATGAAACAGTCAGACTACCAAATTTTTATATTGTAGATTATGAAACTAAACTAAAACACATACCCTACATATATGCCGCTAGTGGACCACTGACAGGCAACCAATGGCAATGCCACCAGTCCTCTAGTGGCAGCCACTGGCAGGCCACCAGTGGGCTTCTAGTGGACTGCCAGTGGTAACATTGCCAAGATGAACGTTCTGGCAGTCTGACAGCGGGCCACCAGTGGTAAACACTAGTGGCATGCCCCCAGTGGCAGATTGGTTACTTGTGTGTAGGGTACAGTCAAACATTTTGGGCTACTCTGAATTTTTTTACAAACCACTTGAAAATGTGATACTTTTTGTATTTTTTTGAAGTAAAGTATAAAATTTCAGTAATTACAGTTTACTGTTATCAAACAATAAGCACTTAACTATAAAAAATTATCATACAACAGCAACACATTTTGTTTTCAACAATAAATCCACCAGCAGCCTTAATTAATGTTTTACAAATTCTTGGATTTTTTTCTAACAGTTTTTGAAAAAAAGTAGATTGCAGACCAAGCATTCTTCAAGCTTACTCTCACTCTTTGAACTCTCCCACCCAATTCCTCTCATACTAATTCAATGGGAGAAAAGTCAGGAGGTTGAAGTGGTAATCATAATTTCCAAAATCTTGTTCTTTTTTTTTGACATAATTAATGTTTTAAGTGTTTTGGATCGCTGTTTTGTTGAAAGGTGAATTTTTTCCAGTTATGTGTAAACCAGATAGTATAGCATGTCTTTACAAAATTGAATATTGTTCGTTTTTCTTGATTCCCTTGACCTGAATCAAATCTCCAGGTCTCTCTCACCCAAACACCATAACAGATCCACCACAATGCTTAAATGTTGGAACCACACATTTATCATTCAGTTTCACCTGGCTTTCTTCTACCAAAAATTTAAAATTTGAACGTGTCTGTTTGCAATACATTTTGTAACTCTTTCAATGTCCATTTTTCATGCTTTTTTCCCCATAATAGATTTTTCTACTTATTCACCTCTGATAACAGGAGTTTCTTGATGACTATGCATCCTCTGAACCCCACTGATCTAAGTTGACTTTTCACAGTTGAGAACAACACTAGTTGCTATTAAGAGGAATTAAGTTTAGCTGTCAATTCTGGAGCAGTTTTCCTATTTCTTTTTCTCTCAATAATCTAGTGCTTATCTTTAGCAGTAGTTGTCATTTTTGGTGCTCCAGCTCTATTTGCAAAAATTTCTAACTGCCTTTATGACAATTATTGCATCCCATGTCTAGAAATCTTCAACTTCTTGGTAATTTGTCTTTGAGAGTAGCCTTCTTTGAATAAAATTTCAGTTTGTGCAGTCACCTCAATGCTCAGTTGCTTTGATTTTACCATTTTGTACAAATTATTTCAAAAATTAAAAAATTAAAAATTAAAAAAAACTATGAAAATAGTGTCACAATGGCAGAGCCTTTTTTCTTCAAACCAAGACAGCTACATGTGTTTTGTTTACAACATTAGTCAGTACTGAATTAACATTTAGAACTTAGTTGAAAATTTTGATAATCCCAAAAAGTCAACTGAAGGGTTAATGGTGAAAACAAAAGATAAGGTTTCATATACAAGATATTCATAATTTAGCAAAATGTATTGGGGACAGATGAATCCAAATTTGAACTTTTTGATAGTAAGAGGAGTCTGGAAAAAGACTGAAAAATAAAAACAATACACTGTAGTTACTAAAATGTTATCATTTACTTTAAAATTACAAAAACTTTTCATTAAGGTGTTTTTTAAAGAAATGCAGAGTGGTCCTAAACTTTTTACTTATAACATACTATCAATAAAATGTACAACTGAACACTTTAACTACTGACAACCCACATGTAAAGATAAATGTGTTATCCTGAGTATCCACAAAAATTCTTGTTGGATGCTGGCATGAGTCTTTGAACTAAAGTTAGAGTAGGTACTCATAGAAACATATGCCTCTTTCCTTCTCTTATCTAATCACATCATCTAAGATGTAACAGATATTTCAACAGTTTATTAGAGGCATATATAAATAAAAGTTTTGAAAGTTTCATTGGTAAAATTGGAAAATCTATGCAAAAATGTATTTACTTACATTAGTTACATTATTTGGACTGTTATCCTCATTTTCATTGCAATATTCACAACATTTTGGCCGTTGTATGCTCTGGCCTTCTTCAGTTGATTGGAATTTTGAACTGAACCCTTTATTTCATCCACTGCAGTAGATTGTCCTAGTTCCACCTGCCATGTCTCTTCCCAGTTATTTCCCTTTAACTCAACTATCCAAGTTTGGTTCACCACTGCTGTGGTCTGGTATTGAATTCACAACTTTTTGGGTCTAGTCTCTGGATCTAACCAACATCTTTATCCACTGGGCCATGTGTCCTTGAAACATTGCCAAAACATTGTGAATATAGCAATTAAGATGAGGATGACAGTTTGAATAATGTAAATAATGTAAATAATCATAATACCTCATCTCAGAGATATAGACAAAAATGTATTTATGAATAGGAAATATTTTTAATTAAACATAGACATAACTTGAAATATACAAAATTTTAAATTTACATAACTCTTTATATAATTAACTAAAAATTTTCAAAATGTATGGATGATAGATTTCAAGATGCACATATAATAACATATTTCAATGTACACATAGGTACTGAGAAATTGATAGGAGTTCCTAAATATAAATGTTGATAATAGAACATTTTTGGATATTTGCTTTTTCTATAAAGATAAACCAAAGAGTGATGATCTTAATTTCCATTCAAATTTATATTAGCCAAATTTAAGAAGTCTTATGATGGGTATTTAACAAGAAAAAATGTTTCTATTGCATGAGTATTAATTTTATAATGTTCAAATAAAGTGAATCTTTTTTTTTTTTCATTAAATCTGCTAGTATTGCCAGTACATTTAAAGAAATATGAAAAATTTTTAGGCTTTAGACATCTCTTGAAAATGCTCTTATTTAAATAATTAGCCAATATTCCAAGTAAGCAATTTGCTACTAACGTCACTGAACATTCCACAAACTGTGAAAAAAATGAAAAAACCCTTTTACTGTGAGAACAATCTCTTTGAAGTTAAATTTGTCTTCAAGTAATGAGAAAGGATAAAATAACCAAAATTATTTTTTATGATACATTTGATTGTCAGTTTTAATAAAACAAAAAAATGAGGTATGACAAGTGGTAACAAATTTACCTTTATGTGGTGTAAAATATGGTTTGCTTTCAATCATGGACCCTGCAAAGATAAAGAAGTGGAATTAAAGATATCAGCAAATATTTTATCTGCTTCCACTTAAAACTAAAATTTAAAAAAAAATACTAGTTAAAAGCATTAGATAATAAATATTTGAAAAAAAAAATGTTATGGTCTGGTTCCTTTTACCACGGTGATAGTCCAAGGTAGAACCAATAAAGAAGAACTCGAACACAGATATGGGTTAACACAGATATATTACAAACAGGAATATATACAGAGAAGTAGAAGTGTTAGTATGAACAATCAGGTTTAGTAGAGAGAACAATGTAGTCTTGACCAGTATCACTATTCCAATGTCTTGCAGTAATTGTCTGAATACTAATGTAAAGTAGCACATTATCGCATAAAGAAAAGCTGTCTGAAATTTGCTCATTTTTTTTCTGCTATTTTTGCTTTTGTTTCATTAATAAATTTGTCATTTTTGGCTTCATTTTTTATGTCTTGCAATGTGACTGGGAGGTTTCTGACCGTACAACATAGTATTGTCCTTATGTCTTCTTCATTTCTTAGGGCTGCGATTACCGTATCTTCCAATGGCTCTGCCTTTGTTGGTATAAGTCTCGACAGGTCATCCGCATGCCCGATTCTTTTCATTGGTAAATATTCCAATCTGAAATTGTAGTTCAGAAGAATCGTTCCCCATCTAAGTAGCCTATTTGCAGTGTAAACCAGTAGACCTTTTTTTGAACCAAAAATTTTTTTTAACGGTTTGTGATCCGTCTGCAGAGTAAAGTGTCTACCATAGACATATCTATGGAATCTTGTTACTGCGAAGATGATTGCTAGAGCTTCCTTCTCTATTTGTGAATAATTTTTCTCTTCTGGTAGTAGGGTTCAAGAAGTATGTGCGATAGGTTTTATTGTCCCATCTGGCATTTTATGTAATATACACGCTCCGACTCCATAAGCACTCGCAAAACTTGCTACAATAATTTCTAGTTTAGGATCATAGTGTGCGAAAAATAAATCCGATGTTAATGTCTTGATTATTTTTTCAAATGTTTCCTGGCATTGATCTGTCCACTGCCAAACTTTTTCTTTCTTTAGCAGTTCATTCAGTGGCGCACGAAGTTTATGCATTTGAGGTATGAATTCCTGGTAGTAATTCACTATTCCAAGAAAACTTTGTAGTTCTGTTATATTCTTAGGAACTGGCATTTTTTTTTATTGCTGTAGACCTTTCAGGGTCTGGTCGTCTATCTTCTTGATCTATGATATGGCCAAGGTATTTAATTTCCTTCATGAAAAAATCACACTTATTTTCTTTTACTTTGAATTCATAGCTTTGAATTCTCTTAAAAAACAGTGTTGTTCAACGCTTTTGTTATTAATCAATACGTCATCCAGATATGCAATTGTGTAGTCTAGTCCAGCAAGCATCATATCCATTGTCTGTTGGAATATAGCCGACGCGACCTTAATTCCAAATGGTAGTCTTTGGTATCTGTACAATCCCTTGTGTGTATTTATGCATAGAAGTTTTGAACTTTCTTCATCAACTGGAATTTGCAGGTACGCCTCACTTAAATCAATTTTTGAAAAATATTTTCCGCCATTTAATTTAGTGAATACTTCTTCTGGACTGGGTAGAGGATAGTGGTAGTCCTTTATTGCTGCATTCAAAACCTGTAGAAAAATCAGCACAAACTCGAATTTCTCCTGATTTCTTTTTGACATAGACAGTCGGTGCGGCCCATTTGCTGTATTCTACTTTTTTCAATATGCCCATATTTTCGAGTCTAGTTAATTCTTGGTCAATTTTTTCTATTGATGCAAACGGTTTTCTTGAAAACAGGTTGAGCATTTTCCTTTATTTCGATATTAGCTGCCATTTTCTTACATCATCCGAGACCTACCGAAAATACTTTGGGGAAACTCGTTTTTAGTTTTCTTTTTAATTTGTCTGCCTCGGTAGATAAGCTTTTTACATTTTGGCAGTACGTACTAATAGGTAAATCCCACAATTCGAATTTTTGCATCCAGTCTGTTCCGAATAGGTTTTCAGTATTTCTTAAGATGTACATTTTTAGTTTTTTCGTCATTCCATTAAATGTTACATTTGTAATTACTTCACCCTCGAATTTTATTTTTCTCCCCGTAACTGATCTAGCAATTTTATCCATTTTTAACATGACAGGTTTGTTCAGTTTTCTCCATGTTTGTAGGTTTATGATAGTTAAGTCTGAACCAGAATCCAGCTGTAACCTAACTTTTCTGTCTTGCATTTCAACTTGTACATATTTTCTTATATTAGTCTCATCTGCTTGATCAATCCCCATAATTCTTATTCTGCTTTTGCTTTCTTTTCTATACCAACAATGAGAACTTTTGTGGACAATTTTTTTACATGATAGACAAGTTTTAAAACAATATGTACAGTCTTTAACCCAATGCCAAGACCCACAACAATAGCATGGACTGGGTGGTAGTTTTTTTTATGTTGATTATAATTAGAAAATTTTGTTTTACCTGTTCTTGAGGTGGGAAAATCGGTTCAGTTTGTTTGTGAGGAGGGAAAATTTGTTTGCCTTCGTACTTTGTGTACGTGTGCTATGCCAGCTTGTTGTATGTCTTTTGAGTCTTTCTTCACACTGATGCATCTCTGGCAGTCTTCGGCTAGTTTTTGATGTGTCAGATCTTGTTCACTCTCCAATTTAGTAAGTATTCTGCGTCTCATTTCTGTGTCTTTGGTTGAAACCAGGCCTTGGACGTAAATTAAGCATTTGAAATTGTCAGCGCTGAGTTCCGATAATCTGAAGTTGTCAAAATATTTGTTAACAATGGATGCGAAAGTTATGTAATCTTTGCTGTCCTTTTTTGTAAGATTCAAGCATTTCCATCTTTTATGGAATAGTGAAGTATTATGGCTGAAAAATTCCGTTAACAGTTTTATGGATTCTTTGAATGTTAACTTGCTTGTTTTTCTGGGAAGGATACAATCTACGAATTTGGTATATTTGCCTGTGCCTAATTCTCTTAGTAATAGGCGTACTTTACGTGCGTCTGACCAATCTTTGCAGTCAAAATCATATAGATCTTCATACCTTTGTAAGTAATTTGCAAAAGTTTTATCTTCGTCGGGTGCATACTTGAAATCTTCAATATTACTCCAAATAGTCTCTTGTGAGGGAACTGTTTCGTTCTCGGATTTTTACTCCTTATTTGCCATTGCACATATCAATATTTCTTGCAATTCCAGATGTTTCTGTTCGTACCTTTGTTGCTGTTCAAATTGGATTTTGGTAAGTTCCATAATGGTTCACTTAAAGTCGTCCATGTTAACATATTTTTTTTTTTCTAACCTGATATTCTGTACACGCTTCATATTACTCTTTTAAGGTTTCCTAGTCGCCACTTGTTATGCGCGACGGATAGCAAAAAAAAGGTATGTCCTCTGCGTAGAGAGTTGGTTTCCTCGTCGCCACTTGTTATACTGTGGTGAACAAATTTTTTTTTTCTTCCACCAAATGAATTTGAATCTGCATCGCCACTTGTTATGGTCCGGTTTCTTGTACCACGGTGATAGTCCAAGGTAGAACCAATAAAGAAGAACTCGAACACAGGTATGGGATAACACAGATATACTACAAACAGGAATATATACAGAGAAGTAGAAGTGTTAGTATGAACAATCAGGTTTAGTAGAGAGAACAATGTAGTCTTGACCAGTATCATTATTTCAATGTCTTGCAGTAATTGTCTGAACGCGACTCTGTTTCGGACTGCCTCTGACTCGACTTGAACTACTGACTGACTCCTTGCCTACTCCTGAGGCGCAGTATTTATTAAGTATGGAATAGTCCATTATTATTATTATGGGTAAGATCCCATAACAAAAAATAACACCATAATTTTGAAATAATGATTTTGTTATATCTAAGTGAACAAAATCACCATTATATAATCAATAAAATTGTTTTAACCTCTTAAAATAAAATTTAACTACTTCGCATTAAATAGTATATCTCTAGAATCTATGTTCTTTAGACACAATACTATTATTCATATTTAGAAAATAACATTAAAAGAATGGTAATCATTCAAAACTTTTATTTTAAATAGAAATAAGTTATAAAAATCAAACATATCTTCATACATTTTTTTTTCATATTTACCCAATACCAACTTTTTACATTAAGGTTAAAAATAAATTTATCTTCAATAATCATAATCAATACAAATACAAGAGCAACATCTACTGTAAATTCACAAAATAGATTATCCAATAAATAATGTTTTAATGTAGGGTCAAAAGAATATCAAATTTTTATGTTTAATTAGAATTCATTCATTAAGAAAGATATTATCAATAACCCCCAAGAATTGACAAGCTTCATCCAATTTTTGTAAAATTCTTTTAGTTTGAATGAAAAGTATATAGAGAAAATAATTTCTGTATCTTCTAGTCGAACAAGATGATTCGGCAAATCCTGTAAAACATAGTAATCAAATTGAGAAAGATCTGGAGAGAAGGTATGACATTTTTTCCAAGAAAAGATCTTCAAGTTGTAATCTTTCCTGTAAGGGTAGAAATGCTACAACTTTGCAACTGATCAAATGGAGCCTCTTTTTCTTCAAAACAGAATTTAAATGATTTAACTGATGGCAATAGATATCTACTGTAATTGCAACATTGACTACAAACAATTCAAATTGGACCACACCAACACAGCTCAATCAAATAGCAAAACTGTACTTGGATAAAGGTCTCAAGATTATGCATTAGCTTATTTGCCTTCTACTAAGTCATTGTCTGTATCACTTTATATTGTCACTAAGTCACAAATCTGTCAGAAAATAGCAAGTGTGCAAAGAATAACAGATGCCTACTAGCTTTATGGTTGACTTCTGTCAAATCATAAGTAAACTATTTTCTAAGATTAGACACATTTCCACATTGTTGCAGATTGTGTTCCTATTACTCCTGCCACCAGCCATGATGAGTTTAAGATTGTCTTCCAGGTCACTGGTGGCAGTTGTGACATTTTGCTCAGCCAAAATCTTGGTTGTTAAACACTGCCTGGAAGTGCAGATGTTGACCGTACAGGTGCATTCAATATGGAAATCAAGAAAAAAAATCATGCCACTTTATGTTATGAGTTATTAAACAATGAAGGCTCTTGGCTCTAGTTGAAATGTGGTATTATGGTTGAGTGACACACACACACACACAAAATGATTCTGAGAATTTCCTTTAAAATGTAATAAATCTGCTGTATTGAAAGAGTTTGTCTCTCAGAATTTTGAGGCAACTAACATTACCTACAGATTATTCATGGAATATAAGGGAAAGATGAGGAAAGATTGTATCACATTTAAATTTGTTATTATTAGATTCTCTGCAATAGACAACAATAACATTTATCCAGAAATTGATCATGAGCATACAAGTGGTAGAGTTAACATTGTTAACTGCTTCTTTCTACAAATTGCCCATACTGTACTACAAACCCAAATTAACATCAATTCCCCCTTTTTTTTTTCTGCTGCATACATGTTTTTATAGATATTATCTGGTTTCAACAAGATCATTTTATTAATAGTAAAAATACTCATAAATTTTAAAAGCTCTCAGTTATGTTCTTTGTTTGAAAATCAGATGCCTTATTTGTTAGTATATAAGCATTTGAAGATTTTTTGTAAGCAAGTCAGGATTTTAGATTAATCATATTTAAATAAGCACCATTTTGGCTCTTGGTTTCTAGTAACAAGATTGAAGTTATCCAAATTCCATTCATCATGTTAACCATGATGACAAAAATAAGGGTAAAACTAGTGAAATTAGGGATTACTTAGTTGTGAATGGTTTAAAACATTTTACTAAATTATCCACTGGTTTAAACCTTGATCTGGCTCTCAGCCTATTTTTAACCAATTTCATTTATTATAAATTATTAATATTTTTAACTAGTTTTTTTGGTAAGTTACTCTACTCATATTTAATCAACAATTTTTCTTTTAGTTTTCTGAGCCTCTCACACCAAAATAAGACTTTACATCACTTATCACTTAATTCACTGGTTGTTTGATGGTCTTTATAGGCCTTAGTAGCTGAAAGTTTATCTTTACCCTCTTACAATTTGACCATTAACTGACAAATTGCTTAAATTCAGTTTCACAAAATTAATTCAACATTTAACAGCCATATTTCTATTGAGTTCCAATAAAAGATGGTTATTTTTCAGTGCAACATGATGACTTGTTTGCAGTGTGCTACTTAAGGTGAAGTCAGTTTTTCTAAACCTTTCAAGCTATCTTTGACAAGTTATATCATGTAAATAATCTCTGCCATAAGTACAATGAAAATTTTGACTTGTTTTTGCAGCATTATTGTGTTTTCTAAACTCATAGATAATCGCATGTCTTATAGATACATCTATATAGATGGATGTCTCAATAAGACATAAAAACTTTACTTTCTTAGAATCAAGTTTTGTAATGTATCATTTAAAACTTGACAAATATGTACTAGCATATATTGTTATCATTTAGATATGTACAAATATAATTCCATCGAGAATGATCAGATTTTGGAAATTACTGATTATCTGAAAAATCTTTAATCTTTTATAAATTATATTATTTTTTAGAATCTTTGGCAATACCATTTATACTTAAATCATCTTTTTTCAAAAGACGATAAATGTTGTCCAAAACCAAACAAAAATGAACTTAGCATAGTGATATTGTTTAATTTCTCTCAACTCATGACAGAGAGTTATGGTAATAGTGACATTAGCCATTTCCATACAAGAAACATTCAACATTCATTGACTGAACACTTAGTGTTATTCTCTGTTGGAATTTATAAAATATTTTTAAACAATTTTTATTTTTCAAAGATTTATCTGAAGTTCTACTTCTGAAAATGCTTGGTATAGAATGTTGATTTTTGTTCAAGATCAATGCTTATACCAACTATGAATACTTACATCATCAGCATAGCTACTCTCTCATCATTGGTATTACTGGCTTCTAGAGAGTAAACAAAAGTGTTGTTTTCTCTTGGTAGATTGTTGGGGGTGTGGTACTACATATTTAAAGGTTCTAGGCCCATTTCTTCACAACTGTGCTTTTAAATGGCCAAAGCATAATTTAAGAATAGATTAAACAGAATGGTAGTCTCAATTTCTCCTTCTTATAATCCTGACAAGACTTGAGTTAGTTTAGGGTCTTCATCAGGCATATATGACTTTGTTGATCAATACAGTTCCTACATCAGAACTTTGCAAACTATTTCTGATGGATGAGAAAAAGAAGTCTACTGATGCTGTCATACGAAGTGTTCCAAGTTCCAAGAAATAGAAAAAAATTGTAATACACTTAAATTCATGTCAAAATTTACTCTTGACTAATATCTTTGCCTGATTTTCCACTTAGAACTGAGTCTTTATTAAATGTTATGCATATAACTATGTCAATGGTTTCTGCTATTATCCCGCAAAGCATATGGACTTGATGGTATCCCTGCAAAATCCCTTGAGAAATGTGCTCCTGAACTGGCTCAGCTGTTCTCTTTAAACTCTACAATAAATGCTTTGCTGCTTCTTGCTTTCATGCTTATTGAAAATTTTCTTCTGTAGTTCCAGTCTGATCCTTCTATTAGCCTTCTACTTCTTTTTGATAAAGTACTAGAGGCTCTAATCAATATTGTATTGGTTAAGCAATTAGAGTGTTTTCTTTCAGATAAGCAATATGGCTTTTACTTCTCTACTGATGACTAACAATTATTGCTGAAAGGGTCTATCAAGCTTTAGATAAGAATGGTGAAACTCAAGCTGTTCCTTTGAATATCTCAAAGGCACTTGAGAGGGTTTGGCATACTGGGTTTTTCACAAGTTGAAAGCTTATGGTATTTCTGGATGGATTTATTTTTGAACTGATTCAGTGTCTCTTATCAAGTCACAAAATGCATGTTGTCTTAAATGGTAACTCTTCTAGATCTTTTTGCATTAATGCAGGTGTCCCCCAGGGCTCTATCCTTGCACCTACATTGTTCCTAAATTTCAGCAATGACCATCCTGATGTCCTCAGTTCTCAACCTATGTTGATGATGCAAATATTTACTCCTGTCTTAATAGTAAGTCTGGTTCATTTGGTAAAATCAAATTGGCAACCAATCTAAAAAAATGATCTACCATCTGTTCTTAACTGGGACAACAAAGAGCTTCTTAATGTTAATGCCTCCAAATTGAAACTGCTGTCTTTTAATCATCTGAGAGAATTCTTTTTTACCTTCCCTCAACATGGCTGATGCTAACCTCCAGGAGAGTGACTCATTGCACTTTCTCAAGTTAACATTTTCTACTGACATGAAGTAGAAAGATTATATTGAATCAATTGCTAGGTGTTGCAGCCAAGAAAGTTGGTTCACTGTATTGTGCTAGAAAATTTTTCTGTCAGAATCTTACATATTTATAAGTCTACCATTCAATCACACATTGAATATTGCTGCCGCATCTGGTCTAGTACTTCTGCTATATATTTAGAGATTCTTGATAAAATTCAGAGAATATGTAATGTTATTGGTAACTTTTTGGTCACTTCCTCACTGCTGTAGTGCAGCTTCCTTGTGTCTTTTCTATAAATACTTTCATGGTAATTGTTCTGATGAAATTTCCTTTATGGTATCTAGACTTTATGAATTTAAGTGCAGTACTAGATTGACAGTAAGGGCTCAACATTTTACAGTTGTAATTGCTAGATATTACCATAAGTTCTATGATAACAGTTTCTTTTATTGCACTTCTCATTTGTGGAACTCTTCTGGCTTCTTGTTTCCCAGTCAATTTGATCTTCAAAAATTTAAATGCAATGTCAATCATTATCTTCTGTTTTCTTAATTCAAGTTCTTTAATTGTTCTCCCTCCTTATCAATGCTTTTTTTCTCATATTCTCTCACAATCAGTAAAATGTCTTTATTGCCTTGCTCGGGTTGAAATGAGTAAACGAAAATAAAAATATGACTCAATGTAAACCTTTCCAAAATAGAAGCTAAGATCAGGAATTGAAATGAAAATTGAATGAAAACAGTGATGTCACATACACTGAATACATTATAAAAATTCAGGATATGGAATTAGTAAATACTAAACACTTCAAATAACTTGGTGTATGAATTAATTATGATAAATTTAGTATAGGAGATAAGGAAATCAAACATAGAATAGGCTGTTCTAGAGTTAGTTTTGCCTAACAGTGCAAGTTGCTACAAAACCAAAACATTAAACTGAAAACTTAAATAGCCTCGTCAGCTTGAGACATGTGTGGTGCTAAACTCATTCGTCAGCTGAATACAACCACATTCTAAGATCGATGATTAAAAATGCCTTTAAACAGGTCAGTGGCTCTTGGGAAAGCCCATTCTTCTTCAAATCTTGCAGAATAGCATTATAGACCCACAAAGAACTGTACCAAATAGCAGAAACCTCATCACTTTAGGACTTTCAACAGCAGCAACAATTAAAATGGATAGATAGCACATGTAACTCCAAGATAGAGTAATAACATAATCAAGATGTTGACATTCCACACTACATCAAATAAAATGTTAGGAAGGAAACCTCCATCAATACTGGAAAGAGCAATAACAGCTAGTCAACTTGGGCAACTTATTTTTCTGAAAAATTGTTTTAAGAGAAAGTACTGGCTGGTCAGTCAATGAATACTAATTGTTTCCTTATAAGGAAACAAGAGCTAATTACCAAGTAACCATAATCAAATAATTATAAGACAGCTTTCTTCAGGTTTTCTCATTTTAAAACCATTATTGTTATAATTACCAGCCAAATCAGCCATAATATAAAATATATAATTTACTTTCATTTTTCTTTAAAACTACCTTGTGCCATAATTTATTGTTAAATACAAATAAAAATATCTTTATATTATCAAACATATGAATGTAATTTTAATATATAGATACATCTTTATCATCTTTTTCTCTCATACACATATAGGAAAATCAAAAACTCTATAGCCTAATAATAAAAATACTTGTTTTGCATAACAAATATTTTCCAACATAATCTCGTTCCTTGTTAATACACTAAGCTCAATGCGTGTCCATTTATTATTGATCAAACATTATACAGTGACAATTTCTAATTAAATTCAATTAATATATGTGTAATACTTATTGATCCATCCTTGTATAGAAGTCAATTTAATACACTACAACTTTTTTAGAATATGAACACACATCTCTAAAAAATATTCAATTCAATAAACACTAGCATGTGAATATTTATACAAGTTTGTTCATGTAAACATGACAACATCTATTTTAATGCAAGTGTGGCTGCATGAGTCATGTATGACTATTTGTATAGAATACTTTTTTGCTTTTGTACACACACACACAGATATATGTATATATATATATATATATATATATATATATAGGCATATACAATGTAGAATTGACAACTTGATGGATAAATATAAGGTTTGACAGAATTCAGGATGTGCTTTACAGATGTACATATAGATACCATGAGATGCATTCATCTATCATTATCTATCTCATTTTTCTAAATACTCATCTATGGTCACATGCCAGTATACTCATTCATATTCATGATTTTCACAATCTATAAACAGCTTTCTTTCTCTATTTAGGTTTCTTTCTATTCTAACTGATGGCATAATCCTCCTTATTGCATATATGTCAGAAAGAAAGGATGATTAGCCATGATCAAATCTTGAATATTGCAACTAAAATACAAACCAACTGCAGTTAGCATTTAATAGCATTGTTGTCAAAGAGATGATAATGATTGATGAGTAAGACTCGACAATGCTACTTTTCTTTCTCAACATGAGTTTAATTAAACTTCAATAAAATGTTATAGGAAATCTTTTTATAATGTTACATTTCATTTACAATTGTGTCAACTTGTAATCTTTTAGTACATAAGAAGTATAAACAGTGAAAAAATAAAGTCTTTGAAGAGAATATAAAACAAAAAATCAACTTGAATACAATTTACATGCTGATCTGCGTTCACATTTAATTTTACATTTATGCTTTATTTTTACCTGAATACAAATACCTGTATCCATTTTTATAAGTTGCTACTAAAAATAAATTATGCCACATTTAATACACGGAGCATTTAATGTTAACTATTTTGACAAATATTGTATATAAGTACTCAAAATGCCAAACAATATGCTATGTACTTGCATAGCAAGACCACATGATACTAAGATTCTTGAAAATAATAATTTTCCCAAATGAATTACTCAAAAATGGATAAGCAAGATTTTTTATCTTTACAGTGATTTACAAATTTTCTCTAAAACTTTAAATTAGATTTTCTATGTCAATTATTTTCCATGATTACAGATTTGGACTAATATCAATTTCTTTGGAGAAAATTTGTGAATCTTGATCCAATTTCTAGTCAACACAAAATAGCTCAATTGTAGTTTTCTGCTCATAGCCCATGAGATATTAAGTTTTTTAGGGTGTTAAAATTTTGTAACCAATATTTAAATACCAAATTTATAATTTATATTTATAATGAGGCAAAGTCTTCAAGTAAACAAAAAAAATTTTGAAATAGTTATGACATCTAATGCCAATCTACTACTTGGTATTATGAATAAGAACAAGCTTAATTGATTTTTTTGCAAGTGGCAATATATGTAATTGTCCTGAAGGGCTCATAACTGTGATACTTGACAGATTCTCATGGTATGTCTACAAGGTGTACTTGGCTTTAAAAAGCAACTGATTTGTTTTCCACTTGGCTTTAAAAATTGCTTCTTAAAACTAAAGAACTACATTCTCATGGTTACTTAAGCAAAGACTATAAGAATTTATGAAAAACTTATGTCAGATGAGAAGTTAAAGTAAACAATGTTTACTAATTGTCTGTTATGAAAACTATGGATGTATTTATTTCCAATAGGGTATTAAAAAGCAAAACCTGAAATTAAAAAATAATTTGTATGAAATATAACTTAAGATAGAGAAAATATGCTTTAAGAGTTCAACTTGAAAAAGTTTTATATTTGCATAATGGTGAAATATATAATTTTTTTTCTAAACAAAAACAATAAAGAAAAATGTTGGTTGTTTCTCATCATAAAAATACAAATTTTAGCTAAAAGACAAAAATGTGTATTTCGTAATGGGGATTTCATGTTAATAGAAAGTGAAAAAATTACAAAAGATACAAATATAAAAAGAGTAAAGGTAAATCTGTCAGATGATCATGTCATTGAAGAGCTACTTGCTATTTTCTTATATTCATTTTGGCTGATCAACAAAAACAAAATTTATTCCTTATATAAAACCATAGTGATAATTGACAGTAAGTATAATTTTATATAACCAACCAAAAATCACATATAATAAAGTGTCATATATAGCTAAATGTAGCTGTAACTTTCATGCTAACAGTTTCTTTTCTTGCACTTCTCACTTGTAGAACACCCTTCCAGCTCCATGCTTTTCTGCCAACTTTAATCTGCAAATCAATTTAAATCAATGTCAATCGCTATTTACTGTCCTCTGGATTACTCTTTTCTCTTTCTACACATTACTAAAGTTTCTGTTCCTAATTCCTCCACACCCTGTAACCCCTTGCATCATAGTGGCTGTACTGCCTTGTTTGGGGTGATACCAATTAACAAATATATATTACAGCAAAAAACAAAAATTACCTTAACATAGAGTATAGTCTATTTCAAGCTGTTCTGTATACGCCTATCATCAGCTCTTAAGTGTCTGTCTCAGAGCATTGTTTTAAATTTATTTTCAATGTCAGTCCTCCTCTGGTAGATACTTTGTTAATGAGAATGGGTTTATGTTAGCGATTGGTGGGGGTGTAAGGTATCTTATCTCGGGGTTGGAGTTTATTTATGGCCAGGACCTTTTGTTGTTTGTAGCTTAATATCAGTTACTACTATGTGATGTTTCTTATACGAGCCCCAAGTGTGTTTTTTCTGGGATTCACAGTAAATAGTTTTTGTACTACAGGTGTCCAATATTATTAATAAGAGATACATATGTATATAATTATTCACGTGTTGACAAGTCTGAGATGTATTTGGAGCTAGGCTGCATGTGCATGGTGATGGCACATGTACTCATCATCATTGTAGTCAGTAGCATATGAAGTACCAGAACATGGCTAATCACAAACTTTTCCTGTTGCATATTATCTGGAAACAAGTTAACTGATAATACTTAGATACACAAAGTTCACAAGCAACATCAACCTCTTATTGCACAAAATAAGAGCAAAGAAAAAATACAGATTTTTTCTCGGATACAGACATATATGATTACACAAAAATGAGGCTATTTATATGAGCAAAAACAGACACATCTTAATTTTAATAATCCTAACTTTTTCCAATAGTATACAATAATTTATATTTCTATTTATAAGTAAATCATACAAACACTCTCAAAATATAACATCAGGATTGGCCAAGTTTGTATCTTTTCAGTACTAATAATTAATACTATACTGAACTATGCTGGGTTATTAAAACCATAATAGTTACAATATGAATACATGGCCATTAGAATGCTGGTTAATACAGTGATCAATTTCAAATATTTGCACTTGAGAATAACTATGGAATACACTCTATGAAAGTGTTGATGGTAGCAATCCTGAATCAATGTAAGAATCAACACTAACAAATATTAGCAATAAAAATCTGGATTTCAGCCACAATGTCAAGTATGCATTAAATGTCATTATTTATCAAAGTATATGAAGACAAATCTATGTTAAGAGTTTCATAATGAATAATTATAATATTTAAGTGTGGATTTGAAAACTCATTTTAAGCTTTTGTAAATATATATGTTTACATAAAACATATCTAAGACAAGCTGTTTTGTAGCCACTGAGAAATAATATCAACAATTAAAAATTCTGTTCAGAATTGTAGAAGAAAACTCTAAGAAGAATCTTTCTTTCTTTTTATTTTTATGTGCCATGTCCCTTCAAGACATAGGCAAACATGGCTCTCCACCTCCCCCTATCCCTTGTAGTTCTCAATAAGTTTAATCTTTCTATCACCTCCTTCAGGTCCACATTCTGTCATCCACTTGCTTAAGCCTGCCAGGTATGTCATGCATTGCTTTCCATTGCCGCTCTTTCCCTCTATTCGACCTGTGAGTATCAAATTCTCCAGGTCTGCCTTTCTCATTATGTGTCCCAAAAATTTCATCTGCCTGTTCCTGATGTTAAGTATAAGCTTCCTCCTTGTTTGCATCCTCTCCAAAACCTCATTGTTGCTCATACAGTCCATGATATCCTTAGCATCCTTTTGTAGAACCATACCTCCGTTGCCTCAAGTCTCTTTTCATCTTCAAGGAGATTGGCCAACACTCACTGTTGTAAAGAAATCACATAGCTATTCAGTACTCTTCTTTGTTACCAACAAAATCCTCCTGTCTCGCAATACTCTGCCCAGCTTTTGGAATGCGTCCTTGGCTATCCCAATACATCTTTGGATTTCAGCATTGCACTTACTATCCTCCATGAAAACACTTCCCAGATATTTAAACTTCCGCATCTATTTGATTTTAGTGTCCCCAACCTGCAAATCGTATTTTGGGCTCATCATTTTACTGATGACCATGCATTGTTTTGAAGCTTATGCTTAGTCCCTTCTTCTTGCTCTCCTTCACTACCTTCTGTAGGAGGTTTTGTAATAAAAAAAAACACAATTTTGAAAACTTTTCACAAGAACTAACATTTAATTTATTCAGTTTTTAAAAACCTAAATGGAACTTTCAACATTATACATCTCCTTGCATAATGTTCCTCTTGAGGAATTGTAATTTTATAAATCAGCAAAAATCATTGAAAATTTTATGCTTTAGACAGAATGCCTCATTTTTGGCAGTTCCTGGGTTAAAACTGAAAGACTCTTGTTTTTGAAATTTTATAAAATGCTGTTTAAGGTTTTAAAGTACTTATGTGCCAAAATCCATCAGAATCATTTTTTTTAAATTTGACATTTTCACATGGAATGACTCAGAAAATCTTGATAAAGGATTCATTTCTTAAGTAGGAGGGGGTGCTGAAAAGAATTCCCTCTGACTGACTTCCCAAAATCTGGTCAAATGATCAACATCGATTTTTTTTTTTTTTGGAGTCCCTTCTTAGTCAGATTAAAAACTTTTCATCCCTCACCTGTAATAAAGTGTATCACTATTATTGGGCATCAATATTTTTTACATTTAATTTTACCCTTTTAAAATGATCAACCATCATTAGTCACATTTAAAAGATCATTTTAAAACTATTTAAACAGAGCTATTAATGAACAATTTTAATATCAAATATTTTGGACATCATTCATAACAAGCAATTATTTAATCAACTGAAAATTCAGTTTAGAATAAATATACTGCTTCAATTATATCAGTTCATAAATGTCAAATTGTATTTACTTGTTTATAAGCTATTTTTTTAAAAAATTATACCTAAGAAAAAACAAATGATCCAATAAAATGATACATATCTTTCTGTTATATGCTGAAATAGCCAAAAGCATCCTTATGAAGGAATATGCTTTTCTGACAGTAAAATCCAACTTTATATAATCTAATTATATCTATATGCATAAAATAAGAATAATAAATAACCCAACATCTTTTAAGCATCTAGAGATTTATTGTGTTGTTTCCATTTTCAAAGTGATTTGCATGTCCTTGAAAGGAAGTGTATTCTTGATTTGGCCAAATGAAGAGAGGTGATATGTCTGAAATGTATTTTATAATAGTTTATTCTATAAATGACAGAAATATGGTTCTACAGTGGGATACTGAGAATTCCATAGAAAGTTAGCAATGAGGAAATCTTAAAGAAAGTGTTCATAAAACAAACACTTAGTATAAGAAAGAAACAGCTGAAATTTCTTGTACATTTAATGAAGAAGTAGGGCTTGGAAAACTTAACTCTCACAAGGCATATCGAGGGCAAGAGAGATAGGGGAAGGCAGCAGCAGGTTACCTGTCTGACGAGCTTGTTGAAACAGATGATAGAATAGGGTGTAGGAGGCTTGGCAAGAGGAGAAATTTTGCTAAGGTCCAATAGGGATTGGAAATTGTGGATAGCCATGATCACTGACGTCCTGATGGGATGTGGTACATAGAAGATGATTCTATCAATAGGATCTTTATAATACTGAGGATATAATAAGAGCAGGCATGGTGGAGTAATGGATAGCGGCTCAGACTGAGGAATCGGAAAGCCAAGTTTGAATTCCAGTTGAATCCATTACATTCACTTACGTGCTAATACCCTTGGGAAAAGTATGAATCCTCTTCTTCTCCCCTCAGCTATGGGTAAATAGCAGGACAGACTGGTTTCTATAGCCTTGGATGGCAACTGGCCTACTGCATAAAAACATGGCAACCTACTGCGGGAAAAAAATTTGTCTCGTCAGTCACATATCAAAAGATACATGATCGCCTACACGTGTATCATGCACAGTACATAACTGACTAATAATACTAAAAGATTATTGGGAGTCAAAATCAAATTATCTTTAATGAAACTAAATGGTAATTTTATTATTTTACCATACTGAATTTATAAAGATATATTAGAATTTCTATTCAAAACATGATTCAAGCAAAATAGACACAATTGTCAGATCATCTATTCAAATTATTTGAAAGCAAAAATCAAATCAACATTTTTTTGTACTGATTGCTGATATTTTAACAGGACCTGAATGTCTAAAACAAAATATATTCAACATTACAATAATAAAAATCTTGTCACTGAAGCACAATAATAATTTTTAAAAATTCATGTCATTTATAAATATTTTTATTTTTTGTATTTAGATCTTGCAGCTAAATTCTTTGACTGAAATCACCCAGTATAAATAATATGAAAATGATGCATCAGTTAAATCACATATCAGTTTTGTTTGTCAATATTTATATGCTTCCTTAAGCTAGACTGTAATTTGATTAAATGAAATATAAGTTGAGCAAGGAATTGTATACAAACATATATCATAGCAAGAAAGATGTAACAATTTTACATGATATTCTTTTTAATTCAGTCATATATATTTCAGTCACATCCTGTCTTGATCATTATTTTCAAACTTCCAACAAAAAAGACTTAAATTTTTATGATGATTTTTATGTTAATATGTACTGGCAAGAAAAGTAAATAGTAAATCAAAAGAAAAAATATTATTTGTTCAAAATTCAATACATATATTACAACTATTTAAATTCTTTCAATAATCTGAAAAGTTTCAGTTTCTGCACAAGAGAATGAAAACATAGCTGATTACACTTCTAATGTACAGAAACATTTTAAAGCTTTTCCGCCACATAGTGACTTTTTATAATTTCATTGTTTTACAATTGAATTTCCAAACTAACTAGTTTTCTTTCTTTCATGATGGAATAAATATGCTTTAGAAAAAAGAAAAAAAATATTTTGTTAAATGATAAAAACAAATTTCTCAGAAATATTCTCAAAGCAAATCATGAAAAAAATATATTGATGTCAGAAAAAGAAAAAGGCAAACATCAGCTAAAGCCTTTTTTTTACTTAATACAAAATTAAGCATAAAACTAGAAACCAAAATCAACATGTCATCTTTCTAAAATTTTTGTTGGTGCTTTCAGGTTTCATCAACAAATAAAGGACTTTATAGTCAATACAATTATTTTATTTTTCCTAAATGTTGAATTAAAAATTTCTTCACTGTAAAGTTCTGATTTTCTATCAAATCATAACTAAAAATGTGGCAATTACCCTAATAGAAATGCAAGCATATTTAGAGAAAAATCAAAATGAACATACTTCAGCACTTGAGAAGAATATAGATATAACAGAGAGCCTCAGTTTTACAATAACCACCAAAAAAAATACCTTATTTGGACATACTGACTAAATAAAGAATTTTCTCCAAGTTCATCTCAACAGGTAAATTATGTATTAGAAAGAGGAAAATCTTTAATCATAAACATCAGAAAGAATATTTAGCTTTGAATGTTCTCCATTCATATCATTCAACCAGTTGACAAGAGTAATCTAGTCATTTTAGATGATGAAGAATCCTTAAATAACCTTAATAATCTGAGAAAGCTAACTACAAGCTAAAACAAAAAGAAAAAGAATAAAGTCAACCTTAGTAAATAAGTAAAAAAAGACTAACTTGACATCACTGCAATTTACCACATACAGCCACATGAAGATTTACAATGAAGTTATTCCATTAAAAGTCACACTAATCTGTTGAGGCTCAGCTAGTCTCCCAGTGAGATGACTAATAATGAGTTTAATGAAATCACTTTCAGGGAAACTTTAAATTTTGTTCAAACTTCAATCCATTTTGTAGATTTAACAATATATTTTCTATCCGTGGGAGAAACTGTCATTAAATCTGACATGCTTATACAGACTTAGCAATGAAGGACATTTGTCAATGAAGCATGGCTGAATAGTGCCTTCAAACATGTTTCTCATGAATATTCAGGATGGTAGTCAAAAATAAATACTGTTTAATAAATAAATGGAGAATCTATTCAAATATAGGTATCCTATAAGAATAAACTTTAAAGTGATAAAATTTATTGGATTAATAAATAAAAAATCCATTACTTCTTTAGAAATTGTTTTATGTTTGGATACGAAACTGAACAGATTTGAAAATTCAAGAGGAATTTTGCTTGAATGTACTGTTCAGCCTTGCTTGATCGGCAAATGTCCTTCATGACTGAGGTGGTACAGAGATTGTAAGTCTGAATATTGTAAATCTAACAGACAAAGCCCTGCCAATAGTAAAAGACAGACTGGAGACAGACCAATCACAACATATGAGCAAACAACCTGATGAAAATGTTATTACTCTGTATAGAGATGACACAATTCCAACACCAATCATGCATATAAAACCAAGAAAAACACCTGGATATGAGATCACTGCTTTAACTGCTGATAGCTAATATCTATAGAATACTTTAATAATTTGATCCTGGAAATAGTACAATTAAAACTTACATGTTGGATCAGATATAAGGATGGCACATTTATATTCCTGTAATCCCCTAAGAGAATATACTTTTAAGCCACCATATGAATTCCATCAGAGCATCAATAAAATTTATTATGAAAAAAAGAACACAATAATGAACTTGCTTTCTGAGAAGTTCTAGAGACTGTTGATATAAGACATCCACATCTAGGAAACCAATACATACATATTTATGAATCCCATCATCCTATCTGTGGAAGAAAGGAATAGTTCAAGGATACATGGCCAAGTGGATAAAAGCATTGGCTGGATCCAGTGACTTGACCCAAAGTGTTGTAAGTTCAATACCTGGATGAACAAAAACTTGGAGAGTTGAGTTAAAGAGAGATCTGGAAGAAGCATGGTATGTGGAACTAGAATAATCTACCCCTGTGGACGAAATAAAGGGTTCAGTTCAAAATACAAATCACCTGAAGAAGGCCAGAGTGTACAATGGCCGAAATGTCATGAATATAGCAATAAAAATGAGGACAACAGTTTGAACAATGTAAATAATTACAATACCTCATCTCAGAAATATAGACAGATATTGAAGGAATAGTTTATTGCTATAGCATTTCTTGCAGTGCTAGATCATGGCCAAACTGGAATCATCTCAATTACACGATAATTATGATTAATTGCTTTTCACTTTACATATAAAAAATGTAAATCTTTACTCCAGTCAAAAAGATTGTATTCATGCATTCCATGTATGGTAGATGAAAGTATTTATAATTAAACAACCTTGGTAATAAAATTTTGAAATACATAATATGACTTAAACAGACTCCTTATGTTAAAACACTGAGAAATTAAATCATATTTACAATAAAAAGAAATATTTCTTGCTACTACTTTTATTTATAAAAACTAGTGAAAAAAAAGGAAAAGTGATATTTAGTTGATGATTAAGAGATTGCAAGATATCAAGAACTAATGCAAATGCTAGATTAGTGGTTCCTAACCGATTTTGGGCCATGCCCAACTTTGGTATTTCTAAACTTCTGGTGACCCCCAGTAATATTTAACTCTTACATGTATGCCAATTACACATATACGTACATACACACAAAATATTTTTATGTAGGCCTACTGTATATGCATCATATGTATTAACACGCATTAACATTAACACTCTCACTCAGATGCCCCCTTATTCTGTTGGTATAAGTTGGAGGGTGCACATCCTATGCATGCCACACCAAAATATTACCATGCTCCACAGGTGGGGCATGCTCCCCACATTTGGAAACATTGTGCTAGATAAAAACAAGTAGATCATTTATTATATTTACTGGAGAACTGGAGATAAGTAAGACTATATATTGGTGTGTATACACCATTCAGACTAAGCAACAAAAATCTACTATTGTTATTTATAAGCAGATAGGATTTTTGAAGTCAAAAAGAGATAAAAGATTTACTCTGAAATTCTGTCCATTTAGTTTAATTTAGCAACCCCATCGTGAAACAATGCCTAGTTCTTCTGTAGTTGTTACTTTCATAAGATCATTTGTATGTTGCTCTATGGACTATTAGGAGATGACCATATCAGATTTTCCAGATTATAATTAAACATCACCTATTAATTCTACCTCAATTTACTTAAAATGTTTACCATTGCTCTTAGAGCAGAGTTACATCTATCAGAATCAAGAATATACCTTTATATACTGCTTTTCAATCAAACTTCATGCAGATAATTTCAAATACATTTTAGGGATATTATTATTGTTACAAATAAATAAAATAATAATAATGAAAATTATAAATAAAATAAAACAATATTTAAACCTTGTTTAAAATAAATTAAAAAAAATAAAAATAATGAAATTATTCCCCGCATGCAACGTGTGTAAATTCCCTCTGTGATATGACTTGAAATATTACAGAGTAAATTGCTCCCTTTTATAACATGTACATTAACACAATTGTAACATAAAATACACACAACAATACACACAAATACATAAATAAAATTATATGAAATTACCAGACAATTTGCCACGCCTTCTCTGTATTGTGTATGTTTATTTTTCCTGTTTTTATCTCTGTAAAAACAAATCTAAAATTCTACTACCACTACTCCTATGATGTGAGTGAATACACCACAACATTAATGGTAACCACCAACGTGTACAGGAAAAACATATGAATACATCCACAACATACGGTGTACTGTCTAAAGAAGTATCATCAGTTGACAACAAAGATTTAAGTGAAAATTTACAATTTAAATCCAAGGTACTATAGCCATGAGACATTTTTGAATGTCTTTCCTTCATTTTATTCCCTAAGAGAAAACAAATACAAGTTGAAAGACAGTAAAGTGCAGATAATGAAGGAACATGATAGAAAGCTATAGCAGTTAAAAGGATTTGGAAAGGAAGAGACAACACAGAACTTAATTCTACAAAGCTAATTTTAATAATCTTTGAGGATAGAAAACAAACATTTTCACATGAGATTTATCTTTTTTATCATCATTAGTAGCAGCTAGCACCAAGGAATAGTATTGGCTTAAAAAAAAAATCTGGTACTCAGATTAACAGATAAAACGAGCCCTGCAGATTGCCTTTGCGTTGGTTTGCTTCTTAGCTTAGGGAGCAGTTTGTGGAATGCCAACAGTGCCTGATGTCAACAGACTCATGTCTGTTGACATATTTCTAGCTGATTTGAAGAAGTTAGCAGGACTGGTGGGATATCCAAGCAAGGACTAGCATGTGCATCCATAACAGGATTACCAGCATGCAACTACTGCATGCATATTCCAGGAAGACATGACTACAACTCCACTGTTGGACTGAGCTTGGGTCATGATGAAGGATCAGACTGTGACTGAGAAAATGGCTGCAGTCAAAGCAGCAACTGATAAACTTACAAATGTTAAATGTCAGGAGGATATGTGATGCTATCAATGCTCTGGGTAGAATCACATTTCCAGAGAAAATGCTCATCAGCCACACAGAACATGTGCAATGATGCGCTGCTTCCAGTGTCATTGATTAGGCCACACTGCTTCAGTATGTCTGGGAAAAAAGGGAAGGGACAAGATGTCAGTGCTAGTCTTTTCTCCAAGTGAGTTGGGAATAAGGTGCTACCTGTTTTAAATGTTCATGTGAATGGAATCAAGAGAGTGGCACTGGTAGACATGGGCTAATCACAAACATTCACAAGTAAGTAAGCCTGTTAATCCTGGTAAGTGATGGTGGTGGATGTACTCATCATAAACAGTAACACCCTCAAATGCAGTGAAGTTGGAAATATTAGACTTGATGTGGAAAATAAAACCCCCGCCCTTGACGTCAAAGTCTTGCTAGTGGATTGAGAGCTATTAAGTTTTGACCTGTTGCTTGGGTTCAAAGCTGGGCAAACTCCAAATAACAGAGTGTGGCAATGTACAGTTTCCCAAGTGTAGGATGGCTTGCTGTGCTGCCATTAAAATAGAAGAATCCAATTTCTATGCCAAATTTGACACAAACAAGAAGATATGGGTCAAATCATGGAAGTGGTCAGGTGGTCAATCACCGGATAATTTGTGAAACAAGATACCAAAAGGTATCAAGGAAGAATACAACTGTGAGCTGCAAACCTGGCTTGATAACGCTTGGTTGCAGCCTTATCCTGAAAAGGAACTTGGTCCTCCAAAATGTTTGATCACATTGATGGCAGTGGTGCAGAAAAACAAAAGTAAAGTGTGGCCAGTATTAGACTACCCAGAGCTGAATGAGTAATTAGATACAAACACAGCTAATGCTGATGTGTGTGCACAGAAATTGAGGGGGTGGTACCAAAAAGGACCTGATGTTACTATTCTTGATCTATGGCAGGTCAGTCTACAAGTGCATATCCACAAGTTACTTTGGCTCTTTCAAACTGTGATCTTCAAGAGGCGAAGATATTGTTTGACATGAATGGGTTTCAGGTTGAATGTTGCACCAGCCATAATGATGGCCATTGTGGACACTGCATTATTGAAAGATGAGTCATCATATATTGATGACATTTATGTTGGTGAGGGCATGATTTCAGCAGATCACATGAAAGAGCACTTGATGGCTTTTGGTCTGAACTGCAAGGTTCTGGAGCAGTTACAAGACAGCACTTGTGTGCTGGCTCTGCATGTCAAGTGGGGAAAATGATTCATTTAACTAGAAATGTGAAAATGACATCCCATCAGTTCCAGAGGTCCTGATGTGATGCAATGTCTTCTTGTGGTGTGGAAAACTGGTGGGTCATGTTCCTGTGCCTCATTGGCCTTTGGTTGCTGCATCATTTGTTAAAACGCAAAATAGTGTTGATCATGTCTGACTGAGACGATGAAGTGACAGATGCTACCCTTAAGAACATGACTGAAGACATAGTGGCAAGAATACACCAGAATGATTCTGAATATGGCAAGTGGTGCACAAATGGATACACTTATGATGTGTGGGTTGATGCAAGTTCTTTTGCAACTTGAGTTTCATTGGAGGTTGATGGAAACATTGTATAGGATGCATGTTGGCTGTGGCTTGTGAAGGACACACCACATATCAATTTATCAGAATTGGATGCTATCCTGAAGGTCATCAATTTAGCACTACAGTGGGGTACAATGGAGCTGCATCTCTTCACAGACTTCACATGTGCGCACCAGTGGGTAGTGAACATGCTCACTGGCAAAGCCAGAATACAAACTAAGGTGGCAAGTGAGATGCTGATCTGGAGGCATTTGAGTACTTTGAAAAGCTGGTCCAAGAGTATAAGTTATTGATCACCATAACTTTAGTGACATCAAGTCAGAATTGAGCAGATAAGCTCACAAGAGTACTGTAACGATGGTATGAGGTGATCAAGAAGCAGATTGAACTAGCACAACCTATATGTGTTTCCATGATGAATGAAACCTTTCTGAATCAGATAAGTGTCATACATTGCCAGTGGTCATCCTGGTATCAGATGGATGCTGTATTTTGTAAGATGAGTTTTCCCTACGACATCCAAGGTGGACATCAAAGAAATGATCAGAAAATGTAAGAAATGCAGGTCATCTGATCTAGCCTCTAGTTGTCGGGTACAAGGCAACTTAAGTGTGACTGGAATCTGGACCTGCTTGGGAATGGATATTACTCTTTAGGGTGACAACACTAATTGACTGCAGCCCAAGTTGATTTGTAATATGATAGCACCTGCTTCAACAAAACTCAAAAAGCATCATTTGACAGTTAGAAATTATTTTTTTTGGATGGGGCCCACCATCAGAAACCCTAAGTGACAATAACCCTGCATTTTGAAGTAAGTCGTTTAAAGATTTCTTGGATGAGTGGGGAGTCTAACTTTGTTTCTGGAGCACATATCTTCCTGCAGGAAATGGCATAGTGGAAAGATCTCATTGGAGCATAAAGAGAATTGCAGCAAGAAAGCAGTGTCTGATAATGGAAGCAGTGTACTGGCATAATATCATGCCGAAGAATGACACATTGTCCACTACTGTGCCCACCAATATGATTTACTGTTACCGACTTAGAGTGAAGGGAATTATCGCTGCATTACTAGCTGATCATTGTAAGAATCACTTTATGTACAAAGTTGGAAACAGAGTGTGGGTGAAAGCTCGCCATGGTCGGTGTACCTCTAGGTATCAAGTGGGTCACATAATGGACATTGTAACTCCGCAAACAATAACAGTTGATGGAATGCCTCAGCATGAAAAAGATCTTCGCCTTTTCATTGACTCTGGTAGATTGACATATGACTCCAATGATGACTTATTGTCTGAAAGTGGTCAGGTAGTTGAGATCTGTAAATCTGATGCTTTGACAGATGTGGAGGTTCTGGAAACACTGGATAAGCCTGATGACTCCTCAGGAGACAACACTCCAACACACATAAGGGAGATGGTCCCATTATGATGAAGCACCAGAGTAAAGAGAACTGCTCCAAGCTGTCCGATTTGTGGTCATAAGATCAGGTAGAAATGTAGAAAAGAAAATGGTGAATTATCTTAAGTCAAGCGAAAATGTTTTGTGTGCATTATATATTAGAAAGTGAGGCAAAAAAAAAGTTATTTATCAACAAAAAGGGCATGTGCTCTATCCAGAATAGAAACAAGAGCTTTGCTATGGGGAGAGAAGAGAGATAGACTGCCATGGGTGAACAGCAGGCATGACCAGCAGTAGGTGCTCATCAGAATAAGGACTACAAAATTCCTCAAATTTGGTAAAAAAACTTTCTCTGAGTCTTGTACACAAATAAATAACCCAGTGCCCCTATGCTCAGGAAGGATTTTCTACCTGCCAACTGTATATTTTTATTTACAATTAATAGAAGATTTATGACTTTATGATATATATATATATATATATATATATATATATATATATATATATATATATATATATATATATATTCATTCTGTAATAATAATGTTTTTTACAATTTATGATTTTTACTTATTGAATACAGTAAAAAATTGGACACCATTTGTATTTAAAGTAGTTTCCCGTTCGGTTATTATTTTTTTAGTTAGGACTTGTGTATGTTTAGATTTCATTATCTTTCCCTAAAGATAAAGAATTTATTCCGATGTTTGAATTGCACAATCAGTAGAGATTGTTAGATTATTGTTTAAGGTTGACAGACACGTATGTCTTAATTAGTTTTTTTTTAGGAATTGGTCAAACCCAAACTCAAACAAAAACATTGTTTTCAATCGTTATGAGTCTCCCAATTGAATAGAATTTTATTATAAATAATTGTCTTGTAAATGTAATTTTAAAGCATTCTGAATGTTAAAAATAAAGAAAAAAATGTGCAAGAGAATAAGAAACACTACCTGCCAAGAAAAAAAAAGTGAAGTTTTGTTTTATCGGCTGAAAATATAGGAAATCGGCTCCCATATTTAAAGGAACCCACACACAAAAACCCGATGTGAGTTGTCCCCTTCCATTTTCACGATGTCTCTTAATCGTGTTTTCAAATTGATTTTGTGCAAAGACAATTATATTTTTCCCATTTTGGTGCTGTTAGAACCACCAGAAGGTAATTTTATGTAGTCCTGTGAAGTTTTGTTCAAATCGGTTGAAAAATGTAGGAAATCCGATCCAATATATAAATGTTACAGACACAAACACACACACACAATCATGTGCGTTTTATAATAAGTAAGATATATATATGATTTTATG